>JADMNL010000040.1:8150000-8552500 GCA_016271365.2 Neoceratodus forsteri
GACTCCAAGAGTCCTTTAGCATCAGTAATTTTAGCAGACTACCGAGCAGAACTAAGTGGATGGTGGGCAGGGAACCTACTAGGAAAGAGGTTCTGCAGAACCTCTCTGCCAAATTTGGCATCAGATCTAGTCTGCACATCCAAACTGTAGGGATTCACAAAGGTGTGTCCAGATTTCCAAGAAGCTGCTTCTCAGACATCCAGTAGAGGAATGTCCCTTGCTGCTGCAAACGAGGCTACCATGCCCCTGGTGTAGTGGGCCCCGAGCCCCACTGGAGGTTGGTGACCAGCTTTTTCACAGCAGAATCTAATACAAGAGACCTACCACAGGAACTAGTTCTCTTGGTAGCTGGTCTTCCCCTGCCTACATACCCGCAGGTGGGGAACAACAGAGAGGAGGAGCCTCTGGACTGTCTAGTATGCTCTAGGCAGTAGAAGATGGCTCTTTGACATCAAAGCTGTGGAGCTTTTGCTCACCAGGAGTGGATTTCTCAGTAAAAAAGACAGGCAGAGTAATGGACTGGTCCAAGTGGAACTCTGAAACCATCTTTGCAGAAATTCCTATTTGACCTGAGCCCAACGTTATCAGTGTGAGGGAAGATGTAAAGTGGCTTAGTGCACAGGGCCTGTAGCTCTGAAAACTTCCTGGCAGAGGAAATGGCTACCAGGAAGTCTGTCTTCCAAGTTACAAACTTGATGTGGGCTGTGGACATAGGTTTGAAGGGTGGCTTCATGAGTCTGTCTGTGCAAAGGTTAGGGTTCCAAGGAGGAACAGACTCCCAGATTGGAGGCTGGGGGTGCAAGAGGCCTTTGAAAAACTGTTTAAATATGGCGTTGAAAAAAAAACATATTTTTTCTTTCCCACCGAAAGGTAGGCCGAAATTGCTACCAGGTGTAGTTTGAGGGAAGATGGTTTCAAGCCCGATGCCTGTAAGAGTACCAGGCAATCTAGCAGCTGAGGGTCTGAAACTGAATGGGATTCAACCTTTTTTGCTCTTGTACCAGAGGAAAAACCTTTACATTTGGCTGCATAATTCCTAGTGTTTGATTTTTTTAACCACCCTCAGTATCCTAAGGACCTGTTAAAGAGTACTGTGAGGATGCAGACTCTTAACTGTTCCAGAACCAGGCCTTAAGGTAAACGGAGTGTATGCCTGGATGCTGCACTCCTGTCTGAGGATGGGTCAGCAGGGAGTGAGTTGGAGGCAGGCGAATGGACTGCTGCAGGTCTTTGAGAGAAGGAGAGGGTACCAGGCTTGCTTGGGCCAATCCGGAGCCACCAGGGTCCTAGATACCAGCTGTTGTAAGAGTTTCAGAAATACCCTAAGAATAAGGGAAAAGGAGGGAATGCATATAAGAACCTCCCTGACCAGACCAGGATCAAGGCGTCCAGAGGAGGTAATCCTGGGACTGGAGCCTGCAACAGAACTGAGGAAACTGAAAGCTGAGGGGAGAGGCAAACAGATTCACTTCTGGGTGCCCAACCACCTGAACACCGTGGCTAGCACTTGTTTGTTCAGAGTCCATTAACTCTGGCCTTGACTGATGCGACTAGAGCCTCTGCCAGAGTATTGTATTTGCCTGGGAGGTGAATCGCTGAAAGGCTGACTCCCAGGTAGAAGGCGGGAGATCAATTTTTGTAGCATGTGTGAACAGAGTACTCCTTATCTGGCCATTGCAGTAGCGTCTGTTCGACTCTGTAAGTCTGTCCTTTTATTACAGGAGCAAATGCTTTGAGCTAGAAAGATTTCTGAGTTCCAAAAGAAATTTGATTAACTGTGACTCTTGGAAAGTCTAGGTGCCACTTACTGAGGCACTGTCCAGATGCGCTTCTCACCACAGGGGGAAGGGATCTGTGGAACTGCTCTTTCAGAGATTTCAGCTTTGAAAATTGTTGCTTTCCGAGACCAGCAAGCTACAAGGAGACTTGTGGGTGACACATCCTGTATCTGAACCCTGGGACCACTGCAGGCACTGAAGCCATGTGTCCCAATAGCCCAAAGAAATGTCAAAGTTACGTGATTTGCTCAGGACCGCATCATATACTGAACCAGTGATGGTTAATGATTCAAACCCAATCAAGCACTTGCTAGCTGGTCTCGCTGTCTCTGAATGAAGAAAACTGCCAATGAGGAACGTCTTGAATTCTAGCCTGCGGAAGGGAGGCATATCCTTCCTGGATGCTGGGAGGGTTCCAGGTGAGACTTTGTTTAGATTTACCCAGGAACCCTGAGACTACAGACAGACAGAGCCCTGTAAGGTGGAAAAAAAGGGACTCCTTGACCTGACAAGGAGACTTTGGCAGGTTAATCGGCAACTTAGGCGGGCTAACGATGCCCAGATTCCTGAGGTGTGCTGCTACCACTGCCCAGCACTTTGTAAAGACTCTTGGGACTGAGGAAGGCCAAAGGGCCACAGTGAGCCTGCCCTTGTGTGAGACCTGATTAAAGGTATATGGAAAAAAGGGGGCCCTTTTTGTACCAGGGAGGCTACCCAGTCTCCCTATTGTAAGGGCTGTATGAATAGTAACAGAGTGGCCACCTTGAATTTGGGTTTTAACATTAAGATGGGAGCCACTCCCCAGTTGTCTTTTGTGTCAGGAATTACGTGGAGTAGAGGCCCTTTCTTCTTTTCATGGCCAGGGACCCTCTCCACCATTTGCAAAGCTAGAATAGTTTTTGCCTTCCACTCCAACAGTAACATCTGTGTTGGGGATAGAGGCTTAGACACCTGGGTACGCATGAGGTATGCCCACACTAACGTCAGGCTTTAGACTGCAAAAACACCCCTGTGCTGAGAGAAGGCTGGGAAAAAACCTCTGCCCCAATGCCCTTGGGAGGAATTTCCGTGGGGTAGGGAGCCTTGTTGCAGTGAGATGGTCTGGAATGGAACAGTAAGTTTTGATCACAAGGAAAGTCCATGGCTTTAAACTGGGAGTCTGAGGGTAGACCAGTAGTTCTAGGCCAGCCAAAGTACCTCAGAGAGATGGCATAGGCCGTGACTCTGGAGGCGATATCCTTGTTGTCGTCCTGTGGAATTGGTACTACATGGCTTCCGGAGCAGGTTAGCCATATCCGCTGGCTCCTGCACCAAGAACCAGGAAAGAGTTCCAGAGTGTTTTTTTTTTTGTTATATTTGGCTGAAAAGCCAAGTAGGTAAACATGTTGGCAAGCATCTGCGGGTAACTAAGAAATCTATTTTCTGGAGTCCTTATCTGGGGGGTAAGGAGGACAAGGAGACCCCAGCTTTCTAGCAAGCTGCCTGATGCACTATACTCACATGGCTGGGATGTAGAGACAGGCACTCAGTATTGTTAAACAATTGATATATTTATGTATTTATTTATTAACACATTCAGACCACTTGTAAACCTCTGCCACAGAAGTGGGGGATTGAAGCGGTTTCAGGATATTTTTATATATATATTTTTTCATTACAGACAGGGCTTTTAGGAGGTGGAACCTTTCATCTCCCTATAATCTTTTCTCTTCCTCATCCTCACCTTGGAAGGACTCCTGAGAAGGGAGGTCCAGAGTGTCTAATATGTTTTGGATAAACTAAGGCATAGAGGGAGAACCTCCTTGGATACACAGGGTTCTAGATCCTCCACATTATAAAAATTCTTATATCATCTGTATCACCCTCACAGTCTCTGGGGCAAGAACTGTGGAAGAGTGATAGCAGCCCCTGTAAAAGTAGGAGCATAATAAAATTATTTACCATTAACTGTATCACCCTTGGTTTGGCCCGGTGGAGCTGAGGGTTGAGGCGCTAGACGCCACACCTCGCACCATGCCGGTGACCCGGGTTTGGGAACAATCGCTCGAGGAGCGACCTCTGGCAGCAGCTGGAGGTAGCCAAAAGCAGCATCCTGGTATATGCCTGGGGATGGAGCAATGACAGTATGTTGCCGTGACAGCTGAGCTCCACAGGGGGACTATCTAAGTAAATACCCCCCTCCTCCCAACGGTAGGCGATGGCGCCTCCCACCCAAGGACTACACTCCCAGAAGTCAGGCGCGGCTCTCTCCTTGGTCCTCCTCCTCCTCCTCCCCAGCTCGGTGCTCAACCCTATAAGAAAGTGCATCCTGGGTGGGGGCGACCCTTCCCCAGAGGGTAGACCCGGGGGATGCTCGGTGCCAGGGAGCGAGAGGAGACCAGTCGGGTCACGCATGGGAGGTAGAGTCCGAGGACTGGGCGGCTGCTGGAGAGAGTTCGGTGGGGTCAAGCAGGGGAGGAAAAAATAGACTTCGGAAAAAAAAATAATTGTATCACCCTCACAGTCTTTGGGTGAGAACTGTGGAAGAGTGTTAGCAGCCTCTGTAGGCAGGGGCATCATAAAATTATTTATCATTAACTGTATCACCCTCATAGTCTATATGAAAAAGAACTGTGGAAGAGTGTTAGCAGCCTCTGTAGGCAGGGGCATCATAAAATTATTTATCATTAACTGTATCACCCTCATAGTCTATATGAAAAAGAACTGTGGAAGAGTGTTTGCCAGCCCCAGTAAAGTAAGGACCCATCTTTTGTAGGATCTGAAACAGTTGCCATGCTTTTTCCATATTTTGCACAGATAGAATACAGTGCAGACTTTGCAAGTACTTAGTTTTTTCTGTATGCTTTAAGCTGCCTGTTGTCTCATTATTGGCTTTCCGAGGAGCAGTGGGAGCATTCATGTCTAGACAGAGTTTGTTTTCAGCCACCTCATCAGCGGCACTATAACGCTTCCTTCCTTCGTCACTTCTATTATTTTTTAATTTGCGAGGAACTTCATATTTGGAAGCTTTATTTTTGGCTTGGATCTGGAGGGTTCCTCTGCACCTCCTTACATTATTGTTACTTTTGGATGGGCCCTAGTCGGAAGCCTTTGATATGTCCTCAGCACCTAATAATCAAAGGTTTGTCTGCCAAGTTTGCCAATTTAAGCAAAGCAAACCAGTCCTGGACCTTATGAACTGAGTGCAGGTTTCTGTGAAAATGTCACCAGTCAGTCCTGCCCCAGTTAATAGCTCTGTCTGTTGCCAGTGCCTTTTTTTTTTGGTTGTAGAACTGGGACCTATATCAGTGCCAATCCTGATAGAAAACCCAGCAATACTTGTCAACTGCCACAGGTGGCTGCTGGACCCTTATGGACTGTCCTGCTATAGATGATACTTAGGTCCAGTTCCTATATATATATATATATATTTATGCAATAGGTGTGAGACCAAAAGCCATTGAATAAATCCATTTATTTCTACATATGTGGAATAAATCTAACCAACCTAGATTTATCCCACATATGTGGAATAAAATGAAAACTGTCAATCACAAACACTGTGCCGACCTACATTCTGCCACCCACACAGTTGGCAATATAAACGCAATCAACACTGGCACAACCAGTAAATCATCCACCTGCAGAACCCCTCGTGCACTCAACAAGAAACTGCACACAAACGACATCCACCATACTACATTACTATCAAAACAGCACAACCATTTTCGCTACAGAAAAGACGCTGTTTCCATAATAAAACTATAAAAGCACCAACAACTTGCGATTCTCGATTTCCGATACTTTTCCAACGCAAGTATTACAGAAAATGACTGTTACTGCATACAAATGGCAAATACAGGAAACTGCTGTAAACTTTCAAATGGAAATAACCAAATACTAACACAATTTGAAGAAGACACTGAACCTCTACTGGAACCCCAGCAACAAAATAATTCACAAAACACAGACATACCAGAAGAACCAAAACCCAGCACTAGCAACAGAGTGAACATAGACGAAGATGCCATACAAAATATATCCAAGCAGGCAAAACACCAACACGATGAAAAGACTCACAGTGATGTCATGACGTTCAAAAATACCTCAAAGAAAGCACAATATAGAAACTCCGCTGAAACCATTACACCAGTAAACCTGGATAAATTACTTGCTACCTTTTTCATGCACTCCACCAGAAAAGACGGAACTCCCCTACGAGCCCTTAACACCACGCCACATTCCAGAGTGTTGAAAAGATATTTAAAACACAAACGCTATCCAGAATTCTATCAACATCAATGCTTTCTCACAACCAGAGAAATTCTGCAGTGCAAACAAAACGCCTCAAAAGTTATGGCAAGGGTAACAGACCAAAAGCAGCAGATGAGCTCACAGATTCCCTTATCAACAAACTATACGACACTCAACAACTAGGCCCACACAGCCCTGATGCCTTGCTTAACGCCATGTGGTTAATAGTTAGCCTATACTTTGGTGTCAGAGGCATAACGGAAATGAGAGCAGTCAAATGGGGAGACATCATCATGCAAAAAGATGAAAACGGACTGTTCTACCTCCAGTATACCAGTGAACGTCAAACTAAAACTAGACAAGGCTCCAACCCAAAAGAATGCAGAAAACTAAAGCCACGAGCATACGAACTACAACAAAATCCTACTAGACGCCCAGTCACCAATTACAAACTCTACAGTACCCACAGACCCAGCCAAAGTAACCACCCTGAAGCACCGTTTTTCTTAGCTATCAACAACAACATACAAACATCAAAAGTACACAAATGGTTTAAAAATCAGCCTGTGGGTATTAATAAGCTCTCCACTATTATCAAAACATGGTTACAAATGCAGGCATACAAACTGATAAACGCTTAACTAACCATTCTGTACGAAGCACCTGGTACAAAAATTAGTGGACAGTGGATACCACCAACCGAAATCATACAAATTTCAGGCCACAAACAGCTCCAAAGCCTCAACGAATATTCAAAGCTCAATGACTCCAAACAACACGAATAAGCACTTTACTAAGTGCATCAGACTCCACAATCCAAACCTTCCTGTCAACAACAACAACTGACCACTATTCCTACCAACCAAAAAGACCTACTTGGAACCTGCATCAGCAAACCCACCATATATGCAAAGCAAGTCACCTTCAATATAATTCAAGGTAAGCATAATTACACTACCAACAAATTCACAAAACTACTACATAAAACCCCTCCTCCCACCCAATACCCACCTATCACCACCACTTCCACCCTTCCAAACACCACTCCACATTACAAACCAAACACATAATGCTCTTTTTTTTTCTCCCACCATGCAGGTAACAAGTATGACAGCTACGCCAAGAAAAGACCGATGGTTTTAGATAGTGACAGCGACTCTGAATAAAGTTGCAAACGACCATATATTCTCGATGAATAAATATCAAAAACCTCTACAAATGAAGACAAGATCTGAATACAGCAAAGAAAAAGACCTGAACAATAATTCACCTTCCTACAAAACTCTCAAGCCAGAAAGAAGATCTGTGCAGACCTAAACATTCCTTTCTGAAATACTGTAAAATAAGAAAAAACTCTTAATAACCTGAACCTACAAGCAAAAAAAGTCAAATGAAGGCTCGCAAACTAAAACAAATTTCGAACAAAAACTGGACTTTCCTTTCTTCAAAACACATCCTGGATATTCACCATCTTTGGAATATAGACCAACTACTAGCGGAAAGACGATCTGAATTAACTGAAAATGGAAAATAAATACACATTCTACACAGCAGAAATACGCTATCAAACCCTATGGACTACAACACAAAAATAAACTTAACCTCACCCCACTACCCTTACCCCACCTCAACCCCATACCCAAATCTTCTACAAAACTCTTCTTTTCTGAAAATGAACTCTTTACTGCAAGTTGCAAAATCACAGAAACCCATACAGTGTTCTAAAGTATGGAAATTCTGCTCAGTCCAAAAAAATAAATGCTACTGTTTGTTTTTCTGTTCAATAAATGTTGCAAAACTTACCTCTCAGTCTTGTTCCTTCCAATCCACCAAGCCAAAGTCCGACATACCAAAATAAATAAATAAATAAATAAAACCTTTACAAATGCAGCTCCCCCCAAAAAAGCCCCAATACATCAATCTCGAACAAAAATGAAACACCCAAACAGGATACCACTCCAAATTCTTCAGATCTTCACGAAATCTTCCTCCACGGTTGATCGACGAAGAAAACAGCACGCCACGACTAAAATCCACAGTGTCCTCCTCAAACTCTTCCATACATCCACCGACCGACGCTGCAGTACTTCGACGCCCACAACAACGTAACGCCTCCGCAAGAACACCAAACACGAAGTCCCGCTTCTACAAAAGGCCGCCACCTCGAGCAATCCAACAGCACATCCTCCTCGAACTCCTTTCTCCTGAAACTGTGCCACAAATCTCAGCCACGCCCACCAACCAATCACAAAGCACGCCACCACACGCACACCCAATCACAGCAATTCACATGCACATCAATCACTCCAACCCCCACTGTAAGACACGCCCTCCAGCCAATCAAACACTTTCCCACGCTATCAGCCAATCACATCACACCACGCACTTCCAGCCACTACAACCAATCAAACTTACAACCACACACCCATTCACACAGCAATAAAAAAAAACCTTCCACCATGAAACCAAATAGTCCTCCATCAAAAAATGACATACCCACACAGTTCAACCAGAAACATCATAAACATCACCACAAAACCCATTGCATAAATCGCATGCGATGGTGGACCGTGGAATAAACTGGTTATTTTCACGTCCCGGTGACCTCGGGTAACACTGTGGCTCCACTACGCTACGCCACTCGTGAGGTTACCCGAGGTCACCGGGGACCTGTGAAAATAACTAGTTTATTCCACGGTCCACCATCGCATATCCCCTATATATATATAGATGGGTTTCTCTTAATATGCCAATCCTGTGAGAAACCTCAGGCACTGTTAAGATCCAAATTCCAGTGGGGTAATCGGAGGTAAAATATAAGGCAACTGTCCCTAATTCAACGGTTCCCATGAGAATTTGGTCAGAAAAAAGACAAACTATTGAAATTAAGCACCCGTTAATTTAACATTTAAAATGATCAGTAGCAGTAAAATAAAGTCAAAATAGTGCAGTTGCGCTAAAAATAAACAAGCATTTGTCAATGCCGAATGTTTGCTTGCTGGCATTGGCATTGGTAGTGTAGGAGTTACAGAGCTGCATAATAGGAATGGCAGTAAAGTATTGAACTGAAGCTAATCCCACCACCACCCTGCAGATACTGATTTGGGTCGTCAGGCATAACGGCCACGCCATTTCACCACACCCTACCCTGCAGACACCGACAAGTGTCATGGTGTGCCTTGGGGTCTTTGGCCCTTATGTTCACCGCATTCCATCAGAAAATACGGTGAGACGGGTGCAGTATAGGAGAATGGCGTGAACTTTGGGGTCGAAGAGTCCAAGGAACACCTCGATGCCTCTCACTGGCTGCAGGGTGTGGGTGGGAGTGGAATGGTATGACCATTACAGGTGACAATCCCAAGTCGCACCCCTGATGCCTGTCAGTCTCTACAGGGTAAGGCGTTATGGTCAGAAACCCTAATGCTTCAGGCGTTTGTTGGTATTTTCACTCTAAATTTTCAACACTTTTTTTTGTGACCCCCCCTCATGAACAGTGGCAATATCAGTTTGTTAGCCAAAAGCTGATTTTGCACAGTGACTACGCCATTTGGCACCACAGGTGCGAAAAAACATTTGAACAGGATGTGAAAAATGACATCTGTACTGTTCATGGGAGGTGTAAAAATGGCAGTGTTGAAAATCTGCAGTGAAAATATTTAAAAACTGGTGAAGTCACAGCGTAGTGAGAAACTGTGCAGCGCACACCCATAATGTAATTAGTTTGGGATTTTTACAGCAGATTGTCAACACAGGCATTTTGGGACCTCCGCTCATGAACAGTGTCACTGTGACTTTTTTAATCTGTCCCGAACAGTGATTTCCCACAGCGACCACGCATTTCTGCACTGGAAGTGCGAAAACACATTTCGGCCATGGTGTGAAAAATGACAGCTGTACTGTTCATGAGTAAGTGTGGAAAAATGCCAGTGGTGAAAATCTGGACTGAAAATATTACAAATTCATGAATTTATGAGTGTGTGTGGAAACTGTGCAATGCTTGCTCGTAACACAGTCATTTTATGGACTTTTGTCACCAAATTTTTAACATAGCAATTTTAAGACCTCTGCTCATGAACAGTGTCACTGTGATTTTCTTAATCTGTCCTGAACATTGATTTCGCACAGCGACTGCGCCATTGTGCACTTCATGTGCGGAAACACATTTTGGGTGAGATGTGAAAAATGACAGCTGTACTGCTCATAAGGAGGTGTGGTAAAATGGCAATGTTGAAAATCTGGAGTGAAAATATAAAAAATTCAGGAACTTATGTGCGTGCGTAGGAACTGCATGACGCACACTCGTAAATCAGTCATTTTTGGGAATTGTTTCACCAAATTTTCAACATAGGGTTTTTGGGGGCCTGCCTCATGAACTGTGACACTGTCGTTTCGTAAATTGGTCCCAAAAGGTGGTTCCGTACAGTGACTGCGAAATCACCTTTCAGGACTGAGTAACGCCATGACAGTGCCAGAATTCATGAGGGGGGGTCCCAAAAAACCCATGTTGAAAATCTGGTGCCAAAATTCCAAAAAATGCCTGAGATGTGCTTCAAAGTTGAAAAAAACCCTATTTATGCCATTATACAGCATACCGGCATTTCTTCAGTTCACGGTCAGCTTTGAAGAGTGCAGACGTGTTCCCGGTCCACCGAAGATCGCCATGCTGGCCTCCGGAGGTAAGTATGGGGTAAGGTGGGGGTGTGGGGAGGTGGATGCAGAGGGTGGGCGCGGTTGGGAGCAAGACAATCAACGAGGACCGCTTTTTTTCTTTTCAGGCATTTGTTTTCTTTAGGAAGACAACATCGGATTTGTGCCACACTGGGATGGGCTCCCAGCGTGGCATCTGGAAGATTTTTTGGGGGGGGTCAGTGGAGCCGACGGGGATTGGGCACCCCATCGCCATACATGAACGTATGCCACGCTGAGGTGGGCTCCCAGCGTGGCAACTGGAAGTCTGTTTCTTTTGAGGGGTTTAATTGAGCTGATGGGGATTGGGCACCCCTGTCGCCATTCTCACTTTATGCCACACTGGGGTGGGCTCTCCAGCGTGGCAACGAACCTGGGGGCGGGGAGCGCAGAGCAGATGGGATTAAACCCCCCTCAGCCATACTGTGCGGCGGGCGGGGAGCGCCATTCAGAGACACTCAGAGGGTTGGGGAATATTATTACAATATTGATCAGGTGTGCCAACAGACGAAAACTGCGTCTATTTTTTCACTGTTTGGGGTTCTATTTTCCTGCTTTTGTTCACTTCAAACTGAATTTATGTTGCAGAAAGACAAAGCAGCGATGTATACAAGCAGGACTGCTAGCAATATGCTAATCAACACTATGTTATCACTGCTCACTGAAGCAGAGCTCTCCCTTTCAACTGTACGTCACTGCATTTTCAACTGCTGTTATAGACAGCTGCAGCATTCATTGGTGAACTGTGGCCATGCCTGCAAACACACTGACTGAATTGGAAGACAGGGTGCCACACCTACAAAAACTCAGATGGCACTATGTTTCTTGCACGTGCGTGCAAACAAACATAAAAATTAGCACGGCACTAACGAATGTGTAAAACTTTCACTTAGCACACTATTAAAAAAGAAATATGAGGAAAACTTTACCCAGATAAGCACTAGGAGGCTGTCAACAAGGAAAGCTGAGAGAATGCTGCTCAGTCTAGTGGAGAAAAAATTCTGAAGTCTTCAGCAGCTCTCACTCAGCTCACTATCCTTCCTGTTTTATTTATTTATTTTTTTGTACTTTATATTTACTATTTTCTGTATAAACATACAGGCCCAGATATTCAAAAGGGTTGTGCATGGCGCAACAGTGTTGCGCCATGCACAACCCACTGATGCGCCCCGGCACGATACTTAAAAGGGAAAAGTGCGCCACACAAATCCCAATGCACCTGAGCACATCAATAATGTATGCAGGCACAGGTGGGGGAGGCGTACCCATGCATAACCTGCACAGCCCGATATTCAGCCCAGGATGTGCAGAGTCACGCATATGCAACCCCTACCTCCACCTGCACAAAGTTACGCTAGGAGAAAATGGAACAAGTGATGGCCACCCACAGGTGAGCTGCTGCATTGCAGGGTGCAACACAGCAGCTGCCACCTGTGGGTGGCCACCCAAGTTCCTGCCGCACCTGGCAGCGCCCCCTTCATGCCTTATGGGGGGCATCTGTAATCACACCCCCCCCAAGTCCAATATCCCTGGTGGTCTAGTGGACTGCACTGAGCCTGATCGCGGGCATCTATAATTGCACCCCCCCAAGTCCAATATCCTCGGTGGTCTAGTGGACCACACTAAGCCAGATCGCGGGCATCTATAATCACACCCCCAAGTCCAATATCCCTGGTGGTCTAGTGTACCCCCACCCCACCCGCCCACTGAGCCCCACCGTCCCACCCCCCATCAGCCTGTGGGTGGCAGCACCCCACCTGCCTGCCGCCTGCTGAAAGCTCGGTAGGGCTGCATGCCTTTGTTCACAGCATGAGCCAATGGGCATGCAGCCCATATTATTTCAGTCCAGATATGTTAATGAATTCATTCACATATCTGACTGAGAATGGCAGGGTTGCACGCCCATTGGCTCATGCTATGAACCATGGGCATGCAGCCCTACCGAGCTGTCAGTCAGTGGGCGGCGGGGTGGCAGGTGGGTGGTGCCGCACCGCTGGCTGACAGGGGAGCGGGCGGTGGGGCTCAGTGGTGGTGGGTGGGGCACACAGACCACCAGAGATATTGGACTTGGGGGTGCAATTATAGATGCCTGCGATCGGGCTCAGTGCGGTCCACTAGACCACCGGGGATATTGGACTTGGAGGGGTGCGATTATAGATGCCCGTGATTGGACTTAGTGCGGTCCACTAGACCACTAGGGATATTGGACTTGAGGGGGGTGCGATTATAGATGCCCGCGATCAGGCTCAGTGTGGTCCACTGGACCACCAGGTATATTGAACTTGGGCGGGGTGTGATTATAGATGCCCGCGATCAGGCTCAGTGTGGTCCACTGGACCACCAGGGATATTGGACATTTTTTCTTTTATCTTACAGGAATTCCCACGATCGGGCTGCAGGGAGCGTCAGTCCCCGACGGCTGCTGCCTGGCAGGGCTCCAGGCACAAGTTGTCGGGGATCGGCGCACCTGCATGCTAATGGCATGCAAATGGGGCCGTAATGAGAAGCAAATGGCCCCCTGTGCACCTTGCATAACTTATGGCCCCATTTGCATGTCCCCGTTTGAATATCGCAGGTGCTGTGCATGGCGCAATAGCACTTGTGCCACCGCATCTCCATGCTCTATTCTGGCCACTTGCGCTGGCGCAGAGCCACTGCGCCATGCACAGTGGGGGTGGCCAGGGTGCGATATTCAAAGCTGCTGCGCCATAGCGCAGCTCCGTTGAATATCGCCCAGGCCACACCCCTGCGCAACAAAGTTGAGCTGCGCCCAGGCTTGCGTCACAGCCTGGTGCAGTTTGAATATCTGGGCCACAATGTATACATACAATACTCCTACAGGATACATCAATAATGAATTGGCCAAACCGGCTTACAATTAAGTATATGGAGAACATTTGGTTTATCCAGGTAGTCTCTTACAGTAGGAAATGGGGAAAAATCCATGTCATAAAGGTT
Source organism: Neoceratodus forsteri (assembly GCA_016271365.2). Classification (NCBI taxonomy): domain Eukaryota; kingdom Metazoa; phylum Chordata; order Ceratodontiformes; family Ceratodontidae; genus Neoceratodus; species Neoceratodus forsteri. The sequence goes on from JADMNL010000040.1 coordinate 8,163,656, forward strand.
TCTAATACCCAGAGTCCGTTAGTCTTTAGATAGATTTACAAAATAAATGCACTGAAATGAGATGTGAAGTGGTTATTTCAGAAATACTTCTGAAGAAACATTAATAATTGGATTAGGAAATGGTGCATGGAACAAGGCAAAAAGTATATAACACATTGGGAGCAATTTTATGGGAAATCAAACCTCTGTTCTTATGATGGATTGCATCTGAGTAGAAAGGGAAGCATGTTATTGGGGGAAAACCTAAATTAACAGATAGAAAAAAGTTTAAACTGAATGGGGGGGGGGTTGCTATCTCCAGGATAGCACTCTTAATAAAATTGAATATAAAATAGCAAGTAAAGAAATAATACAAACTCCAGTGAATACAAAGGACAAAACAATAACGGATATAGGAGAGATATGCATAAATGAGGCTGTATTAGAACAAGATGTGGGTATACTACTTATAAATGCCAGAAGTTTAAAGGCTAAAATCGATGAGTTACAAATAGTACTAAAAGAATAAAATATAGCAATTTGTGGCATAACCGAAACATGAGGAATGGAAAACGATTGGAATATGGATATAGCTAGCTATAGTAAGTTTTACAAAAATAGAAGAGAATGTAATTGGTGGAATTGCCATTTATATAAAAGAAAAAACTTAAAGCTTATGTGATCTCTACTGATAATGATAATCAAAATAAATGTGTCTGGGTTAAAGTTATGTGTGGAAACAATAACTTGACTATAGGATTGGTATACCATCCACCAAATATGACACAAGAACATAATATAGATTTAGTAGAACAATTAGAACTACAAGATATTATAGGAAATTACATTCTAATGGATGATTTTTAATTGTCGCATATCGATTTGAAAACCTTGAAAAGCAACATTTCCTTAGAAAATACATTTGTAGATCTATTTATTCAACTGAACCTGGAACAATTGGTTCACTTTGCTACAAGAGGAGAAAACACATCAGACCTTCTTTTAACTAACTGCCAGGAGAAGTTCCATAAGATAAAGTCATTACCTCCTCTTGGAGACTCTGATCATAACATGGTAGCAGTTAAATATAAAAAGAAATACCGGAGAATAAAAGAAAATACACTAGTAAATGACTTTCATAAGGCCAGTTACCAGAAAATGCGGCATCATCTTAAAACATGGAACTGGAAAAAATAACTTGCAGATACAGATCTGGAGCAGATCTGGCATAAAATCAAAAAACAGTTACTATGGTGTATAGATCAATATGTTCCTAAAAGGCAAAAGCATAATTAAAACAAAAGGATTCCCCCTTGGTGGAACAATAAAATATGCAAATTGATAAAAAGGAAAAGCTGTTTCAGAAATATAAAAAAAAAAAAACTCAAGCCTCAATGGAAAACTTAAGGATGTGTAGTAAAAATATCAAGACAATGATCAAAAGGGCAAAAAAAATCTAGAGCTAAAATGAGTTAATAAAGTTAAAGATAATAAAAAACTATTTTATAATTACATAGGTAATCTCAAAGGTCAACAACAGACCATTGGACCGCTAAGGATAGAAAAGAGTGTAATTACCAAAGAAGAAGATTTAGCTGAAACACTAAATAATTATTTTATTTGTGTTTTTGAACCTAAAGTGAACCCTAAAGACCCAATACAACCAATCCCTGGGTGTCAAATAAAATTAATTGAATCTGAAGTTAAAAACATGATTCATTCACTTAAGGTAAATAGCTCACCAGGACCTGACGGTATAATCCCCAAATTACTACAAGAACTATCTGTTGAGGTTAGTGGACCACTAACAATGCTTTATAATAAATCAATTCAACAAGGAAAAACCATAAAGATTGGTGTAAGGCAACTGTAACTGCATTACATAAGGAAGGGAAAAAAGATGAACCAAAAAATTATAGACATATAAGTTTGACTTCTGTAGTTGGTAAAATTATGGAAAGACTCTCACAAAAACTGATGAATACATACATAAATTAAGCTTAACAGACAATACTCAACATGGTTTTGTCTCCAGAAGATCATGCCAAATGAACCCATTATACTTTTTTGAATCAATAAGTCAGGCCCAGGATAAAGGTATATCTAGCGATGTAATATATCTTGAGTTCGCAAAGGCTTTCGACAAGGTATCACTTGCTATATCGATCCAAGAACTTCAGAGGATAGATATCCAATTAAATATCATAAGCTGGATAAATTCATAGTTAAACAATAGACAACAACAAGTAGTAATCAGAGGAATCTGTTCAAATTGAGGAGGCGTGACTAATGGGGTACCCCAGGGGTCTGTTTTGGGTCCCACCCTCTTTAATATATTAGTAGCTACAATGCCAATCTCAGATAAAGTATGGTTAGCAAAATATGCTGACGATTGTAAAATTGGGGTGTTAATAACCACAGAAAATGATAACAAAAATATCAAAACTCATTTGGATGACCTCATGGCATGGGGCAATAAAATGCAGATGCATTTTAATTCAGACAAATGCAAAGTAATTTCAAGTTTCAATATAAATTAGGAAATTCCATTGTACAAACAATACGTGAATAAAAAGATCTAGGTACAATTATCTCTAATGATCTTAAGTTTGAAACAAATACCATTACTAAAGTTAAAAAATGCCATTGTATCATTGGATCAATATTAACAAATATACATAACAGAGATCAGGAAATGTTATTACCATTATTCACTAGCCTTGTTAGGCCACATCTGGAGTATGCATCTCAGTTAAACAAACCTCAGACCTGTAGAAGCAATAAACTTATAGAAGGAGTACTGCGTAAATATACTAAAAAGATAAAAAAAACTGAAAACATCTGAGTACAGTGAAAGACTCGAGGATCTAAATCTGTACTTGGCAAAATACGGTATAGACAACTCCGGGGAGACCTATGCCTTACATATAGAGATTCAAGAGATAATTATCTTGCGTCGACAACTGGATTAACCTTTTACAATGGGAAAATAAATACAAGAAATAATAGATGTAAGATTTTAGGTGATAATGTTAGAACCACAAAATGAAGTAATTTCTTTACACAAAGAATTGTAAGTTCATGGAACAGTCTACCATCCTATGTAGTTTCAAGTCCAGATTTCAAGACATTTAAGACAGTTTTTCGATTTACATATGGCAGAAAGAAAATATGAATACTACTCTTAAGATGAGTGGCGAGCTCTTAAAAGGGCATTTAGCCCACTGAGCTTATAACTAATCTATGAACCTATAATCTATGAACCTATGAACCTATAATGCTCACCTCTCCAAGGGCAGAAGGTTTATCCTTTAGGTAGAACTTAGAAGTAGTATGACACACTCCTAGGATTGCTATTTAACCTGGTCACACTTAGGGAGAACAATAATGAAAAACATTGAACTTCTGTGTTGCTCTAATGCCCCAAACGCTATCTTAGAACAGAATTCCCTCCTTAGCTAAACTTCATTAACAGTGGTAACATTGCAGAAATGTTATTGCCTAATTGGCACATACAAACAAGGTCATTAATGCTGGTGGCAGCCTGAGTCAGAGGTACAGTCATAGGAGCCTATTGAAGCTAAAATCAAAATGGTGGATTCCTGCTCCCACTCAGAAGAGTGAGTACCCAAATTATTTTCTTTTCAGTATATAAATACATGCAAAACAAAATAACTCCCATTAACCCCTCTAAAACTCCACAATTTTCTTTTACTTTAATAGTCTCTAAACGAAACATCAACAGTTCCAACTGGCTGACCATCACAGCCTGTTAATTTAGGAACTATACAAACTCACTGCTCAGTCCTCTGATTCAGACGACAAATGTTCCGGTTCTTGTACCTCTCTACAGGCATCAAACTCCCCTTCAATCTTCTCCACCCATCTACCCACATCCTGAGGACTGTGAGACTGGCATGTCTTGCCACCATATACAGCCCTCAGATGCGTGGGCAACAAAAATGAATGGATGACACCCAAAGCTTTCAGTCTCTGTCTCACTCCATCAAATGCCTTCCGTCTTGCTCATGTTTGAAAGGAGAGATCGCAGTACATTTTCACATCCTCTCCATTTACTAGCAGTGGATATGCAGCTCGGGCCGACTGGATGATCACATCCCTGATCTCTGAGCCTGAAAATCTAAGCAGCACTGTGTGGAACTGATTCGGGTTGGAAGAGTGAACCCGTGGATTTACTCGGTAGGCTTTTGTGAGGGATTCCCAAGTAAAGTTATCCGGGAGCATTAGAGTATCGAGGAGCCAATTTCTTAAGTATGGTAATAGTGCTGTCCCTCCTATTCCTTCGGGTAGACCCACAATCCTTATATTTCCTGCTCGGTTCTTGTTTTCTATGCTTTCCAAGTGGCCACGAAGTTGGCTGTTTTCTTTTGTTAATGTAGCCACAGTTGTCAGAGTAAAAACAGACCATTTCTCTGTTTCCGCTACTGTCCAAGATAGTTTTTATAAGGCCTGGCCATGACTCTCCAGTTTTTGCAAGGTCTCCTCTATTTTTGTATCCATTGCTCACTTGTGGATCTGGAGGCCTTATTCAAAACTGCCTGCTGCTCCTTTATTTGGTCAATGACTGTGTTTTTTGTCTTCCCATTTTCCGGAATTTATATCAGTCGGCTCGTCTCTATTAGCTCTATCGAATTCTGATATTTGTTTTATTCTGTTTTACCAGATAGTATGAGTTTTAATCAATAATAAGCACCACGAGGTGAAGAGCTAACAAAAGTTCAACCAGCCCAGGAGATGGCTCTCTAGTGCCCCTACCCTTCCTGTTTTCTGACTGGCTATGGCCCTAAGCTCATTTAAATTTCCCTTAAAGGCACACCTCCGGGGCAGTTGCACTTAGCCAGCTAACTGCTAAAGTTACTGATGCTAAAGGACTTCTGGGGTAAGAAAAACAAGTTCTGAATCCTCCTCTGACCTGTTAGGTGCAAAAAAACAAAACATCAGTGGGTGAAAGTGACAGTCTGGAGAGTCTGTTTTACAATTGTAGAATGGCATTAAAACTAGGCCATTCATATTCTCTGGGACTCTAAATGGTCTTGTTTTTGCAGGTGTCCAATTTAACTTTGAGGGTGCTCGAGCACCTGAGCACGCATGCTGTTGGTGCCCCTGAACTCATGTCTCAGTACTTTCTCTTTCTCTTTCTCCTTGCAGCAATTACATTCCTTTCCCTTTTCTCTCTCTTCAGGCTAATCCATTCCTATACTTTCACTCTGACTTATGACAGCACGAGATGTTTCTATTGTCCCAGACCTTCACACTCTTCCATTCATTTCCGCCTGCCTGATCTTATACCTTCTAGACCCAAGGGCTATGTCTTATGGAGCAAACATCTCATTCCTTTATAGGTCTCATTACGTACTTTTCAACTGATGTTCTTATAGCAAGAACTGAACCACCAGAACCCTTTCAGACATCCAATTGCTGATGCCTCGGCTGGTGGCTGGGCCTTATTCTGGGGTTGTGGGTGCCCCAGACCTGATCCCAGTCCTAATCAGCATGCTCCATTCATGTAGCAATTCCAGCCTCTGAACTGACTCATCAGGGGGACCTCTGCCAGTGCCACACCAGATCATGCAATGAACTGCCACCCCGCTGGGGTTCCAAACATCACTCCCCCAAATGGACTTTCCCCACCTCCACAAACAGCTCACACCGTGGGTTCCAACTCTGTGGCAGCCTCCAGCCTGGGGAATAGGGATAACTGCCACCGTTACACCCTCAATGGCAAGGCTGCCACTTCCAAGCCACGCCCCAGGCCCCACTTGCCATAGTGGGCCTGCCCACAGTAAACCATTCCAACCCAACAGCTGAACTACCCATGGGCAAACTTTTTTGGGGGCAGTTAGGGCCTATCAGTGCTTACCCACCATGGTGCCGAAGTTCACATGGCAGGCATCCATTTTCATTTCTTCTCCCCAGGCTCCAGCTCCCAATTGCACCAACATGCCCCTACTGTTCTGCTCCATTGCTTCCCTTTACTACTCCCAAACTGTCGCCTTTCATTTTGCAGGTCTTCAAGTTTGGTGGGTCAGGGCAGCAAGCAGACCACCCCGGCCCTGCCATAGCCCTCTGACCGAACTTGTGGGCCGAACCCTCCAGCTCTTCTCTCCCCGGCTCTCTCCCTTGATCTCCCTTGGCACCAAAATCCCCTGATATTTATACCCCCTACAGAGCGGCCCCACCTGCAGTCAGCAGGCAGCATCACATCCCAGACTAAGCGGCACCACTAGCTCTCTTTCTGCCTAGCTGCCTCCTAGCAACCAAAATTTAATTAGTAAGCACCCAGAAGGTGCTCACACATGGTTTAATTTTGGCAATTCTGTGAGATACCCCAGTGTTCACTAATGCTGTGCCAAAAAACCCTTCTGCCAGAAGAATTTGCACAGAAGTCAGACTTTTGCTTCTGCGAATGTTCGGAAATCTTTCTGGTAACTTTTGTGGAAATTCCGACTTAGAATGGTGAAATAAATGTATTAACTGCGGATTAATGTATTAAACTGTGGAAGAAAATTCCACAGAACTGATCACTGTCAGAGATCAGTTCTATGGAATTTCTTTCAGTGGTTTAAAACACAAATACGCAATTCATGCATTCATTCCAGAGTTCAGTGAGTCATTGAACTGTGGAATGAGTGTATGAATAGTGTATCACTGGCCCCATATTAATTTAATTTTTCCCTCCTTGGTGTTTAGTGGCACTCTCACTCTCCCTTTTGGCATCATTTTTACGTAATGTTTCCCTGGTGTCTAGTGGCACCTCCCACCCTCAGATCATCAGCCCTGTATTACCTGAATACTTCCCTGGTGTCTAGTGGCATCCCCACTCTCTGATCACCGGCTCCATATTAATGTAATGCTTCTCTGGTGTCTAGTGGCACCCTTCGCCCTCCAATTGCCGACCCCCATTAACTGAATGTTTCTCTGGTGTCTAGTAGCATCCCCCATTATCCAAATTGCAAGCCAGCATTAAATAGATGTTTCCCTGGTGTCTAGTGGCACCACTCACCCTCTAATCACTGGACCCCATTCAATAAATGTTTTCCTGGTGTCTAGTGGTCCTCCCAACCTTTTGATCACCAGTCACCTATTAAATAAATGTTTCCTTGGCATGTAGAGACACCCCTCCCCCCAACCTCCAACCACCAGTCCCCGATTAAAATAGAAATTTGAATACCTGTAAATTTTCTTTCCCTGACGTCTGGTCTCCGGGCTTCCTGACGCCTAGGCTGTACCTCCTGATGCTGGTGGTCGGCAGGGCTAAAGCTCTGCAGCAGGGTGGTAGGAAGCCCTCCACATCTTGTTGTCTCCAGTCATTCCCACGCAGTTCCCCTGAGGCAATACTACGAGTACTGGAAAACAGAAAACACAACAAAGTTATGGCATAATTGGCCCTCAGGCCAGCCAACTATGTACATTCTGGGAGGGAATCCGAGGCCCGGAGACCAGCCGTCGGAGAAAGAAAATTTACAGGTATTCAAATTTCTATTTCTCTCTCCTAAGCTGGTCTCTAGGCTTCCTTACACCTGGGATATCCAAGAGCAGTACATCCTCTAATGTCCCGGGTGGGAAGAATGTCAAGTGACCATAAGTGTCCGCCACTGACTGAAGCACAAGGATGCCTCCACTGAGGCCATCACCTCCGACTTATAAAATTGTGTAATCACTGGAATGAATAAACGTTCGGATGCTCAGAATAAGTGTTCCGGAGATGCTATATAAAGTGCTATGTATAAATCTGTTGGAGATGCTTACATAAAGTATCCCCATGGAGAAGTCATAGCTCAGATGGAATGTGCTCTCAGTAGGCCAAGCAAGGCTATACTGGTAGGATCAAGGCCTTGAGAGGTGACGGATAGAATCCGTTTGGCTATAAAGCCTTTGAAACCATGTTATTCTTAATTTTGGCCAGTAGTTGAAATGGACAATTTGAAGTTTTTGTGAGAGCCTCCTTCCTCTTAATATACATTTTCAACACTTGTGTCAGGACCAGAGACTGAAATTCCCATTTCGTATAGATTCCTGGAAATGAGCAGAAGGAAGAACAAGTAAACCTTTTGATAATAATGGAAGGTAGACCTAACATGTGGCAAAATGAAAATATCTGGGTCTGTTCTGGGAATAACAGAGCATAATAAAAGATGTGTACATCTCTTGGGAGAACAAAGCCTCTAGGTCACCATCTTCTGGCTAAAGTAACCTCTAACAGAAAACAGCAACTTTCCTTCTGAAATGCCGGAGGGATGTCTGCTGGAAAGGCAGTAAAGGAGCTTTTGGCCCCAGCCTTGGTAGCTAAACTACCATTCCGAGGAGGTAGTGTTGGTTAACTGGAGGGTGTTTTAATGGTGCTTCCTCTAGAAACCTCCAGACATGGGGATGTGAGCCGAACGGTTCTCCCGGAACCAACAACAAGAGTGCCCCTCTCACCGAAACCTGAACTGATAGGGTGGCCGACTGTAGTCCTTTTTACAACCGATCTTGAAGGATCTGTAGTAGTACCCGTGAATATGCTGGATGGTGCTGTAGGAGAATGGAATGAGACCAGAACCAGAATCTTCTCCAGATTCCACTATACACCTTAAATGAAAAAAGGCTACAAGAGTTCTCCTTCATTCCCATAACAAGAGCTGTGTAGCCTAGTTCCTAGTTTTTTTTTTTTTACTCAATTCCCATCATAGAGCGATGTGTTGTCCAAATTGGGATGCTGAAGCAGCCCTTGATGGATAAGGTCTGTGGTGAACTTGAAGGTTACGATGTGGTCATCTTGAAACATGAATGATAATTGGTTACCGCTTGTGGAAAAAAAAACCATAAGGGGCAGACTACATTCATGTCTGCCCTGACCAGAACCGTTCTGAGGAGGGCTCTTGATAGAAGTGGCATAGGAGATAAGGCACACAGGAGACCAAACTCACCCCAGATGGGAAAAGGTGTCCTGAGCCACTGCTGGTTCGTTCTTTGTCAGGGAGCAGAATTGTTGAACCCTGTAGTTCATTCTATGTCAGGGAGCAGAATTGTTGAACCCTGTAGTTTCACTCGCAGGTGAAAAGATCTATCTGAGGATTGGCTCACTGTTCTCAGAGGAAGTTGAAGGCACTGCCCTTTATCTCCCAAACCCCTGGTAGAACAACCTTGCAACTGAGCCTGCCTGATGTTGCGCTTTCCTGTCCTTGAATATCCATTACTCCTTAGTGCTCCATCCACTGAAAGAGAAGGGAGTCCTTTAGCCTTTATGTGGTTCTTGTACCCCCCCCGATGGGTGATGCATGTCAACCTTTCCCCGTTGTCCGTTGAAATCAGTCCCTCCTGATTGAGGAACTGCTGTTTGGAGTGCCTTAGCAGAAGGCCTACTATGTTCGTCCATGAGAATGTTTATGCTGTACCTGCATTTGACAGCTACCACCTGCCCTGTGCTGACAGCTGATGCAGGTGAGCTCCCCAGCTCCTGAGGCTTGCATCGATAGTGATTCGGTTTGGTGAGGATGGCCCAACTTGTGACCTAACATAACTACTGTCCTCCGAGACGGTCGCTGGAGGGAGGGTTTTTAATCTGTCCCAGCTAGCTGCGTTAAAAATGTAAGCAGGCAGCAGGGCTGTGTAAAAATCCTTGATGGGCTTTAGTCCCTTTCACTTGGTTACCAGAGGAGAAAACCTTTTGATGTCCTGATGCCTTCCCCCAGGAGGATTTTGGTCTGGTGAGGGGTTTGGAAACTCTTTCTCCACTTAAAAAATGAGAATCCACGTGCCAATGAGCCCCTGGCTACCTCTGCCCCTGCATGTACCGTTTAGTTGAGCTGTGGGACCTTAATGTGGGCTATGTCCGCTACCAGCATCTTTGATAGTGTCAGTGGGTCTTTAATATTGTCAGTGGGTCTTGGGGAACCCAAATGTCAGAGTTTTGAATAGAAGAACTACTCCCCCACCTTGAATTTAAGCTGGTGCTTGTGTAGTTCCTGAATAGGAATCTGCCAGTCAGTCTCTTGCAAATGGATGGATGTCAGAAAGAGATCCTTTTTGTAGTTCCCTGATGTTTGATAAGCAGATTTCCGCCCTGAGGGGGTCTGTGGATGGATAAAGTTGTTCAGGACTTTGATATGTAGGATGGACCTGAAACCCCCTGTGCTTTTCCGCACGTTGAAGAATATGTAGCAACCCCCTAGCTGATCTCTGTGGGTGAACTTTGCTCAATTTCCCCTGACTGAGAAGGTCTGTGTCTTTTGGATGGGTAACCGGAGGTGAGGGGAGGGGGGGCACACCATGAGGTAGTGGGCCTGTGTATCTGTGTTGCCACCCTCTCCACTGGACTTGCCCCTTCAGAGGTTATATTGGCTATGTAAGAAAACCCATGCTCTTTTACCCGGAGAAGTTAAGTGAGCCTAGATATAAGCTCGGTCATGAAATTTTGCATCTGAGGTCTCATGTCCCTGAATTGCCCCTGCCCTTGACTATGGCATGCCTTACCCAACATCTCTTCGAAGAGGTCCCTGCATGCCAGGGTCAAAGCCAGGGGCTGTGGCGAGCCGAGGTCTGGGCAGTGTCCCGGGCAGCCTCCTCTGACAGGTTGCTACACAAGCAAGGCCTCTACATTTCTGTCCACTGACCATCTGTTTGCTTCGGTTTGAAATCAGAGGGTACCTTCTGTGGCAGTTTGACCATTTTTCCGGTTGCTTCTGTCTAAGCCTGAAAAGCTTAAGCTCTGCTGGGGCACTGAGCCTGAAAAACTGCAGATCTTCTGTGGGCACTAGGTAGGGAAGAAAAATTACCAAACCTCTCTTCGAAGAGGTCCCTGCCTGCTAGGGCCAAAGCCAGAGATTGTGGCGAGCCGAGGTTTGAGCATCCAGCCCTCCTCCGACATGTCTGCTGCGAAAGAATTGCATCTACTATCCTGTCCAATGACCATCTGTTTGGTTAGGTTTGAAATCAGAGGGAAGCTTCTGCTGCAGGTGGGCCACTTTTCCAATTGCTTCTTGTCAAACCTGAGAAGCTTAGAGATCTGCTGGGGCCCCGGATAGGAGAAAAACTTAGAGATCTGCCGCTCCTCCTTGAACCATTTCCCTTATGGCAGGAGGAAAAGAGAAAGCTGTTGCCAGTTGGGTAGTAGATGTCCTGCAAAGCCCATTTTGGATGGGTTGGAGGCCCGGAAAATATCTAAGGGCATCTTGACTTTTTTTTTTTGTCTTAAAACTCTAGAGGATGAGGTCCCCCTTGTTTCAGCTACTTGAGAGGTCTCACATCTGGTGATCCCAGGAAGTTAGCAAAAGAATACTGAATCTGGAGCAAGGTATTTTCATCCCTACTGTGTGGTCTAATCCTCTGGGGGTACAGATCTTTACAGCAGAACTTTCCTTGATTGACGGCTGTGGACTAGAAAGTTTGTATCAATTGTGGTCACTAGCCATTGGGAATTGTGTTTATCTTATTGTCTGCCCTTGTCTTGCTGCCTTACTAGGGGCTGCTTGCTTGAAAATTGCTGTGTTGGGCAACAATTGTGGAAATAGTTAACCCTGCGGTAGTCTGTTCCTGGTGGGTGTGATGGCTGAAGGTCTAATTGTCCTATTTGCCTGCTCCTCTGTGCCCTCTGGGTAGCCTAGGGGGGTCTGGTCAGCCTAATCTCCCGCTATTCTGCTGGGCCATTGTAGAATATAGGTCTGACTCGGGTGTGGGTGTGCATACAGTACTATGGGGCCCCTAAACATTGCAGGAAGGGGGCTGAGTCCGTCCCCATCTCTAACGCCCTCGCCATATGGCTGCTCTTGGTAATATTCCTCCCTGTTATCATTCTGGACTGTGCTCCCCCCATGGGTCAACTCGGGTTCTCACCAGGACTACTTGATGAGAAGGACTTTACTTTCTCTAACCTAATAGCCAGAGACAGACAGCCTCTCTGGTCCATCTGCTGCCTTAACCTGTGGAGTTTCCTGTATCCTGTCAAAGTGGTCAGGTGTATTGGTCGCAGGCCGTCCACTAGGGTTGGCACTCCCCCTCTGAGGCATTTCCTCTGGCTCCTCTTGGTGACATTAGTCCTAGCAGGGGACCTGGAGTTGAACCCAGGTCCTCCATGCCAAGCCCTCTCCTCTCCTGTGGGCTGGCAGTCAGGGAATGGGCTGAAAATAGCTCATCTTAATGTCCGTAGCCTTCTGTTCAACTTGGCTGAACTCCTTGCCTGGGTCACCCATTACAAGCCTGACATCCTAGGGATAACCGAATCTTGGCTTAAACCCTCGATCCCAGACTCTGCCTGTGCACTTCCCGGCTTTGACGTCCTCAGGCAGGATCATCCAGGGAAAAAGAGGGGGGTGGTATTCTGGTCTACTACAGGAGCCACCTTAACCTGTCGGTGCTGGCCTGCCCTCAGCCAGAGCAGTCTTTCTGTGAGCTGCTGCATACTGTGCTGCTACTTGGGAACGAAAAGAAGTTGCACATTGTATGTACCTATAATCCCCCCATGGGTGGTGTATTGGATTTATCCTCCCTTCTTGAATCTGTTGGTCCCAGGATGGGGAATAATGAGGTAATAATCCTAGGGGATCTTAACTTAAACTGGCTTGGAGGCAATATCAAGCAGTATGAGACTCTGCTAGCAGGCTTGTCAATGTTCCAACTCATTCAGGAGCCCACCAGGTGGTCATCCACAGGTGGTAACAGCTCTCTCCTGGACTGGGTCCTGACCAATAGGCCTGAGAGGATTAACTCCTCAGGTACCCTCCCTGACTCCATCTCTGACCATGCCCCTGTGTACAGCATATGGAAGATCTCCGCCCCAAAGATCCCTCCCAAAATCATTCAGGTCAGGGACTTCTCCAGGTTTGACCCGGGGACTTTCCAGGAGGATCTCATGTTCATTGACTGGTCTGCAGTGATGGATGTTAAAAACATAATTAACTGTAAGATATAGTCCAAAAAGTCCATGAGAGTTAATATGTTTTATTTTGTCTTCATTTCACACCATTATACAGTAAGCAACAGTTTCGTGGCTATACACGTCACTTCCTCAGGCCATTCATATCTGACAGTGTTGATATTAAATACAAAAACATAAATGTAATTATTACATTTATAATATTTGAAATCAATTTCTTTTTTTTTAAGATGCCGGTTATTAATGAACAATATTCTGTTTCAATATGGTACATTAAAGTTTAAATAAATTAACTTGAAGCAATATAAATAATCATTTAAACCAATAATTGTTACTTCACTTTACATACCTTTTATTTCTGGTATTTAACCATAAAATGTTCTTCCCCTTCTTAAATCAATTTTTAAGTTTCCCCCTCTTTTTAAACTTCTTATTTGAGCTTGTTCCCAAATAAATGAAATTCGATTCTGACTAGATTAAAACAAAACAATCTTACCTGACTCTGTGAGCTTCGTTTAAATGATTAGGTTTCTCTTACTTTAATCGAGAAACAAGGAGTTTAACATTCAAGCTATCGAAATTAAAAGAACATTATATTGAATGAGCTCCGTCTAGATAATAAGGTACATTTCTTTCAATAACACAATAAGTAGTTACAAGCCTCATATTAATTTTAAAGGACAAGAGTTATTTCTGAGTAATTATAATCTTTTCCCTAAAGGAGATGAGTGAATTTAAGGCATTTATATGTCTATCAAAAGACAAACGTTTTTTCAATCAATTTGTAGAAGAAATTCACATTTAAAGTAAGAGTTATTACAATTACAACATTAAAAAGAAAAATATATTTTTAGTAAAGTTTATACTTTGATTTAATAAAGATTGTTTTGTTTTAATCTAGTCAGAATCGAATTTCATTTATTTGGGAACAAGCTCAAATAAGAAGTTTAAAAAGAGGTGGAAACTTAAAAATTGATTTAAGAAGGGGAAGAACATTTTATGGTTAAATACCAGAAATAATAGGCATGTAAAGTGAAGTAACAATTATTGATTTAAATGATTATTTATATTGCTTCAAGTTAATTTATTTAAACTTTAATGTACCATATTGAAACAGAGTATTGTTCATTAATAACCGTTCAGCATCTTAATGAAAAAGAAATTGATTTTAAATATTATAAATTTAATAATTACATTTATGTTTTTGTATTTAGTATCAACACTGTCAGATACGAATGGCCTGAGGAAGTGACGTGTATAGCCACGAAACTGTTGCCTACAGTATAATGGTGTGAAGTGAAGACAAAATAAAAAACATATTAACTCTTACGGACTTTTTAGACTATATCTTACCGTTAACTACGTTTTTAATTTCAAATAGCCATAGTAAGATGGTCCAGACCTACATTATCAATATTTGGGCATCCTGTATCAGCATTTTTCTAAGCTGCAGTGATGGATGCCCAGAATGCTTCCTTAGCAGTCTGTCATTTCCTCAGTATCTTCGGGGTTGTACAGGAAAAGCATGCCCCTCTTGTCAGATGGAGGGTAAGGGGGGCTGTCACAAAATGGTTGCATGGGAGGCTCCTTGCTCTCATGTGAGGGCTAGAGACAAATGTTGGGCCAGTTTCAAGGTCTCGATGGACCAGACCATATTCCAGCATTACAGGAGGCTCAGGAATGGATGCAAAAGGCTATCAGGGCTGCCAAAAGTGACTTTTGTAAAGCTGCTTTGCAGACTTCGGCTAAGGATCCTAGGAACTTCTGGAGGAATATTAAAAACATAGTGAGTGGCTCCTCCTCCTGTGAGGCTCCTGACATGCTCATTGATGGTGCTAACCGTAATAATCCACTAACCATCGCCAATGCATTTAACTCACAATTTTTGGACCTGTCTGCCTTCACCTCACTATTCTCCTCCACTGGTCATGATAGTCCTGTCCAAGTCCCTCTGCCTCAAATGGCACCTTCTCCCCATCCTCCATTCTATTTCAAGGCTGTGATGGCAAAAGAGGTGCAAAGATTGCTCTCTGGTCTCTCACCCTTTTCTAGTGCTGGCCTTGATGGTATGGAACCAACGCTTCTCCGCCTTGCTGCTGCCTACATTGCCTCCCCTGTGGCCCATATCGTCAACCTATCCTTAGCCTCTGGGGTTATCCCAGACCTGTGGAAGGTGGCACGGGTTGTCCCTGTGCTCAAGCAGGGCAACCAAGGATCCTTGACAACTATCGTCCGATTGCCATCTTGTCTGCTATCAGTAAGCTTCTTGAGAAAGTTGTGGCGGGACAACTCATGGATTATATCCAGGCTCATGAGCTTCTGTCCCCCTTGCACCATGGCTTTCGAAAAGGGCACAGTACCACCTCTGCCCTGGTCTCTGTCACTTCTGGGATAAGGGCTGCTATGGACCAGGGCAGACTCTCTGGGGCCATCTTTATTGATCTCTCTAAAGCCTTTGACCTTGTTGACCATGCCTTACTATGCTCTCAACTTAGGTGTTTGGGCTTGTCCCCTGTGGTGCTCAGTTGGTTCTCCAACTACCTTCAGGGAAGGCAGCAACTTACCAAATATAGTAAGGTGCTCTCGGATGCCACCCCTGTGTCCTCAGGGGTTCCCCAGGGGTCAGTCCTTGGGCCCCTGCTCTTTATCATATTCATCAATGACCTTCCCTCCTCAGCTGCCTCCTGCAGGACTATCCTGTATGCTGATGACCTAGTTATTTTCACTCATTCCAGGGATATTGGGGTCATTAACCACCAACTGAGTGAGGGGTTCAGGAGTATCCAATCCTGGATATCGTCCCACAAGCTGGTCCTAAATCTTAAAAAGACTCAGGCCATGCTGTTTGGATCCCTGGCCAAGTTAAAGGCCTCCCCTGTTTCTATGTGCAGCTCAGGTATTGATGGTGCTCTCGTTTTCATCACCGATTCCATCAAATACCTTAGGGTGACACTTGACCTTCAGCTCAATCTTGGTCACCACATTCAAAATGTGTGTCAAGCTGTTAATTGGAAATTGGGTCTGGCTTACAGGGCAAAGAATAACCTTACTCTGGCTCCTCACCTAGCACTGGCTAGAGGGGTGTTTCTACCATCTCTCTGTTATGGGCTCCTTTTGTTTGCCCATACTTCCAAGGTCCACCTCTCTAAGTGTACTGTAGCCTACAATAACATCTGCCATTTTGCTCTTGCAGTCCCTCGTCTCACTCACCACTGTGATCTGTACACTAAGCTCAACTGGCTCTCCCTGCCCAACTATATGAATTTTGTGATGGGCAGTTTCACGGGTAAGGTTCTGGGTACTGGCACCCCCCCTGGACTGGCGGAGCTCCTTGTGCCTGCTTCCTCCATTACCTACTCCCTAAAGTCACTGGGCCCCGCTATCCTTAAGGTTCCTGCTACATGTACCAAAATGGAGGACAGAGACTTTGCATCATGTGCCCCTAGATTATGGAACTCCTTTCCTGTCCAAGTCCGGACCTCCCCTTCCCAGGCATGCCTACGCACCTCCCTGTGGAACCACTTGAAGCTCTCATCAGTATGTGACTGTTTTAACCCTCCCTGATTAGCCTAGTCCCCTGCACGGTATTTCGTGCATATCATCCCATATACCTTGCTCAGGTCCTGCTGTAGTCTGCCTGCCTGCCTGAGTGTTGCCATGTGAAACATGTGTAAATTCTGTATATATCTGTATATATATTGCTGGTAACGTTGTGTCAGTGACTCTGTACTTTATTACATTAACTGTGTCTACTGTTGCAACCTGAGATATCTTGGTATGTATGTTATGCTTCTCCTGACTTCAGTGTATCTGACCTACTTGCTTCAATTTGCACTCTGTATGTTCTTTGATTTCCTGTACTCTCCCGGGTTGTACCTGAAAATAGGCACTAGTCTGTCTAGTGAACTTACCTGGTTAACAAAAGCTAAATAAATAAATAAATAACTTGGCTATGAAGTCTGGTTCCAGAGGAGGGGACCCGACTGCTGGGCCTCTCTGGTGGCTGTCGCTTATTCTGACCTGTCTGCTGGCTATCTGACTGAGCCGAGACAAGGTCTGCCTCCATTCGCAAATGCTGCAATTCTTAACATTTTAGGCAAGGCTACCCAGCCAAGGAGAATTAGCAGTGGGGGAGCTTGCAGTGCTGGCATTTTCTGCCCCAGAAGGTTTGTGTATGCCCATCCTACCGAAAAAGGCACCAATTCCCCTTATTCAGTGTACATCTCTCCCCCATGGCTGCCTGATGTTAAGCTGCTGAAGCTGCTATGAACTGTGTAGGCCCTTTAAGAGGTGTGCTGGTCCTGTAAGGGCAAAATACTGAGAAGTCCCCCTTGTGTACTCCATGTCTAAGAGACTATACAGGAATTCAGCCTGATGGGAGCCTATTTCAGCCTGATGGGAGCCTATGCAGAAAAAACAAGCACTCTGGGCATCACTTCTTGCTGGTTTGGTGGGGGGGGGGCGCAGAACACTGAGCAAAGCTCTCGCTGATACAAATCTCTCTGACCGAGCCAGCTCTGGCTTAGCGCTCCTCCCACACTGTATCACTCCTCGAGCTGCTATGGCCACACTGCAGGCCCGCCGTCGACCGCGGACTGCCAGCCATCGACAGGTAGCCACCTGTTTCAATTCCTTATGCCCCTTAACGCTCCACGGCTATGAGTTCACTTGCCAAGAGTTTTTCTCCAGACTGGAGCTCCTCATACTGTGCAGTGCTTGTCGTCACTCATCGACAACAGCTCGAGCTGCCATACTAATACTGCTGGCCCATTATCCATGATCGACTCGTACTGCTGGCCCCCCTACTGCTGGCCCATCATCCACGATCGACTCATATGCTGGCACACCATCTACGATCGGCTTACAGATGGAATGCTGGTCATCGGTGAGGTCATAATCATAATGTTAGTCCACCATCCATGATTGGCGTTACAGCCAGAATGCCAGTCGTCGGTGGAAAAAATATATGGGGCTGCCGTCTTAGGGGGTGCCAGATTCTCCCTAAGCCCTCTGGAGCTGTTTTGACTTCCACTGCATGGGCTTTCACCGCCTTCAGAGAATAGATCCTGAGAAGAAGCATTCCAGGGCGAGTGCAGAAATCATGAGAAAAAAACTTCTTCGGCACTCCGACACGGTTTCAATTCCCCATCACTTCTACTGCACCAAAGAAAAGAGCGTGTGAAAAAACAACGCAATGAAATGGGGCCAGTCTGTGCAGCTTGCAAGGCTAAGATTGGAACCCACCATTAGACATAGCTGATTCCCCAAATATCCAAAATAATTTCAAACTGTATGACTTACAGTCTGCTATCTTCAGCTCTGCCACATGACAGAGCTCTGCTAGCAGAGTACCTGCCCGACTGAAGGCAGGAACTAAACTGGAGACAACAGGATGTGGATGGCTTCCTACCCCCCTGCTACAGAGCTTTAGCCCTGCCTACCACCAGCATCAGGAGGTGCAGCCCAGGCGAAGGGAAGACCGGAGACCAGCTTAGGAGGGATGAACAGCTGAGGCTCAGTAGAGCCCCTACCTCCAGTCAGCCCTATATTAAATAAATAGGGGCAGGCAACTGAGGGTGGGGTTGCCACTAGACACCAGGGAAACATTTAATAGGGGGCCAGTGATTGGAGGATAGGGGGTACCACTAGACACCAGGGAAACATTTATTTAATAGGGGCCAGTGATAAGAGGATGGGGTTGGGGCCACTAGACACCAGGGAAAAATTCAATTAATATGGGGCCAGTGATCGGAGAGTGGGGGTTACCACTAGACACCAGGGAAACATTCAATTAATACAGGGCCAGTGACTGGAGTGTGGGGGTTGCCACTAGACACCAGGGAAACATTCAATTAATACAGGTCCAGTTATCAGAGTGTGGTGGTTGCTACTAGATACCAGGGAAACATTCAATTAATATGGGGCCAGTGATCGGAGGGTGGGGGTTACCACTAGACATAAGGGAAACATTCAGTTAATATGGGGCTAGCACTCAGAGGGTGGGGTGTGCCACTGGACACCAGGCAAAGTTTTTTTTTCTATTTACCAGGGACAGTGCAGAACAAATCACTGAACCTAGGAATAATTACATGAATTGCAGATTAATGTATTAATTCCACAGTTCATGGGTGTTATTCCACAGTTCAGTGACAATATGTCATGGAATGTGGGAAACTTTGCCAAACACATTTAGAAGATTTCCAATTTCGCCAAAGACAGAAGTTTGGAAAAGACCACAAAAGTTGGCGAAATTTCACAAAAGTTCAGCTAAAGCGGAATTCCCAACTTTCGCCCAGCTCTAGTGTTCACAGTTACAGGTTTAGAATGAGAGGGAGTGAGCTGGAGCCGGCACATGAGTCAGCTGGAGCTTCTGAAAGTGAAAGTGTGGTGCTCATGCTGCTGGCTCCAACCAATGAAAAGCTACAGTGAGAATAATTTTGTTCTGGGGGGACCTAGAGTGATGATATCGGACCTACTATGAGAATATTTCAGTATTCTTACTTTAGGTACAGAGATCAGAAAAAATATCACTGATATGTGCCACAAAATATCCTGACAAGCACTGGGTAAATAAGGGATATGCAATGGGGACCTGTGGGATAAATCATTTATTTGCACTAGAGCTGTTTGACCTTGGGTAACCTCATGAGTGGCATTAGCCACCAGTGATGTGCCCAAGGTCAAACAGCTTGAGTGCAAATAAAGGATTTATCCCACAGGTCCCAATTGCATGTTTCCTTTATGCAAGAGGCAAGGACCTTGTGGGTTAGGTTAGATTTTTTTAAACTGTTTATTATTTTTTTAAAACAAATGAAGTTTGAGGATTTATTTTGTAAAATAGTGCTACGGCGATTTAGTTTGTTGTTAAAGCTGTTGCTATGGATTGTCCATCACGACGGTATGGTGATGTTTCAATGTCCCAGCTGAATAGAAGATGAAAGTCAGGTTAGAAGAACTGAGAGCAACATGGCAGCAGTCCTAAGTGTGCAGCAGTAAAAGTCGAGGAATGCCGGCGTCTGCTGAGTTTGATGGGAGCTGGCGTCAGAGAGTTGACTTTTTTTGTGTTTTAATCTGTGCAGTAATGTAACCCCCTGTGGTGGCTTACCTTTGTTGCCTCCCATTCACCCGGTTTGATCACTGCCGCCTGCCTGAGTCCTGTAGTGCCCTGAAACCTCCATCCGGCCCGTGCATGGTTTGCAGTGGGACATGGGGCTGGAGGAGCTAAACCGCAGAACTGTTGAGCTGCAGCTGCACAAATGTGTGAGCCGGCAGTCTGCGCATGTGCAGTAGCGCATATTCATTTTCTTACCATGATTGCGGTAAAGAAAATGCCCCTCTGGTGTGCCTGGTCTCCTAATTCAGCTAAATGTGGGCCAGAGACATAGAGGAGGCCCAAGAGGAGGCAGAAAAGAGTTTTGTTTAAGAGTGCCAATAGTGCTCTACAGTAGCCTCATGAATATTACTGAGGCATGTAACTATTAATGAGCAAGCCTGCCTGCTGCCTGGGGACAGTGCATTTCAGTAGCAGTGACCAGCTGGGGGCAAGTGGTATGTTCATATGTATGCAGTGGTGTAATAGGGCACAGGGACTACTTTGGAACTGTGGGACATTAAATAAATAAAAATGTTTATTCTGGCTACACTAAAGCTTCAAACTGGGACACTATATGGACTGTCCCTGAACTGTTTGTGTCAGCAGCCATGCTTGCAGCCTTTGACCCCTGTTCAGCCAATCGAAAGGCCAGGATTTTTGCCAAGGGCTTGTGAGACTGTACAAAAGTGTTATGGGGGGCAAAGCAGGGACAATTCTGGGTACCTATTTGAAGGACCAATCAGGCATCAATGGAGCTTGATGAATATTAATTTTTCAAAGGGACAATTGTTTCAGCCAATCAGGAGCTGCCAAAAGCTCCCAAAACCCAATATACTTTTGGGTCTGAGCCCAGTTCGGTGGGAGCCCCTCCATAGGGAGGGGGGATCTGGCCCCTTGCTAGAGAAATGTAGCTGCAAGGTTTCAGAGTGGTTTGCCTGAGGGTTGCCAGCTACATGTCCCCCAAGGCCTGTATTTGCCTTTCCACATTTTTAGAGGAATTTGTTTAAGGCATCCTGATTTGCAACATTCAGCTGTGAGACAGCTGTAAGAATCTTGCCCGCGGGTGTGAGAGAGCTGCAAGGACCTGCAATCTTAGCAGTGAAAGCCCTGTAATGATATGTGACTTCAGCTGTGAGAGAGCTGTGAAAAAGCTACACTTCATTGGTGAGAGTGCTGTCTAAAATGTTTTTTTAAGTGAGAAAACCTACTGTGAAGTTCAAGTAAGAGGGAGACCTGCTTGAGGGTTGAGTAGCCACTAATGCCAAGAGGTACTCAATTCTGTCTGTTACCCTGCATTGACTCAGCACCAGAATAGGGTGAATGTCTGTGTGAAGACTTATTGTTACTGTTTCAGTTTTGCAGTGGTCATCTGGGAGTCTCCCTAGAGAAAGGAGATTAGACAGCGATGCCTGTGAGAAGCTTGATGTCCTGCTTGTGGCTGCGGAGCCATGCCTGCCAAGAGGAGTTGTTTGCCTGTGTCTCAGCTTATGGAAGCTAACATGTAAAGTGAATAGCTACAGTGTGAGAAATATCCAGTTTGGTCAGAAGACTTGCTTTAATCTCCAGGGTAATGCTGCAAGTGAAAAGAAAGACCCTTTACTGTTCCAAGTGACCACCTGCATGATAAGGAAAGTGATGTCCGGTATCATGGGACTGTTCAAGGGTAGGTGTGTGCCTTCAGTACAAGTTCATGGTCTTCTGAGAAACCAATCTAATGTGCCTGTGTCTTTCTGAGACTGCATTCCAGATGGGAAAGGGCCACGGCTGCTATGCTGGCACTGTGATTGAAAAGTCAACTTAGCCAAATGTGACTGAATTCCAGAAAAATAAAAAAGAGACTTTTATCAAGGTCAGCATTGGGAATCAGCCTGGTAGTGTCACCAGTTATGCACTGCTATTGCACCTCCCTCTGAGGGGTCATGCTTAGATGTGGAGGTCTGAGGCATGCTGGCCCAGGTCCCTGTGCTGGCCTGTTTCCAGATTGCGACTTCAGCCTTAGAGAAAGGTTCAACTGCTAAAAAATGCTGAGAAGAAGTTTCCAGACTGCTAAAGCTGCAAGAGCCTGCTGTTTGAAGGGGGTGGGGCTGCCACAAGCCCTTGCTATGCTCCTCAGCCAAGTCAAGTTCTACTGATTATGTCTACCTCAAATGTACCTGCTATACATCATGGCTGCATTTGTAACATGATTGACTACAACACCGTGAGTAGAGCAGAGCAGACTCTGCTCTGCACTAGGGGGACTGTAAATAGTTGTTGTAACATGGCATAAATCTGCACACTGAAATATTGAATTTCTATTGGCCTAAATATAACAGGTGGTACTTCATCCACCATGGTCTAATTCCCAAGTAGACCATGGTTTGTGATGTAGTACCTTGATGAAGCACCATAGGCAAAAGCAGACTACAAGTAAAAACAGTATGTAAATATTTTGATGTTTCTGCTTGCTCCAGCAATTCTTTGCTCAAGTGCAGTTTCTATGGCAGCCCAACAGATGGCTGTAAAATAGTGATGTGCTGCTAGCATTGTTTCACAACCACTGTAAAACAGCAACAATCCCTATTTTCCCACCTACCCATCCAGTGGATCACCATTCACAAGTGAAGCACAGGAGAGCAATGCATAATTTTAATGTCAACTTTTGTGTGTGGAGTAGTGGGCATCACTACCTTGGTTAATACACACTATGGTAAAGATGAGCCTGCAGCCAGCCCGGTGGCGCTGATGGTTGAGGCGCTGGATGCCACACCTCGCGCCATGCCGGCGACTCGGGTTCGGGAATGAGCCCGGGTTGTCGGGGGTCAGCAAGGGAGGGGGGAGATCGAGCACCCATTGGACTGCTCTCTCTTCCCGGGGAGGGTTGTAGGGGAGCTACCGCTCATGAGCGGTCCCTGGCGGTGGTCGGGGACGCACAGCGTAGCGGTGGTTGCATCAGCAAGGGGGGGTGGAGTTGTGGCACAATGTCACCTTGCTTAGCCGCACTCCACAGGGGTCAGACAACACCAAGCAGCAAAAATCCCCCTGCTCCCAGGGATAGGACAAAGGTACCTCGGGCTCCACTGTCCATACTCAATGCCAGACCCATCCTCCTCTCCTGGGGCTGACTTGTGGCCCAACACTCTACACTGTAGAAAGAGCATCCTGGGTGGACAGGGTGGCCTTCCTCTGGGGGGGGTTTAGATCCGGGGGTTGTGTCGAGTTATACGAGAGGAGGGGAGATAGGAGGTCTCAGGCAGGAGGTAGAGACGTGGAGTTCCGAGGATGCCAGAGAGAATTCCGCGGGGCTCAAGTGGGTGCAGAAAAAGAGTTCCAAAAAAAAAAAAAAGATGAGCCTGCACCTTCTATTACAGAAAGCAAAAATAACAAAGACAGTGAGATAAACAAAGCAAGATCAAAGAGAAAGGCTACTTCTATGGGTGAAAAGAAAAATAAAGTGAGAAAAAGAAAAGGAAATTAAAGAAAGAGACTAACAATACTAGTCAAAACAAGTATTTGAAAGTTGAGAGCAGTAAACATCATGTTGTTCTATCTCCTGCTGAGCTAGATAATTTAGAGAGGAAAAAAAGTGAAGTTAATACTCAGAAAAATGGTACTTTTTTTTCAGATTGGCTCAATTCAGTACATTTGGAAATTGATCTAAAAATTGCTGTAAAGCAGTGCTGTGCTGCTAGTATTGTTTCACAGCCATCTGTTGGCCTGCCAAGGGAACTGCAGGAATGAAAACATGAAGATCTACCCTAGCAAAGTCCCATCATGCAGTGCAACCCATATTTTGTAATTCTCATAGATGAAAATCGATGAACGTAGCATAGAAAGTTAGCTGCAAGTTTTTCCAAAGTTTTAAATTATGTTTCGATGTTAGAAAGCTTAAAACTTGTAAGGAAAGATATTTTTGAAAAAGTTAAATAGCAGCCACAATATTTCCAATAGGTGTGTTCCAATTGCTTTGTACTGTGTGTACACCGTGTTTAACAGCTCAGCATAAAGCATTCCAAAACGAAATCAGCCTGTCTGTTCTCATGTATTCAGAAAATATTGGTCATACAAGCATTGCCATGTTACAAGACATGTTACATGCTTGTAGGGGACATCGTGGAGGGCCTTGAGAGGGTGTGAGTCTGTTTGCAGACAGTATTAAAGTTTGCAATAAGGTGGACACTCCGGAAGGGGTAGAAAAAATGTGGAGAGATCTGGGGAGGCTCGAGGCATGGTCAGGGAGGTGGCAGCTTTCATTCAACATGGACAAGTGTAAGATCAGGCATCTTTAATACAGTAACCAGAGGGCAGGGTACTGTATGGGGGGCCGAGACCTGGTAGTAACAGAACAGGAAAGGGACCTAGGCATCACTATATCTAGGGACCCGAAGGTGGAAAGGCACTGCAAGGGAGCAGTGGCTAGAGGCAGCATAATGCTGGGCTGCGTCAGAAGGGGGATTACCAGTAGAAAAAGGGAGGTCATAGTACTCTTATACATACATCTAGTCAGACCGCATTTGGAGTATGGGGTCCAGTTCTGGAGGCCATACCTCAAAAAGGATGTGGGGAGGCTGGAGCGAGTTCAGAGGAGGGCAACGAAGATGATTAAGGGTCTCAGTCACCTGCCCTATGAGGAAAGGTTGGGAGAACTGAACATGTACTCTGTGGAACACAGGAGGGAGAGAGGGGACATGATTGAGACCTTCAGCTACCTTAAGGGTATAAGCTGGGTGCCAGTGGGAAGCATCTTCGAACTGAAAGGGAATCAGAGGATGAGGGGGCATGGGTTACAGATTGAGGGGGGGACAGTTCAAGGGTAACATTAGGGAAGTACTATTTCACAGAGAGGGTGGTGGATAAGTGGAATGGACTCCCACAGGAGTTGGCTGGAGAAGCAACAGTGAAAGACTTCAAAAGGGCATGGGACAGACACAGGGGATTGTTGGGGGCATGTCCTAGCAGATAGCTAGACAAATCTCTAAATCTCACTACATTCGGGGTGTGTACCTCAGGACTGGAGGATGGCTCATGTGGTGCCCCTCCACAAGAGTGGCCCCAAGGATGAACCGGGAAACTACAGACCAGTGAGCCTCACATCAATCATGGGTAAGCAAATGGAGACTATCCTGAAGGAGAGGCTAGTGGCCCTCCTAGAGGCCAAAGGACTACAGGACAGCAGACAGCATGGCTTCATACGTGACAGATCCTGCCAAACCAATCTGGTTGAGTTCTATGACTGGGTAACTAGGCAACTGGACAGGGGCCATGCAGTGGATGTCCTGTATCTGGACTTCAGTAAGGCATTCGACTCAGTGCCACACGGAAGGCTGGGAAGAAAGTTAGTAGGCACAGGGGTGGGTGCAAAGCTGGTGAGACGGGTAGGAAACTGGCTGCAGGGAAGGCAACAGAGGGTGATGGTGGGTGGGGAGCTCTCACACCCAAGGGCAGTGACGAGCGGTGTTCCACAGGGCTCGGTGTTAGGACCAGTGTTGTTTGGGATATTCATTGCAGACATATCATAGGACATCAAGAGCAAGATCAGTCTGTTTGCTGATGATACCAAGGTAGGCGCGGTGGTGGATGACCTAGGGGGATGGCAGGGGTTGCAGGATGACCTGACAAAGCTTGAAACCTGGTCAGACACCTGGCAACTGGGCTTTAATGCCAAAAAGTGCAAGGTGCTGCATTTTGGGATGAAGAACCCAAGGAGGAGTTACCAGCTAGGGGGAAGGCAGCTAGCCCAGACAGAGGAGGAGAAGGATCTGGGTGTGCTCATTACAGGGTCAATGAACAACTCGGCACAATGTAGGAAGGCAGCTGCAAAGGCCAACAAAATGCTGGGTTGTATTGCAAGGGTATATCCTCGAGGAGGGAGGAGGTGATTCTGCCACTGTATGGGTCATTAGTTAGACCACACCTGGAGTACTGCGTGCAGTACTGGTGTCCGTATCTGAAGAGGGACATTAAGTTACTGGAGGGGGTGCAGCGCAGAGTGACAAAGATGATCAAGAGGCTGGGGGACTTATCATATGAGAGGAGATTGAAGGAGTTGAACATGTACTCACTGGAGGAGAGGAGAGACAGGGGTGACATGATTGAAACCTTTAAATACATGAAAGGAATAAACAAGACAGGTACAGAGGGGCTGTTCAAAGTAAGGGAGGGGAGGGCCATCAGGGGCCATGATATGAGACTGGAGCGAGGAAGGTTCAGGAGGGAGATGAGGAGACACTTTTTTACAGAGAGGGTGGTGGCTGGGTGGAATGCGTTACCTGCTGAAGTGGTATGCAGTAGAACAGTGGACTGCTTCAAACGAGGATGGGACAGGACAAGGGGAGGGTTAATGAAGGGGAAGGGTGGAAGGGAAGGGCAGCTGCAGAATAAGGGGTGCTAGCTGCACATTCGAGCAGACTTGATAGGCCTCTAGGCCTTTATCTGCTGGCAAACTTCATATGTTCGTACAAATGGGCAGACTAGGTGGGCCTGTTGGTCCTTTTCTACCATAACACTTCTATGTTTCTATATTACAACAGGATTAAGCCACTTCAAAAGATGGGTCTACTGTGGAATTAATCCATGGTTGGGAGAGGGGGTTTGGCCTCGTGTCTCCAATGACCCAGCTATGGATTAATTCCACAGTAGACCTATCCTTTCTAATGGCTGAATCCTTACTTCACTCAATGGTCTAACCCTTAATAAAATGAAAAAAATGAAAAAGGTGGGTTATCGCTATGTAAGCACCTGTTTCGGGGATGACTTCGACCAATCGGGATGTAACAAATATCCTACCAATTGTATAAATCATAGTAATAGGAGACTGTTTCAGTTGGCGGAAGTGGGAACAGCATGCCTCTCATCACCTTGCCTAGAATATCAAGGACAAGGCTTACAAAAATTAGGAACAAATCACCAAAATAAGGGACATAAATTAAAAAATTGTAACCCTGCAATTCTGCCGTCCCCTTACCTCCCCCTCTTCAACTGCATGGTTTTGGCTATTTCCTGTGTAGTTTAATCAACCTGTTCCACTACTCCTGTCAAGAGTAGGTCAGTCTCCGCTCATTCAGGCCCTAGGCACTTTTTGATCATGTCCAATTTTCCTCTGTTATGTGCAACCATCTTGCTTTCTTGTTTGTTCTGCACTTTACTATTGCATGTTATTGTCACTGTAACCTCATTATCTGATTTGCTGTAATCTTTGTTCTACCCTTCCCCCACGTCGCACCCAGAAACCAGTCTGGCTCAGTGTGCCTCTCCTGGTAATCAATTTTTAAATAAATAAATAGCTAAATTTGATAAGACCTAGGCACCATTTTTCCAATATATATAACATAAACACCCCCCAGTTCTATCCACTTGGGACCCAGTGGATAAACAACCAAGAAAAGGCATAGGCTAGCCATAAACCACACATGATCCACTTCCTCACCTGCAAAGTGTAGAGTACAGGGTCAGCCACTGACTCCCTCCTCCTCCGCACACCCCAACTGCAATAACATTCCTTTACACACACCATAGCTTTAACTCATTGTCTCCAAGCAGACGCCTGTAGTCGTCAGTAAAATACAATGGTGTGTCCTGAGGACGTCTGCAGAAGTCAGCTACTGACTCCCAGTGTGCCCTTGCAATGTCTGGAGAAGTCACTTATATATTTTAATATATAGCGTAACAGAATATAACATATATTTGATTGCATAGCACCGTTGGAAAGGTAATTTTATGCTGAACAACTTTGTCACTGATATTTTGTGCATATCATGTATACTTTAGGAGTTATTTGCATTTGTTTATGGTATGGTGTATATGGCTTATGTTGCCTGTTTTAGTGAAACACATATTTTTTTGGCTGTTTCAACCAGCTTAAAAAACAAAATTACATAGTATTACTTGCATACCACCACTGGGAAGGTAATTTTGTGCTTAACAACTTTGCCACTGCTATTTTGTGTATATCATGTATACTTTAGGAGTTATTCACATTTGTTTATGGTATGGTGTGTATGGCTGACATGTTTTCCATCAAGATTCACCTAAGCAGCTTGAATAAAATTCACTTTTTTGGCACTTCAGCAGGTATAAAATAAAAACCGTATTGATTACAACTGGTTGAATAGCACCACTGGAAAGGCATTTTTGTGCTCATCAACTTTCATGCTGATACTTTGTGTGTATCATGTATACTTTTGGAGTTATACGCATTTGTTTATGATATGGTGTGTGTGGTTGAGATTCATCCCTCAAATCTCACCAAAGCACCTTGACTAAAATAGGGAAAAATTACGTTTTATAGTAAAAAATATATTTTTTTAACAAACACAATATTAAAACACCATCTAATGTCTGTATGCTTAATTTGGTGGTGATATTTTCCATATATTCCAACAAAAAATGGCTTATGTTGCCCTTTTTTAGTGAAAAAAATATTTAGTTTGCTCTTTCGACCAGCATAGAAAAACAAATTACTTATTATTACATGCATGCCACCATTGGAAAGTCAATTTTGTGCTGAATAACTCTGCCACTCATACTTTGTGTCTAGCATGTACAGTTATTGAGCTATTAGCATTTGTTTGCGACATGCTGACTATGGCTTGATTTTGCTTAGAAAGGCCCAGGATTCACTGTTAAAAGTATACAGGAGATTCAGGAGGAAAGTGGTGTAATCTCAGAGTGAGCCTGTGAAGGCAATGAGTTAATAGTCACAATACGAGGCTTATCGCCTCTCATTTAACCACTTGCATCCATTGTAAATATTTTGTATTACTTATCAATAGAACACTAGATGTTTCTACAATACGTTGTCTGGCCTTTGGCCCTTAACAGGTGCTATTTACAGTGGATATCTGGATCACCTTTAAGACACAAAGCTCAGGTCACGCAACTGCACTTAATTAAAGGATAAAAAAAAATGCACAAAATGCATGATATGTATGTTACCCACCCCCACCGGCACCCCCTTGTTCAACTAGCAGGGCTGCTCCTCTCACACATGATGCCAACGAGAAGGATGGGGGTTGTCACTACAGTTCTGTTTACCAATACTTCTGCTTCGGAGCCTGCCATCCTCAGACAGGCAAACCAAGTGTGGCAACTACCTGGCTCACACCTGGGGGAATCATTTACCATAGCCATCAACTTGGGTCCCTGGGAGAAAACGTTTGCTCACAATTATGCTAGGTTTGTACTTCTGGTCGGGGCACCCAAGTAAATCCAGACACAGTGGAAGCAATAACAGTACTGTCCAAACCAGGTTGGGATTCTAGAGTGTGGTTTTTATTCACATACACAGAGAATAATCACAAAGTGAAGATGGACCCCCACAGGGCTACTCCTACTGGTAATGCAAATTACTGAGGTACAGAGAACACACACAGCAAACCCTCAGGTTCTGAAATGGAAAACAGCGAACACTCTCTGGTTCTGAATGGAAATTGGCACACACAGCCAAAACTGGTACACTTCCCTTGACTGAGCACCCTCGGCCAATACTAGGAGACTTTCCCATATTTCATGAGGAATTACTGGTGGTGCCCTCGACCACCAAACAGCGCATACAGGCTCACAGAAAATCCAACCCACATCTGGGTAAACTATTTTCTTCAGGCACTGGCCAAATGCACTGAAAGAAAACAAAGGTGCCCAAACTGAACCCGGAGAGGTAAACATGCTTAATCCAGATGGGAGGTCTCCCACCTTTTGCTTCCAAATTTATACTCAGTCATTCATCTGGTTAATAACACCTTCACAAAAAACTTGTAGATGCTATCTTGAAATGTCTTTCACATTTAACATACTACACTGCACGCCTCTGAGGTGTCCTGAAGTCAATGTCTCTTCACTAGACACCCTATTTAGCAGCCACTTTTAAATCAGACACAAACTGAAAGTTCTGTACTTGGCAAGTCTCTCTATGGACCCCATAGTAGGCAAATACTTTTAAACAGAAAACAGTCTTGGTGAGAATCCCTTTGTCAGACAAAAACTCACCACAGGAATGCAGGTGCCCCAGGGCTTTTTTCACAGAGCAGATGAAACTCAGGCAGCTTCAACACAGTCCAGGCATGTACCAGGGGATTGCC
This sequence comes from Neoceratodus forsteri, assembly GCA_016271365.2. Classification (NCBI taxonomy): domain Eukaryota; kingdom Metazoa; phylum Chordata; order Ceratodontiformes; family Ceratodontidae; genus Neoceratodus; species Neoceratodus forsteri. The sequence continues at coordinate 8,193,657 of JADMNL010000040.1, forward strand.
CCCTGAATCCCGGAATCCCCCCCCATCCCTCCGAGGATGGGGCACTGGAAAACACACTGGAAAAGGTTCCCACCACTTCACTCTCTGTCTTCTATGTTCTTCTTCTTCTAGGGTGAGACCAAACTACCCAAACTACAGTGGTAGCTCTCTGACAGAGCTAAAAACTGAGCAGCTGCCTACTGCAGCCTCCTCCTGGAACTCCACGTTACGGACTACCGAACTCTAACTCAACATTCTATCTCACTACCCCTAGCTAGCATTCCAATGTGGCTTATGCTGCTGTGACAATTCTAAAGTGACATCATTACTCCAGCTCAGCTAAGACTGAAAAACACAGTGTGACACTGTGAAATCCATTTAACTGGCATTTCACTAGCTACCTCTCCCTACCTGCCACTGATTCTAAATGGGATTCTAGTAACCCCTGGGAACAAGGGGGTTACATGTATAAAGATAAAGGTATTGTTTTGGTGCTAGCTAAATCAAACTTTTTTTCCCCCCAGTTAATCTATTTTCTCCCCTTCCCCTACGGCGCTCCCTCCTGCCAGGTCACCCAGCCCCGTCTCCCACTCGCAGCTTACCTCTCTGCTTCCTCCACAGTTTGCCCCCCCATGGCAGGCCGGCGGGGATCCTCAACCTGCCGGGACAGATCCGGTTCGAGGGTTACTGCCAATCATGGGAGCGGGGGCTGCGGCAACCGGCAATCATCCGGCTAAGGAGCTATTTTTCCATTTTCTCCCTTTCCCCGAGTGCAGCACTGCAGCACCAATGACACCAATGGACAAGCCCGCGTGCTCCCACATGCGACATGTTGGGCATCTGCCCCGTAACCGCCCCCAAGGTATGACCCACTGGTGCCAGCCTCCATCCTTCGCTAGGGGTCAGGCATGCAGTGGTCTCTGTCCCACTCTTTCCCCAGGACAGCAGAGCTGTTCTCAGAACGCTCAATCCTCTCCCTCCCAAGCTGACCCCCGAGGGCGCCACTTGCACCGCGAACACGGGTCGCCGGTGTGGCAGGAGGTAAGGCATGATGCCTCAGCCCTCCACACCACTGGGCTGGCTAGCTAAATCAAACTTAAAAGAAAACATACCACCCAACACCTTATACGCAAAAGAAAACAGCTTATGCAGCAATAAAGAAACAGGACAGAGATATCAGATGACCATTTTATTGTTGCTGATCATCATCACAGTAAGACTAGCATATCTAAATATATGCACATAACAATGAATTACAGGTTAACAGCCTTAATGCAACACACAGGGGTTCAGCCATACCGCAACATACAAATGCAGCTTGCCTACTAAAATAGAGAAAATGACTTTTTTTTTAATGGAATAATTTCTAATGACAATGAAATAATAACTAGAAAATAAGAGTTTCATTTAGCATAACAACATGCTGGCTGTTTTTCCGTCCAACTTTGGGACGTGTTACTTCAAGAAATGTGTACCTGCTATCCTGTTTATTATGAATTGCATGGCAAGTACTCCATAATTGAAGGTTACATCTGATGTAGTTGTACCCATATATATGCACCTTTCTTTTATTCAAACAATAAAATTGTTTAACTTAAAAAATAAATAAATATAAAATAACATAAATACATACTTAGTGAAAGAAGACCCCGATTATGAAAGAGCAAGGACATTTTTAAGACAAATAAGACGGCAAATAATTAGGAACGTACCTTAAAATCAGTGACAAAAAGTTGAGATACACCTAAAGCATGGTGAGGAAGGAACTAATGGCTTGTCCGTGAAAAAGTATGTGGGCGTTGTCATGGCGACAGGCAGGCGCTGTTGTTAGCGTCGGAGAAGCGTCGCGTCGGCCAATCCAGTGGCAGAGTACCCGGTCGCGGCACAGTTTGCATGAGCTGTTGGCAGTCAGTTAACTGCGGGGCTGCAGGTGGTTGACAATAATCGTACACCTTCTGTAAAGTGGCGTGGCGGCTACTGCAGCCTGTGAGGAGCGGACAAAAGCCGGATTTAGAACTGTGTGAGTAGTTGGGACTGGGGACTTTGGGTGGAAGTGGGGCCTTGGGGGTGAGGGGAGCTCTTTGTTTCTTGTTGCCGCCGGGGCTGCGAGGGGAGCTCCAAGCAGCCCATTGACGTTGATGTGCAATTTGATGCCACTGCATTGAGATGGAACTCAGTCTACTGGGTCAGTGTTGTGTACATTATAAAGTTAGCTGTGTGTCATATCGCGTTTATGCAGGTGTATATTTTCCGATTTATTTGTACCTAAAATGAAAAGGGGTCAGTTGGATTTATACATTATTAGGACTCAGATTTATGCGTTTTAGTGTTGCTGCTTAGAATTTGATTAATGCTAATGCTCCTAAGATTTAGTAATGTTATTATTGTTAATATTGTAACACTCACTTTTAGTTATAGTCGTGTGTGTGTGTAATTATGTCATACTTTTGCCAGAGCTAGGAAGTGCTGAACCTTAGACCATAATTTCATTCAACCTGTGTAGTATTCAAAGTACTGTCCAGAAATATTTGTTCCCATTATGTTTCCTCCTCCCTGTGATCCATTTCATGTTGTAGCACTGATTCCTGGCAGTGAGGGGAGTGGGCAGTGGCCTTGTTCGAGAGGCCCCCAAGTCCAATTCATAATTTGACAGCTGATGTGGAGTGCGCTAGAGTGACATAGACCAGTTCGCTCTTCCCTGTCTGCTAAACGAACATGTCACCGCTGCAGTGTGCCTTCTCCCCATTGTCCCTGGGAATGGTAAGCCTGGGGCCCCATGTACAGTTAATATCTGTGCCACAAAGCAGTTGCAAGGACCACTTTGCATCACATTTCTAACTTGCTTCCCTTTATGTTATACACAAAGGAGTTGCAAGCGTTTCCCTGCATAATTAGCACAGAGGTAAAGAGACTGGGGAGGAAAAGTTGATAAGAGTGCCAGTATGCACAAAGGTGCTCCCCAGCACCCATGCCTCCATCCCCTAGGTCACAAGGTGCTGCGGCTCCTGGAATAAAGGAACTAAGAGCAGTTTTAGATGGGTTTGCTGCACTGTGAACCTGGACATTCATTTTGGAATCAGATGGGATTGGACTGTGGCAAAAGAGATGGGATCCACTGGATGCCAGGAATAAGATGGATCAGCACAAAGGATTTCTGATCCACTGGACCACCAGGCAATGACCTGCGAGGGACAGATGGGCTTTAATACTGTATGACTGCCCATCAAGCTATCATAAAGGTATGGGCTTGGGGGACAACTTTGGTGGTAGCACTGTTTGCCCAAGGCATGGGCCTAGGCATGGTACCATGAGCCTTGTGCCATACGATAGGCTGACCTCTGTAGTAATCATACTCTGCCTCAGCCTATGTGACAACTAACTTGGAAATGGGACTTAAGTGTATGCAGCACTGCTGTCACAGGGAAACATCCACCTCCTGCAGATAGCAGCACATGGTTGTGTATGTCAGTTTTGGTGGGTGGTGGTACGGGGAACCCTGTGCACCCCAAAAAAGTATTTTCTTTAAATAAAAGCATTTCAGTCCGCATGTTCTGTGCGTGTCTGCTTTTCTGAGGTTGGTGCATGGTGCAGGGATTTAATTTACAATTGTACCACCAAAAAATGCCACCCACCACTACTGTTGTGTATAGCACTTGCTCCTGAAGTACTTCTTGAACCTGGGCCATCTGTGTGGAGGACAGTGCACTGCTGCCACACCACTAGAACTTTCATTGAGAGCTGGGGCTCACCCTTTAGCTCAGAAGTGTAGGAAATCAGTAGGAATCGCAACACCACAGCCCTCCTAGAGTTCTCACAGCAAAAACACTCTGCAGTTGACTCTGGGGACGTTGCTGGGGCAGTGTTCATTGACCTATCTAAGGCCTTTGACACTGTGTGTCACCCCCTATTGCTTGACTCCCTCCATCAACTAGGCTTCTTATCTGGCCCCCTTGACTGGTTCTCCAGTTACCTCCATGCCAGATCCTAACTGGTCAAGATAAACGGTACCCTATCAGCTGCCTACCTGTTCGCTCAGGTGTTCCCCAGGGTTCCATCCTGGGCCCCACATTGTTCAGTCTCTTTCTAAACACCCTTCCTAGCTCCTGCTGGGGCAGTATGCGTCTGTATGCCGACGATGTGGTTCTCATCGCCTCCCACCCGACTCCATCACCCTCCAGAACTCTCTGCAACTCGCCTTCAGCCTAGCTGAAAAATGGTTCCTCGACCATCGTCTAGTTCTGAATCTCAAGAAGACAAAATCTATGTTTTTTGCCCACCGCCAGAGTAACTCCAGAAATGCCTCCTTTCTCATCCTCCCCAGCACCCTACACCCCCTTGAACAGGTGTCTGCATACAAATATCTGGGCATCACCTTTGACTCGGCTCTCTCTTTCCACTCTCATCTTAATTTCCTGTCCACTGCTGTAAGCACCCAGATTGGACTCCTCTACCACCACAAAGACTGCCTCCCTCAGAATGCCCTCCAGCTGGCTAGCATCACCTCCTCCATCCTGTCACTGGTCGACTACGCGCTCCCAATCTATGCGGCTGCAGACCCAACTGCCCTCACCAAAGTCCAGACCTCGATCAACGAGACTTGCAGGCTCCTGACTGGTGCCCCCAGCAGAACGCACACATGCCAGCTCTACTCTGCCTCAAACTTACCTTTGATGTGTGCCTGCACTACCACACTTGTATACTGGCTGTCTCCCACCGGGGGTTGCTGCATCCTAAAATTGGCCTCCCACTCGGTCGCCACCTGAAACGCAACCAAAGCCACCTTCCAGGGCCTGAGAGCCAGGACCTCTCTCCCCAAAGATCATTCCACCACAGAGCCCCCACTTGGTACAACTCCCTCCCCACTCGTATCACAAACATCCCCAAAATCGGCCCCTTCAAAATCGCCCTCCGAAACCACCTCACTGACACTTGGAGCTGTAAATGCCCCTGGCTGGCCCATACCTAGAGCTCCACCTGGCCCAATTTACAGACAGCGTCCTTCTGGACTACCTTCTCCCCCAGCAACCACCCCTTCCCCCAGGTATCGCTCCCTAGAACCCCTAGAGGTACCTTATTATTTATATACTAGACTAATTGTAACTAATTGAAGCCTTTGTACACCTTTGTATTACTGGAATTGCTTTGTGTTTTATTTTATTGTATTTCACCTGTAATGTTCTCCATTGTTGCACTCCACCACCAATTGTTGTCTACCCTCCCTGCGATGAGGTGCCTTTGTAAAGGGGTCTTTAACTCAAAGGTTGTAAATCTGAATTATGAAATAAATAAAAATAAAAAAAGCCAGCTTTGATTATGGGAGGAGGGGAATGCTGTATTAATGACTGTTGTATTAGACCCCAGAAGCTCTGGGGGTATAGATACTCTGTGGTGCAGTTTAGGGTTTATGTTACGGATACAACACGGCACTCCAACTGGTGGGAAACCACATGCCATTTATTAGCTTCCAAAATTGTGCATTCTTTCTCTGGAAAAAGCACGGATCAGTATGTCCCAGTATGAACATCGCCATACTCCTGTTACTTGCAGGTCCATCCCCTTGAGATCCCAGAAAAACATCTCTGCATACCTATCTACAGAATTTTTTCGCCGTTCTAGCAGGACAGGACTGCCAGAAGGAGGCACCCAAAGTAGAGGCAAGGAAGAATGTGTGTTTGGGGGTCTTCAGAGACTCCCAGAGTGGGAGGTAGAGCACTCCAACAGAGAAGGAAGCAGATTCCGTTGTGGAACTCAGTTGTAAAGGGGGGAGGGTAGATTTGGGAACATGAAGGAGTAGAGAGAGAGATGTTAGGTGCCTACTGGGCGCCATGGCTCAGAGGGATGGACAGTGAATCCTAAGGATCGCTAGGATGGCAGGGCATGCAGGGGAGCTGGATGTCATTGTCCACCTGGGGACTAATGACCGAGCAAGGGATGGGTCTGGGATTGTGCAGGGAGAGTTAAGGGAACTGGGAAAGGGTCTAAGGCAAGTAGTGTGCATGGTGGCATTCACCAAGGTGCTACCTGTCAGTGGCTGAGGGGAGGATAGGGTGCTTTGTACGAGAAGCTTCAACTCATGGTTGAAGGAATGGTGCAGAGAAGAGGGGTTTGGCTTCACTGGGGACTGGAGGTATATGGGTCTATACAGATGGCCTGTATCCATCTAGGAGGGGGAACCACAGTCCTCAGTGGATCTTTTAAATGTTACTTTGAGGAACATTTAAACTAGCTGAGGGGGTGGCGGAAAGTCAAAGGCAGGCATGAACTGCCCCCCCAGACTGAAGCGGTAAGAAGGGAGGACCTGAGGGGAAACTCCCCAAGGGAGCAGGGTAAAGGAAGCAGCAGAGTAGTAGAGGACAAGGAGATGGGAAGAACATTGAAAAAAGAGAGGGGGAATATGAGGCAGGGTACAAGAGGGTAGGGGGGGTTGCAGACAGAGTGAGAGCAAGGTGTGGAGGGCTATGTGTGCAGATGCAAGGAGTCTTGAAAATGAAATTCAAGGCCTGGAGGACATCATGGCAGAGGCAGACCTGGTTATTGTGGCCATAACTGAGTCGTGGTGTACAGGGAACCATGACTGGGACATGGCCATACCAGGCTACACTCAGTTGAGGAAGCATAGGGAGGGGTGGAAGAGTGGAGGGGTTGTGCTGTAAGTGACTGAGGGTATCAAAGCGATGGAAATGCAAGAGAGCTGGAGAAGAAAGGAGGGGTTGGAGGTGCTGTTGGTCATGCAGGAAACAGGAACTGGAGCCAGCTATTTGTACTGGGGTGATCTACAACCTCCAACACAGGTGAAAGAACTGGATAAGGCACTGGGAGAAGCCATCAGCATGATGACAGAAAAGGGAGAGGTGCAGCTGATGGGGGGCTTCAGTCTGCCAGATACAGATTGCAGCCTTCCGTCTGTGGCCTTGGCTAGAAGCAGGACCATCCTAGACTCCCTGCAAGGGGCATTTCTCAGGCAACTAGTCCGAGAGCCCACTCGAGATGGGGCAGTACTGGATATGGTGCTCACAAACAGGGACAGTATTGCAGATGTCAGGGTGGTCTAACATACAATGTGGTTTAACATAAGGGCGGTGGCAGAGACAAACTACACAAGGACAAGGGTTCTGGACTTCAGAAGGGCAGATTTAAAAAAAGGGTGAATGCCTCAGGGATGACCTAGCAGAGGGGAGAGATTGCCAGGGGTTGGGTGGATGAACAGTGGGCCAAATTAAGGGGAGACATAGTGAAGGCAGCAAACCTCTCCGCAAAAGAAATGAGCAAAAATGGGAGGAAAAAGAGCCCACTGTGATTCTCATGGGAAGTGGCTATGAATGTAAAGGTTAAAAGGGTGGCATTCAGAAGGTACAAGGAGGCGTATAGGGAAGAGGATAGGGAGGTGTATCAGGAAGAGCGGAGGGGCCGGCACGGTGGTGCAGAGGGCTGAGACGCTGGATGTCTCACCTCACGGCATGCCGGCAACCCGGCAACCCGGGTTTGGGAGCGAGCCTGGGTCGTTGGAGGTCGGCACGTGGGGGAGGGTGGAGCTGGATGGAGCGGCCGGCAGGCAGCTCTTCTCTCTATGGTGGTGGAGTGGCATCCCTTGCTGAATGGCTGCCCCCTGTGGGAGGCCAGGAGGCTGCAAAGGCAGGGGGCCCGGCGTTAGGCCACTGGGGTGGGTGGAAGAGGGTCGATACCGGGGCTGTAAGGCGCATGTGCACCTCCACGTGCATGCGTCCTTCTCCTGGAGCCCTCCGGAGAAAATCGGTGGAGGAAAAAAATACCAGCGGCAGGATGATGACCAACTCCCCGCATGCACTGCTCCCGGACTGGGCGTAAGGTAAGCCCCGGTAATTTTGGGTGACGGGAGCTGGGGGAGTCGGTTAGATGGGGGACGTCTGGAGGTGAAAAATAGAAATAAAGAAAAAAAGAAGAGGAGAGAATGCAGAGAGGGACACAAAGGTACAAATGGAGGACAGGATAGCCAAAGGGGTAACTAAAGGGGACAAAACCGTTTTTAACTACGTAAGTGAAAATAGGAAGACAAGGGGAGGGATTGTGAGGTTAAGAAGGACAGGGTGAGACTGTACAGAGCAGGATCAGAAAAAAAGCAGATATCCTGAACAGAAAGTTCTGCTCAGTCTTCACAGTGGCGGGAGAGGGGGACGTACCACATAGAAGCAGCAGGCCCACTGGGGAAGGGAGGTAGAAACAAATCCATTCACAGAGGAAAGAGTACTGAGATAACTTGCGAATCTGAAAGTGGATAAGGCTATGGGTCCAAATGGGGTACAGTCAAGGGTGCTGAGGGAGCTCAGGGGGTACTGGGTGCACCTCTGACAGCCCTGTTCAACAATTAACTATAAACGAGTGGTTCCAGAGGACTGGAGGAGGGCAGATATTCATAAGAGCATCTGCAGGGAGCAGGCTGGCAACTGTAGGCCAGTCAATGTAATGTCAATAGTGGGGAAGTTAATGGAGTCATTTTTAAAAGAAAGGCTAGTGGAGTATCTTGAATCCAGCAGGTTGCAAGACCCGAGGCTGCACGGCTTCATGGGGGGGGGGGGTCATGTCAGATGAACCTGATCAATTTCTTCAACATGATGAACAGGGAAATAGATCTGGATGTGGCGGTGGACATGGCCTACTTAAACTTCAGCAGGGTCTTTGACACTGTACCTCATAGTAGGCTAACAGGGATACTAGGCAGTTCTAAGGGTGGGGCCCAAGGTGGTAAACTGGGCATGGAACTGGTTGATGGACAGGCGACAGCGGTTGGTGGTAGACATTACTCACTGTAATCAGGGGAGAGTGACTAGTGGGGTACCTCAGGGCTCAGTACTGGGACCAGTCCTTTTGAATGTCTTTATAAGCGACATTGCAGAAGAGCTGGAAGGGAAGGTCTGCCTCTTTACAGATGACACCAAAATCTGTAAAGGGTAGATACTCCAGAGGGGGTGGAGAGAATGAGTCGAGACCTGAGGAAACTTGAGGAGTGGTTGAGAGTTTGGCAGTTGGGTTTCAGTGTGAAAAAGTGCAAAATCATACACAGAAACCCAGGGGCAGTATATAAAAGGGGAAAGAGTTATTGATGGTCACTAAACAGGAAAGGGATCTTGGGGTTATCATATCTGATGACCTCAAGGTGGCAAGGCAGTGCAGCAGGGCAGTGGGCAGGGCCATCTGGATGCTGGGGTGCATAGGGAGGGGAATCACTAGCAGAAAAAGGGAGGTAGTGTTACCACTGTGTCGATCATTGGTGAGACCCCGCCTGGAGTAGGAAATCAGTAAGGAACCTCATGTATCATAAGAGTCAACTTTAATTTCTGGGGGGTGGAGGAGTGCTATATTAATGACCAGGGCCTTAGTAATTAACATTATCAATGTGTCCAAGGCAAGGCACACATGCCTGCCGATGATATGATTCTTTATTGCAGTGATCCCACACTGGCCGCTGTGAGGATAATCCGTTCCAGACTGAGTTTGTGGCAGTGGAAACCAGGCTAAATGAGAAAAAAATTTATTTGAAATGCTAGAAAGACCAAAACCTTGGTCTTCAGCAGCCACCCACAAGTACAAGGACTGATACCTCCCTCTTTGTCCATACCAATGAAACTCTCACTCTTCAGCAAGTCCTGTCCTTCAAATACTGTGTCTAGGATTAGCCCCTTCCCACCACCAACCCATAGACACATACTGTCAGTAAACCAATAGTCTGCCCATATTGTTTATTTTATTTATTTCAGTTTAGGATTGTTACCTTTGAGTCATGGACTCGTTTTCAAAGGTTCCGAGTCAGTTAAACGAACAGATACATACAACATAACACATAGCACAGCAGTGGATTTCAAAATAAGATTACAGAGGGTTGCACTTAATTTTAAGTTTAACTAATACATAGGAGTCTAGGTTTCACTAGTACATAGAGCCAAACATTGTAAGTTTCACTAGCATATAGGAGTCTAACATTGTAAGTAACAGCACTAAGTGCGGGCATAGTAGTGCTAGAAAAAGGAAAGAGGGGAGAGGCCAGGGATTGAGTCTCCACTGGGTAGTACAGTGGGCAAGTTGGTGGGGCATGGACGGTTGCCAGAGTGGTTGGCTGAGTTCACCAGTGGTGGCCAGGGGTGAGAATGGGGGCGGAGGTGGGAAGCAGCCCAAGGTAGGCATTGTCAGATGTTCAGATATGTAGTTGATGGAGTAGGTGATCAGTTGGGGGTTGACAGTTTACTGTAGTGTAGACTATGCAAGGTAGGTATTTTGTGGGTAGGGGGATTTGTTGAAGAGAGGAGGGGGGAAGAGTGCAAGGGGCAGTGGTTGGGTGGTTGGAGCTAAGGGGTAGGTGGGATAGCCTAGGGGCCCTGAGCATGGGCTAAGTGCAGCAGATACAGATTATTTTTAGTTCTTGCTGAGAACGAAGCCCAATTTTGATTTGTCTGAGCTTGGTGCATTCTAAGAGTGCGGTAGGCAGCTCATTGAACCACTTTGGGCCCAGGAAGGCGAGTGATCTCTATTCCTCTTACAGTACCTGTAATTATGAGCTACTGTCATTTATTTGGTTATTAACATAGAAACATAGAAACTGATGCAGATAAGGGTTGCTTGGCCCATCCAGTCTGCCCTTTTTTGTTGCATTGCTTATGCTGCAGACCCTTCCAGGTCTGTGGCACTTTCTCTTCCGACCCCTACCTATCGCATATGATTCCATCGTGCTTATCACAGGCGTTTTTGAATCCCACCACTGTTTGTGCCCCCAGTACCTCCACTGGAAGACTATTTCAGGCATCTGCCACCCTTTCTTTTCTTTTCCTTTTTTTTTTTTGACTTTATTTTTTAGTGCTTTTCATAGTATTGACATACAAGAAAGTCATACCTTGGATTTGAGACAAATAAGCTTGTGTGCACAGATTGCATAACTAGGATAATAAACTCAACACCCATGTTTACAACATCAGAAGGCTGAAAAGTAAATAATAACAAGATAGAGTTTTTAAATCACCATTGCAGCAAGAACATAGACATGTAAAACATGCAAGTAAGTTCAAATAGTGTCCATGTGCATATATAGCACTTAGTAGAGCCGCCTAGGCAGCTTGTTGTCTATGTAAAACTGTATTTTTTATAATTATTCAACAATCCAGCGGATACCATTGAGAGATCCCCCTCCCACTCTGCTCCTCTTTCGATCCATTTAGGCAGTAAAACATATAAGGTACTTTCACTTTAAGAAAACAATCCCCCTGCATCAGCTCCCTAGTCAGCCGTAAGTTACAAACAAGTTATAAGATCTATAATCTAAATTAGGCACACGTCGATGGTGCATCTAAATAAAAGGCTGCCACGAGGGATCAACTTACTGAGATTTAGTCCTGAGAAAAAACATTAAAAGGTAAGGATAACCGTTCAAACCCCTTCATCTGATTCTTCTCCCAGATCTTGCTGTGCAAAGTCCTTTTGGATTGCAGACAAACGTTTTCCCGCTTCGGTAGGATCCATGTAGACATAAGTTTTGCCTGGGTACTGGATACGGAGATGGGCTGTATCTTGTAGGGCGTGTAATTCCCAGTGCTCGAAGTCTGGCTCTTACCGCATCGAATGCCTTGTGACGTTGTCTAGTGGAGTAGGCCAAATCTGGGAAGCAATGCACCTTTTCCCCTGATGCTAATAAAACAGTACCTTTCTTTTTAGCCGCATCTAATACTTTGTTCCGAATGTGCTGGCCAGTTGTAACCACCAAAATCGTGCGAGGCAAATCCTCCGAAAGCTGACGACGTCTGGGGGTAATGATTTATATTTTTGCAATTTCCCCAATGATTTCAATGTCCCATAATCTGGTGACCATAGTTTCCACATACCCCAGTAGATCTTGCCCCTCCAGTTGTTCTGGGACACCCAAAATGCGCAGATTCGCTGAACGGACAGCATTCTCTAGTTGTTCCATTCGAAGTATCAAGAGCTTGTTCTCTGATAATACTCACCAAACAACTGTTGCGGTATTATTTGCTGTATCTGCAGCTCCGTCGGCTGTTGCCGAAGCCTTTGCAATGTTAGTGTCCATCGTGACCAATCGATCTATTAGGGTATCCACCTTTTCATCCAAAAGCTGAATCGCTTGCAAGAGTGCTCCATTTGTCAGCTTTGTAATGCACACCTCGTGGCTAGAAGCCCCTGCTGCTGTCTGATCAGTAGGCCTGTGTAGGTGCGCACTGCCACTGTCTTTAGAGGATTTTTTCTTCGAGGTCACCATATTCGATGCTGATTATTTTTATTTCCAATTGCGTTGTTTGAAAAGTTGCACAAGCTGATGCAAATTAGGAGAGTGTTTAGTGACTTTTAATTATATTTTGGATCAAAGAAGTCACCGTACTAGAGGAGAACTCTCAGAGGCATCTGTTCCCTTCAGCTGCTGGCTCCGCCCCCCCCCATCCGACACCCTTTCTGTGAAGAAGTATTTCCTCACATCTCTCCTGAACCTACCCCCCAGTTTCACATGTTGGCCAGTTGTTCTAGAGCGCCCTTTTTTCTGAAAAATACCTCCCACTTGTACCTTATTCACCCCCGTGAGGTATTTAAAGGTCTCGATCATATACCTCTCTCCCTCTTCTCCTCCAGGGTGTACATGTTGAGTTCCTTTAGCCCCTCCTTGTAGGACTTTTGATGTAGACCCTGCACCATCATGGTAGACCCTGTCTATGCCCTTCCTGAGAGGTGGCCTCCAAAACTGGACACAGTACTCTAGGTGGGATCTTACCAAATACCTATATAGTGGCAACACCACTTCTCTCTTGCTGCTGGTAATACCCATATCTATACACCCCAGCATCCCCTAGCTCTCCTGATCGCTTTGTCACATTGTCTGGCTACTTTCAGGTCATCCAATATGGTTACCCCAGGTCCCTTTCCTGCTTAGTCATTGCTAGTATCTCTTCCCCCATTTTGTACTGCACCCTCACGTTCTTGTGACCTAAGTGCATTAGTTTGCAGTTGTTTTGCATTAAACCTTAACTGCCAAACTTTTGACCACTCCTCCAGTCATTTTAAATCTCTTTCCATCCTTTGCACCCCCCCTCTGGAGTGTCCACTCTGTTGCAGATTTTGGTGTCATCTGCAGAAAGGCAGCCCTTCCCCTCCAGTTCCTCTACTATGTCGCTAATGAGGTCATTAAAGAGGACTGGCCCTATTACTGACCCCTGCAGCACCACGCTGGTCACTCTTCCCTCCTCAGAGCAAACTCTCTTTACCACTGCCCTCTGCCTCCTATCCCCTAACCAGTTTCTTACCCAGGTTGCCACCTTATTTTCCACCCCAATGCTACTCAACTTGTTTAACAGCCTCCTATGTGGAATGGTGTCAGAGGCCTTGCTGAAGTTCAGGCAGGCCCTGCCCACCGCCCCTCCCTGATTCAACACCTTGGTTACCCAGTCAAAACAATCAATCAGATTTGTATGGCATGACCTCCCCTCTATTAAGCCATGCTGCCTCGGGTCCTGCAGTCCATTGGATTCCAGGTGTTCCACAGTTCTTTCCTTTAATAGTGTTTCCATCAGTTTCCCTACTACAGATCAGACTGACAGGCCTGTAATTTCCCACCTCCTCCTTGCTACCACTTTTGTGAAGTGGGACTACATCCACCCTTTGCTCCTGCAGGACCACGCCGGTCTCCAGTGAACTGTTAAGTCTGTCAGGGGTGCAGCTAGCACCTCCCTGAGTTCCTTTAACACTCTTGGATACACCTTGTGTGGCCCCATGGCTTTGTGCACCCTCAGATTAGTAAGTGCTTTGCTGACCCTTTCCTCAGAAAAGGGACTGGAGTCCACTTCCCTCCCCTCCAAGCTCTTAGTGCTTATTTATTTATTTTATTTTATTTGAAAGAATTGGAAATGACCTTTGAGTCACAGACTCTTTTACAAAGGCTCCTCGTCAGTTGCATGAGGGCAATTAGGATAACAGACCCATAGAGGGTAAAATACACGGAGGATGTTGTGAAATCAGATTTGTATGGCATGACCTCCCCCTCTATTAATCCATACTGCCTTGGGTCCTGCAGTCCATTGGATTCCAGGTGTTCTACAGTTCTTTCCTTTAGTAGTGTTTCCATCAGTTTCCCTACTACAGATCAGACTGACAGGCCTGTAATTTCCCACCTCCTCCTTGCTACCACTTTTGTGAAGTGGGACTACATCCAGCCTTTGCTCCTCCAGGACCATGCCGGTTTCCAGTCAGAAGACTTGCCTGTTCCTTTAGGAAGCTGAGAAACTTGCTATACTGCAGAGAACAAACTAGAATGCATTTGAGGAACTGGTAACTTGGTAAAATATAATATTGTAGGGGACTAGGAAGGTAAGCTACACTTTCTACATAAAGTTTCATTATGTTCTTATTGGCATTAAGAATTGCAGGATTCCATTAAAGTGTAGTAATTTTATAACCAGAGGGGGTTGTAATACAACTGAAGTTGCTTGATTTCTGTGCTAGACACATAGGATTTGGAAGGATATTTGTGCAATATTTTGGAAGTGTCCTGCTGGCTAAGCAGTGAGTTTATCCCTGGTTTCAGATAAAGAGTTTGTGTGTGTATTAGAAGCAGACATAGCAAATTGTCTTCACTGAAAGGCCTGCTTACATCACAGGTGTCACTAGTCAATCAATTGATTCTGGGTGGGGCTTTTATCACTGTTCTGTTTAAGCATACTACACAGAGAAAAGTCAGTCAGAAGACTTGCGTGTTCCTTTAGGAAGCTGAGAAACTTGCTATACTGCAGAGAACAAACTAGAACGCATTTGAGGAGCTGGTAACTTGATAAAACATAATATTGTAGGGTACTAGGAAGGTAAGCTACACTTTCTACAGAAAGTTTCATTCTTTTCTTATTGGCATTAAAAATTGCAGGAGTCCATTAAAGTGTAGTAATTTTATAACCAGAGGGGTTGTAATACAACTGAAGTTGCTTGATTTCTGTGCTAGACACATAGAATTTGGAAGGATATTTGTGCAATATTTTAGAAGTGTCCTGCTGGCTGAACAGTGAGTTCATTTTAATCCCTGGACTCAGTAGAGTGGTTTGTGTAGGAGCAGTGGTCTAGTACATTGTGGTGTTAGTTGACTTACTATAAAGGGCAGTACTCACCAGGGTGTTGGAGCAGTGGTGTATTTGATTGTTTCTAACAGTCACCAGTGGTTGTGGCCTACCCACCCACCCTTCCCCTCACCCGCTCACCCCAGGCATGGCATTTCCTTTATAGCCAAGGTTCTGACATTACTTCTTCAACAGGTCTTGGAGCAGAACTGTCGGATTCTTAATTACCCAGCACAGTGCATAAAGCATAAGTATACACACACACACAAAAAAAAAATATTGTATATTACTCATTGTATATTATAAGAAAGAGGAACATGTGGGGAGTGGTGCAATGCTCTGGCTGTGGGGCAGCAATTTTCCGGGAAACATTCTGGAACCTGCGTTGCTGCCCTATTTGTAGGCAACTGTCAGCTCTGAGGGAGGAGGTTGCCCACCTCCAGGCTGAACTGGCAAGGACTAAGAGGACTCCCCACCCAAAGAGCACCAGTTCCACAACCACTGCCTCAGAGGGTTGCCATGTGTGAAGAGCAGATGGACCACAGTAGGTTCTGGGAGGGTGAGGGTGGTGGAACAGAGGTGTAGCCCCCGAGTTGCACCTCTACACAAATCATATGTCGGTCTGGCAAATCAAGGTTCCTCTATGATGACACCCTTATTGGAGACCAAGAAGAATGCTGGGGACATCCACAAGGGAGACCCACAAATGAGTGGCAAGGGACAACACAAGGGAAAGAAACAGCTTCTGATAGGGGACTCAACTGTTAGGGGTGTAGACCTGGGGAAGGGAGAGGAGAGGGAAGTAAGGTGCCTGCCTGGTGCCATGGCTTGAGGGACAGGAAGTAATCCTCAGGATTGCAGAAGCAGCATCACAGGAGAGAAACTAGATATCATTGTCCACCTCGGGACAAATGACCTAGCTAGGCATGAGATCAGTGCAGTGCAGGATGAATTTGTGGAGTTGGGGAGGGGCCTCAGACAGGTAGCAAGCGGTAACCTTTCAGAGGTGCTGCCAGTCTATGGCAGGGTGAGGCTAGGGTACTGACACCATGCAGTTTAATGAATGGTTGCAAAACTGGTGCAGAGCACAGGGCTTTGGCTTCATTGGGGACTGGGGTCCACCTGGAGAGATGAAGGTCTATACTGGCATGATGGTCTGTGTCTGTCCAGGAAGGAAACACGCTCCTAGGTGACAGGTTTAAAGGCCTTGGCAAGCTTTTAAACTAGCCAAGGGGGAGGTGCTGATCGGAAACAGGAAAGTCAAGCCTCCCCGCAGAAGCATGGCAGGTAGTAGGGTAAACACTGAGGCACAGAGCTGACAGAGGGCAGGACAGGGTAAATGGAAAATGGACAAGGGCAATAAGAGCAGGGATGGGGTAAAAAGGATAAAGCCAACATTAAATGGAGGGCAATGAGTACCAATGCCCATAGTCTGGAAACAAGCTTCCAGAGCTAGTAGCCCCTGGTGGAAGTGGAACACTTGGATATTGTGGCAGTCACAGAAACATGGTACACGGAGAACCATGACTGGGATGTCAACATACCAGGGTACACAATCTACAGAAGGACAGGAAGGGTAAAAGAGGAGGTGGAGTAGCTCTCACATAAGGGAAGGGATCAAAGTAACAGAACTAAAAAGTAAGGGGAGGACAAGAGGAACTCTGGGTCACATTGGAGACAGGAATGGCATAACAATCCGCACAGGGGTTGTATACAGACCCCCGTCTCAAGGGGAGGAAATGGACAAGAAAATGATAGAGGGCATTCTCAAAATGGCTGAAAAAGGGGAGATACTGTTGATGGGGGACCTGAATATGCCAGATGTTAACTGGGAAACATGGACTGCAGCCACATCCAAGAGCAGGGTCATTCTCAATGCCCTACAGGGAGCATGCCTTAGACAGCTAGTGGTGGAACCCACTCGGAAGGGAGCAATATTAGACCTGGTACTATCAAATGGAGAGAGGATCACAAACTTAGAAGTCAGTGGACACCTGGGAACAAGCGACCACTGCACAGTGTGCTTCACAATAAACACAACCATGGAGACAAGCCATACAAATACAAGGATACTGGACTTTAGAAGGGCTGACTTTGGCATAATGGGTGAATACCTGAGGAATGCATTAGCAAATGGCCAGAAAGGAGGGGTGGAAGAACTATGGGGAAAAATCAAAACTGCCATCATGGAGGCAACAAGCCTTTGTGTGAAACAAAGAAAACAAAGCGGAATAAAAAAACACTATGGCTCTCAAAAGAAGTGTCAGGGAAGGTTAAGGAGAAAAAGGCTGCATTCAAAAAGTATAAGGAATCACAGACTGAGCATGACAGGGAACTGTATCAATTAAAGCAGAAAGAAGTGGGGAAGGCAGTCAGAAAAGCAAAGGCCCAAACCGAGGAAAGGATAGCCAACTCAGTTAAGAAGGGGGATAAAACCTTTTGTAGGTACTTTAGGGAACATAGAAAGGTTAAGGGAGGGATAGGGAAGATTAATAAAGGAGTGGGGAGGTGGGCAGAGGGAGACAGTGAAAAGGCAGAGATAATGAATTAATACTTTTGCTCAGTATTCACAAAAGAAGAAGGGGGGGAGTTGCCTAAACCAAACAGTAGAAGCACTCTGGATAGTGGGGTTGATACCAGTCCATTAAAAGAAAAAAGAGTACTAAAAGAACTTCTAAAACTCAAGGTGGACAAAGCAATGGGGCCTGATAGGATTCACCCTAGAATCCTAAAAGAGCTAAGGGAGGACCTAGTGACACCACTAAGCACACTTTTTAACAAATCATGGGAAGATGGGGTGGTACCCGAGGGCTGGAGGAGGGCAGATGTGATTCCCCTTCACAAAAGTGGGAGCAAGGCAGAAGCAGGAAACTACAGCCCTGTTAGTTTGACCTCAGTGGTGGGGAAAATGATGGAATCACTTCTGAAAGAAAGAATTGTTGAGTACCTAGAGGCCAGCGGGGCACTGGACCCAAAGCAGCATGGATTCACAGCAGGAAGGTCATATCAGACAAATCTAATCGATTTCTTTGACTGGGTGACCAAAGTAATAGACCAGGGAGGGGCTGTGGATATGGCCTACCTAGACTTTAGCAAGGCATTTGACACAGTCTCGCACAAAAGATTAATAATCAAGTTAGCCAGCCTGGGAGTGGGTCCCAGGGTGGTAGCCTGGGTAGAAAACTGGCTGCACAACAGGACACAGAAGGTAATAGTGAATGGAACACATTCTGAAGAAAGGAGGTTACTGGTTGGAGTACCTCAGGGGCTCAGTACTGGGTCCAGTCCTCTTTAACATCTTTATAGGTGACATTGCAGAGGGTCTGGAAGGAAAGGTATGCCTCTTTGTGGATGACAAAGATCTGTAACAGAGTTGATACAAGGGGTAGAAAGGATGAGAAGGATTTGGCAATGTTGGAGGAATGGTCAGACATATGGCAACTTAGATTCAATGCAAAGAAGTGCAAAGTAATGCACCTGGAAAATAAAAATCCAGGAGAAGAGTACACAATAGCAGGGAGGTACTAACAACAACAGTAATGGAAAGGATCTGGGTGTCATATCAGATGATCTAAAGGTGGGTATGCAATGTGAGAGTCAGTAGGGAAAGCCAGGGGATACTGGGATGCATAGGGAGGGACATCACAAGTAGAAAAGGAAGTGGTTATCCTCTATACAGACAGTTGGTGAGGACCCCATCTGAGTACTCTGGCAGTTTTGGAGACCTCATCTATGCAAGGACATAGACAGGATGGAAGCAGTCCAGAGGAGGGCAACTAAAATGGTGCAGGGTCTACATCAGAAACCATATGAAGAGAGACTGAGAGAGCTTTAATATGTATACCCTTGATGAAAGGAGGGATGGGGGGACATGATAGAAACTTTTAAGTACCTCAAGGGAATCAACAAAGTCCAGGAGGGTAGCATCTTTCAGAAAAAGAGATGTGTAAGAACAAGGGGGCACAATTTAAAGTTAGAGGGGGGATGGCTCAGGGGTAATGTGAGGAAATTCTTTTTCACGGAGAGAGTGGTGGACACATGGAACCACCTTCCTGGGGAGGTTTTTGGGTCTAAAACAGTGGAGGAATTCAAGCATGCATGAGACAGACATAAGGCAATTATAGTGGGGGGTTGCAGGAAATAGGCTGTTGGTTAACTAGAATCTGCAGCTTATCCAGTAGGTAGGGGAAATGGGCAGACTGGGTGGGCCAAGTGGTCCTTATCTGCCATCAAAGTCTATGTTTCTATGTAAATAGGACTAACACAGATGTGCACCAAACATAGCACTAAATTGTAAGCCAGCCAGAGACAGGCCGTAGTTTAGTAGCATAACAATAATTATACAGAAAACAAGGAGACACAAGATTAATACAGCAGACTTAAAGGGGCCTTTGTTATACAGGCAGTTAGCGACAGTATATGCAAATTCCTAGTAGGGATACCAGAGCTATCATGTACCCTCCCAACTATTCAAAACATCTACAGACTGCATGCTCAAGCAGGTAGTTCTTTAGGGCTGATTTGAAAGGGCCTATGGAAGTAAGGTGGTTGATAGTAGTTGGGAGCTCGTTGATCTAAGAGGGTGCTCTGTAAGCAAAAGCTCTTTGACATAGCATGGTCCTGCAATAGGGAGACTTGAGGGGGAGCCCTCTTGGTATTTCTAGAGGTGCGGATTGGGTTGGCTGTCGTGACCAGGGAGTCAAGCCCCGGAGGGGTGGATTTGAGGGATATTTTTTTTGCCATAAAATTGGTAAAGTATTTAATTCTGTCATCTAGGTGCAGCTAGTCTGCTGATGGATATAACTTGCAGGTGTGACTCAGTCTGTCCTGGCCTGTGACTAGCCTGCAGGCCTTATTCAGGGTGGTTTTAATCTGTGAGAGGGAGATAGGGTCAGCTGAGCCATATATCACCAGACCATAGTCTGCTAGTGATAGGATAAATGAAGACACAGCCAGGTGGAGGGCTACTGGAGAGAGGAATTCCCTATGATGATAGAGCAACCCTATCCTTGCGTTCAGTGCAGACAGAAATCCCTGAATGTGGCCATGGTAAGATAAGCAGAAGTCAATGGTAATACCCAGGTTTCTAAAGGATTGAACCTGTTCAATGGGGATATTACCGGTTCTACAGATGTTTACGTCAGGACCACAATGATGGCTTTGGTGATGGGTAAAGAGCATGGATTTGGTTTTACTATAATTCAGAATTAACTTTTGGTTTACAAACCAGGATTCAACGGTGCCGAAATGCACTTGGAGCATACTTTGGAGTGTACTGGGGTTGGGATGAGAATCAAAAGTGACAGCATCATCTGCATAAAGGAGGACAGGACAGGGAAAGGGGGTTAAGGAACAAGCTAAAAAGGAGGGGGGTCAACTGTGGATCCTGAGCGGACAGGGCTTTGAGACGAGAGGGTGGGACCTATTCTGACCTGTTTGGTGTGGTTGGAGAGATAGCTATCAAAACAGGACACAACTTCAGATTGTTTTATTTGCGATCCTTCCTCCCCTCAACTGTGAACACTGAGCAGAAATATTCGTTTAATATGTTTGCATTTTCCTAGTCCTCCTCAGTACAGCCCCATGCAGTCCCTCCCTTGGTCTTTCTTTTTTCACTGATACAGGTAAAAATGTCTTGCACTCGATACTGTCTGGGCTGTTCTTTCCTTAGCTTGTGCTTTTGCACTCCTTGCTGCCTTGCCTACCTCCCTCTATTTCCCCAGATACACTTCTCAGTCGTCCTCTCTCTGGGTCTCCTTATACCTTTTGAATGCCACTGTTTTTGCTCTTACCTTTTCTGCCACTTCCTTTGAGAACCATAATGGTCTCCTCCTCCTTCTGCTTTTGCTTATTTGCCTGATGTACAAGTTTGTTGCCTTTACTTTGCTCTCTTTTAATCTGGCCCATTTGCCCTCCACCCCTCCTCGACATTTCCCCCTGACAGATCCTCTCTGAGGCATTCCCCCATCTTTGTAAAGGCAGCCTTTCTGAAATCCAGGACCCTCGCCCTTGTGCGGCTGGATTCTGCTGTTGT
This sequence comes from Neoceratodus forsteri, assembly GCA_016271365.2. NCBI lineage: Eukaryota > Metazoa > Chordata > Ceratodontiformes > Ceratodontidae > Neoceratodus > Neoceratodus forsteri. Next base: position 8,214,732 of record JADMNL010000040.1, read on the forward strand.
TCTTATATTAAACCATACTGTACATTGGTCACTGTGACTGCTCCCTAGATAACTTCCCAGTCTGACATTTGCCACACTGTCCCTATTCGTAAATACCAGGTCCAGTACTGTTCCACTCTGAGTGGGTTCACCGAACAACTGCCTGAGGAATGCTCCCTGCAGGGAGCCCAAGATGTCTCTGTTTCTAGCTGATGCTGCAACAGGTAAACTCCACTCTGCAACTAGCAGGTTAAAGTCCCCCACCAGCACCACCTCCCCCTTCTTAGCCATTTTGTCTATGTCTTCCAACATATCTTTGTCTAAGTCCTCTCTCTGTGTTGGAGGCCTGTGTACCTTGACCCACAACACCTCAACCCCCCCTGCTCTGAATTCCCTGTACCTCCATTGCTTTGATGTTTTCTTAACATAAAGCACCACTACCCACCTTTCTTTCCTACCCTGCCTCTTCTAAACAGCGTGTAGCCAGGTATGACCACTTCCCAGTCATGGTTGTTTGTGCACCATGTTTCAGCAATGGCTACAGTATCCAGGCCTGCCTCAGCTATGGTGGCCTCCAGGTCTGGTATCTTATTCCCCAGATTTCTAGCATTGGCACACATGGCTATCCAGATTTTGTTAGTCCTACTCTTGACTCCGCTTATGTTTTCTAGTTATTCCCCCTTCCTCTGTTTTTCATACTGCCTGTTTCCCTTCCCCATTTCCTCCCATGATCCCTTGCACCCTTGGTTGTCCTTCATTTTGGTGGGAATCGTTTCCATCAGAAATTCTCTACCCTCCATCACAGCCTATTGGTGGGGGGGGGGGAAGTTTCTGCCACCCCTTTGCCTTCCGCCACCCCCTTGGCTAGTTTAAATGTCTGTCGAAATAACACTTAAACTATCCACTGAGGGCTGCCATTCCTTTCCTGGATGGATGCAGGCCATTTCTCCCCTGTACAAGCTCTGATCCCTCCAGGTGGAGCCCCAGTCCCCAGTGTATCTGTACCCCTCTTCTTTGCACCATTCCTTCAACCATGAGTTGAAGGCCTTGGTACGGAGCTCCCTCTTCTTCCCCCTGTTGTACACAGGCAGCACTTCCATAAAGGCTATGGTATATGCTACCTGCCTAAGACCCTTCTCCATCTCCCTAAACTGCTCCTGCACTGCCCCTGTCCCTTCCAGAGCTAAATCATTCATCCTTAGGTGGACAATGACATCTAGCTCCCCCTTCCTTTCTATAGCTGTTGCGATCCACTGGATACACTTTCCATCCCTTTGAGCTGATGGGCCAGGTAGGCACTTAACCTTCCTCTCTGCCCCCTTTCCTTCCCCCAACTCTATCCCCCTGACTATAGAGCCCCCCACTAGAAGTTGCTTCCTCCTTCTGGGCCCCCCCCCAGGACTCCATTCAGGCAGTCCCCCACATCCTCATTTTCCACCACCTCTGGTGCCCCTTCATAGCAGTCCTGCTCCGCCAGAATGGCGGAGTTTCTTACTGGTACTGGATGAAGAGTGTGTCTGTTACCTGCTCCCCCCAGCCTTCCTGATCCTACCTCCTCTGCCCTCCTTTAGCCCACCGTAGTCCAACCGCTGCTTCCTTCTGGCAACCTTTGAGGTAGCGGTGTCTGACTAGGTGGTCCCTGGCTGGGAGAGATGGTCCCCCGACTCCTTGCCAATGCGACTTTGAATCTAGCGACATTCTCCTGACTCTCTGATAGCACTGTTTGGAGCCTTGAGACCTGTTCTCTCCACCCAGAGAGGTACATGCAGAAAAGGGCATCAGAAGGTCTTTTTATTTATTTATTTAATAGACTTTAGGATTACAACCTTTGAGTCAGGGACTCATTTACAAAGGCTCCACGTCAAAAAAATACAAATACAAACACTTAATACATACAGACATACAATGGCAGCTAAAGGTTACAGTTTTCAGTTATACAGTATTGCAGAATCAAGATCAGCTATATATTGCATTGAATGTGTTACCAAGAGCTGTATTTTACTCCCTGTAGACTGCTGCCCCACAACCACTGCATTGCACCACTCCCCACATTTTCTTTTTCCTGTTTTTCTTGTCCTTCCTAATTTTTTTTGTCCTAAACCCAGTAAGGCTGTCCTAGTACCACCCAGTAACCACACGCCCCTAAACCCAGTAGCTCACTAATACCTATCAGGCTTTTTATGGCAAGTCCCTACACATTACTATATGTAGCACCTATTCCACAGTAAGCCCCTGATCCATGAAATGCACTGGTACCTAGCAACAGTTTACCTACAATCCTTACATCCCAGAAATGTACTAATTCCTTGTATCAGTTTTGAACAAACACAATAATAAAAACAAAGAGCAACAAACAGTAAGCCCCTGATCCCACTGATAGGCTTACCCCCAGATGCATAGCTAGCCTCCCAAGTACAGCCACCCTATTATGCAGCCCCCAACTGGCTTACCTGGGTAGAGGTCCCCTTGGGTCGGCAGGGGAGCATAGTAGCTGGCTTCTGGCTACCTCATTGGGCTGACTCCGGTGGGCAGACTCCAGCATCCTTTGCATGTTTGTCCTTCGCGCAAGTGGGCTGCTTGGAGGCCTAGTCCTCTTATAGTAGCAGGAAGCGTCCTGTCCCCGCCAGACCTCGCCTCCACTTGGTGCCCTGGAGAGCCAGAGGTACGGTCTTCGATCTGATTGGCTCCCACCTGGAGCCCTCCTGGAGTTTCAAGCTCCACTGATCTTGGTAGTTCTGCCAGGCAGAGGGGTCCCGTTGATGTATCTGCGGACCCCTCTGGCTGTTTCCAAGCTACAGTGGCTTCTTGAGGGACTGGGAGACTAGCAGGGTTTGAAAATCACGCTCTTCCTATCCCCGCTGGTCCTCACCTACAGTTGGTTCCCCGGAGGGCCAGAGGCATAGTTGTTGATCTGATTGTCTCCCACTTGGAGCCTTCCTGGAGCTTCAAGCCAGGGTGGAACAAATCAATTAGCTAAGTGGCCAATGGCTGCTTAAAAATTTGGTTTATGTTTGGCTACCAGATTTTGACAGTTGTTGGCCAACTTGACTACCTGTCAACAAAATGATTTTTGAACCTTTAAAAAGGCTGGCCACTACAAATATTGGTTTGGTTACCAAATTTTGAAAGGTAGTGGCCAAACTGACCACCAGCTCACAAACCGGTTTGTCTACCCTGCTTCAAGCTCCGCTGATCTTGGTAGTTCCTCCAGGCAGAAGAGTCCCGTTGATGTGTCCGCAGACAGTACTGGATTAACAATGGCTTCAATGGCTCTGTGGAGCCAGGCCCACACTCGGAAGGGGGCCCACTGGCCCTGGGGCAGCTGCCACCCGCATGCCTTGTGGAAGTTGTAGATTGTTCTTTGGTGTGGCATTATTTATTTATTTTATTTGCACAACAAGTGCCCTACCTGCCCTAGTGTGTGATCATGCTGCCGCTGAGTCATCAGTGACATCATGTGATGTGGAGGAGCACAGCGCGCGAGTTGCACAACACACACATTCCCACTATCAAAGATAGGCTACAGCTTGGTTGGTGATGAAGTGAGCTCTTGCTTGGTGGCGTAAAAAAGAATTTCAGTGTCCTCCGTCTTGCTTGGACGCTCAGTAAGTCTGGCTGCAAGCAAGCACAAGACCGTTTGGGTTGCAGTCTGGCATCGGGATGGTTCGGTTCCAGGAGGAGGAGAGGACTCAAGGTCTTAACTGGTGAGCTCACTGGGCTGGTGGCAAGTGGCAATCTCGCAGGTTCCAGCTGGATGGCTGGGCAGGTTAAGTTATCACAATTGCTCCCCGTCCACACTTGTAGGTTGTGTTTATTTACTTGAATCTTAACATGTCTTTCTGCACTGTGCACACGTTCGAGCAGTTGCCTGCCATTTCGAATGTGCGAGCTGATTCAGTACAGCAGAAGTTCTGATGTACTGAATCAAGCAGGCAGGTGGCTGCTCAAGCATGTGCACAGCGGTCAGTGCACAGTGCCTGTGTGCGAGAGGCCTAACTTTCACGTGACCCCCACTGGCTGTTGTCTCGTGTCCCCCCCGCCCTGTTTTTCAATTTGAAATGGTGCCCACCCCTGCTTATCACAGCTCAGAGCATTTTGGTTTCACTCATGTGATGCTGATCCGAGCTAGGTAGGTGTCTGAACACCCCTCCCCCATGAAAATGGGGGCCCACAAAACTTTTTGGTGCCAGGCCCACAAAAGGTTAATCTAGTCCTGTCCGCAGACCCCCTCCTGTGGTTTCCCATTTCTGCCATACATATTGGGCTGGCAGTATAGCCTAGAGCTTAGAGTAATGAGCTGTGAATGAGCTTGGTACATCCAGCAGACCAGACCTTGGTTTGATTCTCACAACCTCCACTTGCATACTGTGTGACTCTGAGCAAGTCACTTAACCGCCCAGTGCTCCCAGGTCACCCGTGAAAACAGGCACTTGTGCCTAGTGGGCCTTACCCGGTTACCAACCACCTCATATTTCATATCTTTTAATTCCCTGTGTGTATCTATTAGTTCTTTTACCATGTCACAGCTGTGTTTGAACTCATTTATTGTCCATATTCCTATTATTTCTGTTTGCAGACTGTTCCACGGTCCAGCCACCCTTTCTGTGAAGTAATATTTTTTTCAGATCCCTTCTGAACGTACCACCTAACAGTTTCCATTCATATTCCTTCGTTGGTGAGTCCTTATTTTTTTGAATAGGTGATGTAGTATACTGTATTTATTCTTTTTAGAAATGTATAGGTCTGTATTATGTCTCCTCTGTCTTTCTTCTGACCTCTGGTGAATACATATTTGAGGACACTGAATAATTTTGGTGACCCTTCTTTGGATTGATTCTAGGCTATCAATATCCTTCTTAAGACGTGAGCTCCAGAACTGGGCTCATTACTCCAAATGGGATCTTACCAGTGAATTATACAGTGGCAAAATTACCTTTTTTTTTTTTTTTTTTTTTGCTACTGTCAAATCCCATCCCAAAGCATCCTACATGCCTTTTTTACAGCTTTATTACAATGACAGGTTTGTTTGTGGGAGTTGCATATAAATACTCCCAGGTCCCTTACTTATTTATGACTTTGATAACTGGGTTGTCTACAGGCCTCCAGACCAGGGAGAGGACATAGACACATTACTGTCAGAAGATATACAGAATATGACAGTTAAAGGGGAGGTTCGGATAATGGGAGACTTCAGCATGCCAGATACAGATTGGTTAATACCAGTAGGAACACCCACCAGAACTAGACATATAGTGGATTTCCTGCTGGTGGAGGGCCTCAAACAATTGGTACAACAACCCACGAGAGACATGGCTATCCTAGATCTAGTAATGACTAATGGAGAAAGGATCACAGAACTCCAGGTAGAAGGTCACTTGGGGGCCAGTGAAATTCACATGGTATGGTTTACTTTGCCCACTAGAACCAAATCATCCCATTCCAATGCAAAAATGTGGGACTTCAGAGGATCTGACTTTGATAAGACGGCCAACAGAGTTAAGCTATCCCTGACAAGAAGAAATACAGGTGAGGGGGTACAGGCAAAGTGGGCCAGCATTAAGGATGCAATACTTGAAGCAACATCCCATTGTGTTAGCGAGAAAAGCAAGAGCAAAAGAAAGAGGAAACCACTTTGGTTCTCAAAAACAGCAGAAAAGGTCAGAACCAAAAGACTGGCTTTCAGGAAATATAAGGGAACGCAGTGGGACGAAGATAAGGAGACATACCAAACTTCCCTTAGGGAAGCAGGGAAGGCAGTAAGGCAGGCAAAAGCCCAAACCAAGGAAACACTAGCACAAACAGTAAAAGAAGGGGACAAGACTTTCTATAGATACATTAGTGAAAGAAGAAAGTCCAGAGGAGGTATTGCTAAGATCAAAGTGTGTGTGTGTGTGTGTGTGTGTGTGTGTGTGTGTGTGTAGGAGGACTAAGGAAAAGCATCTATCCTAAATAGATACTTTTGCTCAGTATTTACTGAGGAGAAGGTAGGGCAGGGCCCACAGCTCAGTCCTGTGGACATGGGGGAAGGAGGTGTGCACAAGTCCCTTTACAAAAGAAAGGGTCCTACAAGAGGTTGCTAAGCTGAGGGTGAACAAGGCAGTGGGACCGGATGGCATACATCCCAGGGTACTACAGGAGCTAAGGGTGGAACTAGCAGAGCCATTATCAGAATTGTTTAGTGAGTTTCTGAGCACAGGAGAGGTCCCAGAAGACTGTCCCATTCCCCAAGAGTAATACCAGGGAGGAGGCAGGGAACTATAGACCAGTCAAGTCTTACCTCAGTAATGGGCAAGATTATGGAGGCACTCCTTAAGGAAATGATAGTGCAACACCTGGAATCCATAGGAGCACAGGATCCAAGACAGCATGGGTTTACAACAGGAAAGTCCTGTCAGACTAATCTCATAGATTTCTTTGACTGGGTAACCAGAGTGGTGGACCAAGGGGGTGCAGTTGATGTTGCCCACCTTGACTTCAGCAAAGCTTTTGATACTGTTCCACATAGAAGATTGATTAATAAGATGGGTAGGCTTGGGGTGGGTCAGCAGTTGGTCAACTGGGTGGCAAACTGGTTGGCGGGCAGAAAACAGTAGTGGTAAATGGTATACAGTCAGAAGAGATGCCAGTTGCAAGTGGGGTACCTCAGGGATCAGTCCTGGGGCCATTCCTCTTCAATATCTTCATCAGTGACATTGCAGATGGACTGGAGGGTAAGGTGTGTCTGTTTGCAGATGACACCAAGATCTGCAACAGAATAGATGATCCAGATGGGGTGGGCAGAATGAGAAAAGTTCTGGATAAACTGGCAAAATGGTCAGAAGAGTGGCAACTGGGGTTTAACGCAAAAAAGTGCAAGATCATGCACATAGGGAAGTGAAACCCTGAAGCCACCTATAGGTTCAAGTGGAGTTGCTGGCAATCACAAGGAAGAAAGAGACTTTGGCATCATCATCACAGATGACCTGAAATCATCAAACAGACCACTAAAAGCAGTAGGTAAGGCTAGGGGATGTTGGGGTGTATTAGTGGTATCACAAGTCGTAGAGGGAGGGAATAATCCTCTTACAAGACACTGGTTAGGCTCCCATCTGGAGTACTGCATGCAGTACTGGAGGCCATACTTCACAAGGACATTAACAAAATGGAGGCAGTCCAGAGAAGGGCAACTAAAATGGTGCAGGGACTGCATCAGAAAACATATGAGAACAGATTAACGGACTCAATATGTATACCCTAGAGCAAAGAAGGGAGAGAAGTGATATGATTGAAACATTCAAACACCTTAAGGGCATTAACAAGGTGACAGAGTCTAACATGTTTCATTATAAGAAAAATAGCAGGACAAGAGGACATAGCATGAGATTAGAGGGATGCCAATGAAGGGGTAATGTGAGGAAGTTCTTTTTCACAGAAAGGGTGGTGGATGCATGGAACAGCCTACCTCAGGAAGTGATGGATATGAATATAGTGCAGGGCTTCAAACAGGCATTGGATAAGCATAAGGGAGCAATACAGATTAGTATGACTAGATAGGCCATTGACAAAGTAAAGGCCTATGGCGCATTCATAAGATAGAAAAAAAAATGGGCAGACTGGATGGGCCTTACGGTCCTTATCTGCCGGCAACTTCTATGTTTCTATGTTGGTGCACTGATCCCAGGGACTGTTTTCAGGCATGATCCAGGCCACTTATAATGGCACAGAGTTAAAAAATAATACAGTACATAGAAAAATAGGCAGATTTCCTGTGATGAAAAGGTAACAAAAGCGCACATGATGCAGGATGTTGAATACAGAAGTCAGATATACATATACATAAAGAATAATATAATACATGTGGTTGGTAACAACAGGAATAGCATAGTGTACAACCAAGTATACGTTAGTAGTAAGTGGAAGGGAAAGGGAGAGGCGGGTAAAGGAGGGGGAAGGGTGGGAGCGGTGATGGGTTAGGGGATCAACTAAGGGGGTTGTGAAGGCATGAGACTTAGGAGGAGAGTGGGCAAATGGGCAAAAGTGGGCTACCCAGGAAAGCAATGGCAGGAGGAATTTTCCAGGAGCCACTGCTTGAGGCGGGATTTAAACTGGCAGTGCGTGTCGATGGAGCGCAGTTCGACAGGCAGTTTATTCCACAGCGTGAGGGCTGCTGCTGACAATGCTCTGCTGCCCATATTTATGGATACCCTTGAAACAGCTAGCGGGGGGCGCTGTTTGAGTGGAGGCAGCGGTGGAGAGGTCAGGTTGTGAGGATGGTCGCAAGGGGGGATTCCTGACAAGTCTGGATAACAGTATCTACCAGGCAGCAAAGGGCGAGGTTGAAGCAACCTTGCAGCGGGAGCCATCTGAGGTAATTGTAGAGGGTGCAGTGGTGGGTGGAAAAAGGGGCCAGCAAGGCAAATCAGCCGGCACTGTTGTAGGCAGAGGAGAGCTTAGTCATAATGGTTGCAAATGTCTTGGCATAGATAGGGGAACAACAGTCCAGTAGTGGGAGTAGATTTCCCTGTACAGTGGTCAGTATGGCTGCAGAGGTGCGGTATTGCTGAAATCTATAGGCCACATCTAATTATGATGAAACCTATGAACTAGGGAATTTACATGCTTTGAGAAGGTGAGGGAGGGGTTAAGTAAGACTCCTAGGTATTTGAAAGTGTTGACGTACTCCAGGGCTAAGCCATCAGGGGAGACAATGTTTAGTGGGGAGTGAGTCTTTGATCCGAACAACATGGATTTTGTTTTTTGGGCATTTACCAGGAGGAGGTTATTTGTAAACCAGTTGTGGGCTGTAGCATAGTTCTGGGTAAGAGTTGAGGAAATACTGGCTGTGGATTTGTCACTGTAGAAGAGAACGAGGTCATCAGCGTAAAGGAGAGAGTGGCATTTGAGGCTGTCTGAGGGAAGGGAGTTTAATAAATATGGAGAATAGGAGGGGGCCCAGAATGGAGCCCTGGGAGACCTCTGACGAGATAGGCTGGGTAGGGGAGCAAACCAGGCCGATGCAGATGAATTGGGAGCGGTTGGTTAAGTAGCTCCTGAACCCTTTTTGTTACCTCCGGAGAACAGCCTAGGTAGCTCAGCTTGGAGAGGAGGAGGGCATGGTTGACCATGTCAAAGGCCTTGGAAAGGTCGATGAAGACTGCACCAGTGGCATTACCAATGTCCATATTCATGAGGATATGCTTGGTCAGAAGTGCTAGGGCAGTGGTGGTGATCACTTGTAACATCCAGTTTATCCACCTCCTATCCAGTACCCCCATCCAAAACTTACCTACGTGCATTACTTTGCATTAAATTTTAATTGCCATATTTTTGACCTCCTTTCTAATCTGGTCAGGTTACTCTAATTCCCTCACCCTTCATCACTATCCACTCTGCTACAAAGTTTTGTGTCATCTGCAAAAAGACACTTGCCTTTATACCTTCTCCTATATCAGTTATAAACGTATTAAAGAGAATAGATCCATTTCAGAAGCATGCAGAGATCATGTCATTGCTTCAGTGGGACTCAGGCTAGGAGCCCTCTACAGGGCCAGTAAATGCCTCAGTTCTCTTGTGCCAGTATAGGTAACAAGACCATTCCTACTCTGCTGGACTACTGTGATAGTGTATACTATTCAGCCTTGAAAGGAAACTGCATGGATTGGATGTCCTGTACAGTAGGCTCTGCAAATCCTCTTTTTTTTTTGTAGACTGTTTTGCACCCTACCTTCGGTGCATCTCTCAGGCTTCCCATGCTCAGCTCTGCAGCTCCACCACCCATCTGAACCATCCTTCACAGTCTACATCAGGTTCAGGACCCCCGGACTCTCCTGACCCCCATGGAGAGGCCCCGGGATCCCCAAGGGGAGGTGCGATGGTACAGCCGACATTGGACGTGTGGCCTTGGGCTACTGATGGTCGCCGTTGCCTCACCCGCCGATAGGGAGATTTTTACTTGTTTTCTTCCCGAAGCTTGAACGTGCAATGAAGTAAAGCTCGGATGATGCACGCTCCCGTGCACCCCCGAAAGACATCCGCTGCAGCTTCAATCCCCTGCATTCTGTGGCTGTGCACTGTGGTACCTCCAGCCTCCACTAGAGGACGCCAGTGCTTCGGCTGGTGGACTCCCCCCCTCCCCGAGGAAGGCGAGCAGTCCATGAGACGCTTAATCCTTCCCCATCCCTGCTGACCCCTGACAACACGGACTTGTTCCTGAACCCAGGTCGCCAGTGTGGCGCGAGGTGTGGCGTCCAGTGCAAATCCCCTCTTGACAGTGATTCACCCACCACTGCCTGTTATACAGCCAACTCCCTTGCTGAGTCCCACCTTCACCAGGAATTACTATTGGTACACATTCCTTCATAAGTGTATCTAGCCTGCAGCCCCTACATATTTTGCATACCTCTTGATCCATGTTCATATATTCTGTTCTCTTGTTGCAGATTGTGTGAGAGATCATTTAGGACCAAATGTATGCAGATCCCCATGAAAATTTAGGCTACTTCTGCTTTAAGCAGGAATGCATTGTGCCAGATGTCCTCTCACACAATCTGCAGAGGCTGAGAACAGAACACACAGACATGTTTTGTCCTACTCAGGACTCGTGATTGTGCCTCATCTGTATCTAACCCTGGGGGGAAAATGAACCAGCCCTCATAGGTTTGCAGATTATGTGAGAGGCATTTTGGCACCATGCATTCCTGCTTAAAGCAAAACCAGCTAACATGTTCATGGTGATTTGCATATATATCCCATGGTGCTTTGCATTATGGGGGTATGTGTGATTTAGTATTTCTCTGAAACCTGGCTTATTGACAATGCCCTTTTCGCGTAACCGTTGACTGAGTGCTTTTATACTAAGATTCTGCGTCTTTGTAGTTTGCTTTCTTATTTTGGGCCCATCGTGATCAAAACCTGTAAGACAACATGAGAGCTGGTTTGTTTTTCCCTTGGGGTGAGATACAGATGAGGCAGAGGCAGATTGATGAGTCCTGAGTAGGACAAAACATGTGTCTGTCTTCTATTTTCAGCCTTAGCAGATTGTGGGAGGGGCCCTTTGGCACCACGCATTCCTTCTTAAAGCACAACCACCCTAAATGTTCATGGTGATTTGAATATGCATCTCATGATGCTTTGCATTATGGAGGAATGTATGATTTTGTATTTCTTTTTTTTAATGCAGCTTCCCTCTTCAATAAAGAAAAAAATGGGAAGACTTACAGAAACTATTTAAAATATAGTCTGAATTGTTTCCGAATCTTAAACGTTTCAAAATTTTCCCCATGGTGTCAGGGTCTCTTTAAGCCAGAAAACTCCAGGAAATAGTGGACATTTTCGGGCATGTTGGCTAACTGTAACATAGCCTTATCTATCCCCTTCAAGCCCTGACACTAGTTTGTTTCCATCCCTTAATTGCCTTTAGGTACTCACCTTGGTAAATTGGTGAGCTCAGATGGTAAAAGTTGCAGCGGTGGTGGTGGGAATGTGTCTGAAGGAGGGCTTGTTGTATGGCTGACAAGCTGGCTGTGTGATCCCATTAATGTGTGCATCCATGGGCAACCACTGTGAGGAAGACAAAGTATTTGTCTTGGATGAGTGCTGTGGGAAAGGGCAGGCTGGGCTGGCTGGTCCAGCTCTTCAGCACAGTGGACAGCCTATAGTACTTCTTTCAATGCTATCTCTAATGCCGACTCAGATTCTTGAGTGCAGAAAAGTCTGAAGAATTTGGCTGGTTCTTTCTTCATAGAATGTCTGTCATTTAACATGATCTTCACAGATTGTCTTATGCCTAGCTGTGATGTGGTGTTGGATACTATGTGGTTGTGGGATGAGTTTTGTGCAGGTACCTGTGGACTGGTGTCACAGGTATTAGTGGGTTTGCAACCCACCCATTGTGTGCGATCCAGGGCTCACCTGGCTAATGGGAAACTGCTTCTACATCCTGACTCCAGTGTTCATTGACATGGTGAGCTGCTCTTTGGAATGGGATTGTTTCCCCACTGTACTGGAGAGGGTTGTGGTGAGACCCCTCAAAAATAGAAAACAGAACAAAAAAAAAACTTCCTTGGGCCCTGATGTTTTGGCAAATTACATACCAATCTTGTACCTTCCCTTATTAGGAAAGGTAGTCAAGAAGGTTTTGGCACTACGGCTCAAGGCTCTCCTGGAGCATTTAGATATCTATGAGCTGTTTTTGTCTGGCACCGGTCCATGGCACAGTAGTTAGACTGCTTTAATACCATGTTGTCTTCTGTTTGTGTGGGATAGTAGAGAACAATCAATAAAAGCCTATTCTACCAGAGGAGACGCTACCACAGTAGTAATGTCCACTGCTGGTTATTTGTAATGCTGCCATCTCTGTTTCAACTCGCTCATTCATTGCCCACTACAGTGTGAACCTTCAGTCTTGGGGAGATTCCAACTTTGAGGCTGTAATGCTGAAAAATGTCTTGAAAGAGAGCATTTACTGTACTAGTCTTGGCACCTTTGGCATTGCTCATATTTAGCAAATAGCATATGTGGCTATTGATGACACCGTACTGAAAGAAGAATGAGTTACTTATCAGTGTGTGTCTTCTAATGCTTTCTGTACACAACCACACAACACCCGCCCTTCCTCCCCGTTAGTGCAGTGAGGCTTTGGGGTTTGGGTCTACACAATGACTTTGGCCTTCTTCTACAAGCGGACTCAGATCTCACGGTTGGTGGCAGCTGGGGGACAAGATGTGTGGAAGTGGCTTTGAGGGTTGCTAGAATTTTTTTTAAACTTATAATTGATTAGTTTTATAAGTTATACATACATCTGTGATCCACAGCAACAGCATATCAACCATCAAAGCAAATTATATATTACAGTAGGAACCGTTATACATGTTGCCCAGTTTGTAACATCATCAGGGCGCAATAAACTCAAGTACAAATACCTGATTGTTGTACTGTTACTGTGAATGTTATCATTGATCTGATCATCTATCTACACACTTTAATCCAAATATACATTGTCTGTATATGGTTCACCCATGCCGCAACGACATATAAGACGAAGATGTAAATAACAGCGGAAGGAACTCGCTGGCAGCATATGCAGCGTCCCCTGACATTATGCTGTCAGGGAGCTGTAGTGCCTTGCCTAGAGATGAACGTGAGAGAACAGTACGGCAACCTGCACACTGTAATGGGACCACAGAGCAATATAAAAGTACATTATTGTGGGGGGCAGAGCTCCCTGCAACCCCCCCGGCCAGAAATTATTATAACAAACTCCACATCCAAGAAAGATGAAGAGAAGACACATAACATTCACACACCTTTAAAACGCGGTGTTGTCACATTGCTTACGCTCAGCACACCGAGCAGCAAAAAATCAAGGTAGCTGTGAAATCCTGCGGCTACATCCCGGCAGCATTATTACTGCACCAGTAAGGAGTCAGCACATTAACGGACTACCTCTGTATATAACGCGTTGTATTGTATATAACTTATTCTGCATGAACTGTGCCTTTTGTACTGTTGGTACTGCATGGTTGCAGTTGTAAAAGAGGGATTTTGCTTCAATTTACTTACCAATAAACTGATTGTTTAAAAGTTTTACTGTCACAGGGTTTCCCCTAACGCATTTAATGTGTGTCTTCCCCCATCCTTTTATTTTTGAGACCCCATTGTTTAGCAACATCCCCATATTTCCCCCATGTTTAAAGCAGAGCACTGGTCCTAAGTATTATTACAATGACAGCATTTGGGAGGAACTTACAGAGGAAAACAAAAAAGGAAAGATGATTTAGAGCTACAAGGAATTCTGGGGAAAGACACAGACAAGTAAAATGACTTAGAGAAAGAAATGGGAAGGAAAATCAAAGATCAGAGATAGTAACTATATAAATTATGCTTGTGTTGCTCGACAAATGCCCCCGTCTTTTAAAAATTGCCTGATAGAAACCCATCCTGTCACATACTGTATGTAAGAGTAAACCTGAAAAATGCACATGATTATTGACCATGTGAGAAAAGCACCACGTCCAAATAAATGTCCCAAACCACTGTTTTGGATTTTGAAAGATCTGGAAAAGTCCAGATAATATCAGGAGTATACTCGCCCCTTTCTCAAACCCCAGAAGGACAGTACACAAAACTAAAAGACTATAAAAATAATCATTGCTTATAAAAACAGAACTTTTAAATTTGTGCTGAAACCCACCCATTCTTCTAGTTTCAGACCCATTAAACATGGAATAAGTTCTACAACTATGTAGTAGCAGGTCTCTATAAATGGAGAGGAAGGTGTAGGGGAGAGTAAAAAAAAAAAAACTCAAAAAAACACGTGTGTCCATGCAGTCGGCGTAATTATAACTTTAATGCATGTTCATGATAAAAGGAATCCCTTAACTGTAATATATATGAAAATCTGAGTGAGCATTTCAGTGTTTCTTAAAACTAAAACATGCAAGTATAAACCACCAACCCCAAGGCCACGTCTTCCTTCAACATCCTCTAAGTGCCATCAGCCGTTCCTTACATAGTAAATAGTTATAAAGTCAATCTGAAATCGACTCCTTTTGCACAGTCTTTGTTTTGAAACCTTGCTTGATCTTTGAAACCACTTGTCCTGCTTTCTTCGTGTCATTAAAATTGTGCACCTCACCCGAATACATCACTTTCAACTTTGCTGGAAATGTAAAGTGTGTGTCCCCCACTCCTCTATTAAAGCAAAGTAGCTCTGAGGGTATCAAAGAACTTAACGGCTATCCAGGGTGGAGAAATCTTTGTCTGGAAAAAGAGAGACATGAGCCCTATCCCCTAAACCCAACAGTCATGCTGATGCACACCAGGTATAATCAGCAAAAAGGTACGGCAGCTATTTTAGGTCTCCACACAATGTCAGGGGGTTGTAGTGTATACCTTAAATAACTTGGGGTGGTGCATATGGCTAGCCCTATACCGGCATATGTCACCGGATCCTCCCTCTTGACACTCTCTGGCAGTCCAACTGTACGAATGTTCATGGATCTGGCTTGATTTTCTAAATTTTCCAAATGGTACCATAACACCTCATTTTTCCTTTAGAAATCTTCCCTTGGCTTCCGTTAGTGCCGTTAAAGCCTGCATCTCTCAGATCAACATGCTGGCTTGAAACTCCACAACTTTCCTGTCTAAATTTTTTACCCACTGATCCGGTGTTTTAACAGCCTGAAGAACATCAGTCAGTGTAGTTTCAGTTTCTGAGGTCCCAGCCTCACTAGAGGCCTTTGGTCCCCCAACTGATGCTGCAGCCTGCTTGCCTTGTTTTACACCTCTATACTGGGCTTTTTTCCTTGAGTGTTTTCCATATTCCTGGATCACCAAGCTCAGGCTGATGGACAGCAACAATATTTATCTTCTGTAAGCAATTAAGTAGAGTTCTGTAAAAATAAATATCTTTTTAGGGCATATTTATAGTTTCCCCTGGAGCTCAAATAAGGTACGTACTGCTTTGGTGGCTGTATGTTGCTCCTCCTGTGTGTCTTGAATTTGAGAACAGTTCGGGGGTCCTGGAGCATGGGCCACTACAAAAGCAAGTACATGGCCAGGGCTAGAAAGTAATGTTGTTCCACCTTGTTTTGCATGCCAGTGTTCATGAATTTGGGGGCATATCCCTGTGGTGATCCTCCCAGACCTGGCCTCCGCTCTCACCTTGCCCCACTCCTGTGGGGGATTATGGAATAGGGCCCAAACAGCATTCATTCACCGGCCCAGCGGCGCTCGGGGCTGAGGCGCCTTAACTCGCACCATGTTGGTGACCTGTGTTCAGGAACGAGCACGGATTGCCGGGGGTCGGTAGGGAAGGAGAAGGATCGAGCATCCGAGGGACTTCTCTCCTTCGGGGAGGGGGGTTGCCAGTATTCGATGCAGTACTGGCCCCTGGCAGCAGCTGGGGGCAGGGGCGCCAATGCTGTAGATAAGGGGGCGGAGCGGGTGCAGACGCCTAGAGGAGTGCGTACGGACACGTGCGCGCTCCCTCTGATGGCATTCTGCATGCTTCCTCTCTGCAAGGGGAGAAACAGGGATAAAGGCCTTGGTTGAGTGGCTTGATGGCCATTCGTCAACTGTGCACATCCGAGGACATCGCCACAATACTGGATCCAGACCTGGCAAGGAAGATGAGGGGCTCCCCGACTCCCCACCATGTGGGGGGGTAAGCCGTGGGGTTAAGTGGCGATGGTCCATATCTGGAGGTGCAGGGACGAATAGCAGCCGGAGACAAGGATGCCTGGAAAAGAGTTGCCACCCAGGGGCCAGGAGAGAAACAAAACAAAAAAACAAACAAACAAACAAACAAAAAAAAAACAGCATTCATTCTAGAAATGGAATTTGGTGGGTCACTTGGCTCGCTGATCTCCAAATAAGGTTGGGCATTTAAAAAAAATTATTGTGGGCCAGTCTTAGGATTGATCTACAGGGTCTGTTGGGAAATAAATTAAGGCAAGCCTTAACTGACTGGATTACAGCAGGACTAAGACTTACTGAGAGTAAAATCTGTATCTCAGTCCTCTGCTAGTCTGTAACTGTTTGTGTTTACAAATGATTTAAAAATTAGTAGAATCAGAGGAAAAAAATCCCCACAGGCACTACAGCCTTAGACTACCTTGTTTTTGACCCTTGTTAACCTCCCAGTTTCAACAGCTCTCAAATTCCCTTCAAAAATGCCTCCTCCTGCTTGCCTAGCTGTTTCTTTTTTTTCTTTAAGTGTTTTTGAACTATAGTCACTTCTGATTAAGAGCTCACTCTGACTAACCTCCAGCTACTGCATCTTAGCATTGGAAGCGTGTGGTCGTGCATAGCTCGTTGTGCCACGTGGGCTGTTGGTACTCACCACATGGTACATACTTTCACTGCTACAGTTTCTTATAGTCCAGTTGCTGCCTGTCAGCCTGCAGAACTGTCCCCAAAGTCCTTTATGACATTGGAGTGTGAGCAGCCCTGATTGCATCATTAAAATAATGCTCCCAACTTGCCTGGCTCCTTCCGACTGAAATGTAATCACACTTTTTTTTTTATTATTTTTTTGTTCTGCTTTCCCCATATCTGGTACTGCATGTGTCTAGTCATCTGCCATCTTCTCCACTCTCCTTCTCTGGTGCTTACATCCTCAACAAGGGGGTCCACAGTTCACAGCTCCTGTTGCTGAGGTAGATTTAATCGGGAAGGGGCATTCCCTCCTCCAGTCTGCAAAGAGTGGTGTGAGGTGAGAGATGCCAGTAGGCAAGCTGGTGGCATCGGCATCATCCTGCTCGCTCTGAGGTGTTTCGGCTTGTTTCTCCTCTCCACATCAGTTGCCAGCATTGAGTGTGCAATTTGCATATGCCCATGAAATTGCGTGGCTTCGCACGGCACAAGTCAGTATCCAACCCTCCCACTAGTTGCATGTCTGCACTGCATACAATGGTTACCCTGGTGGCTGCATTACAGTGGAGTCTGCTGTCTTCCCTCCTTCTTGGAGGAGAGCATCCTCTGGGATGATCAGTCTTCCTCCCCCCAGCTGGCCCACCAGCATCCTATCACTGGCATTGTGAGCAGTAGCCCTACCTCAATACTGATGGGCCAGTCTGCCTCCTGCACATTTCTGATGCAGTAGTGTGCTCCCAGCTGCCAAGGCTTTTCGACTTACTGCTCTAAAAACAGATGGGATAAGTGGCTTGTGCATCGTGCCATTGGTGCAGTCCCACAACCTAGACTAGAATGAATACTGTCCAAAATACTGGCAGCCATTATCATGGCAGCAGTATGGTCTTTACCCCCTTTTTCTCCCTTCTGCATCTTCCCGTCTCATACTTACAGTGTCCCTGCAGGGGTGCATGCTACCTGGACTTCAGCAGGGGTTGCTATAGCACCTGTAACCCTCCACTGGCCCTCCCCATGCTGAGGCTCACTGCTGGCAGCAGCTACCTCAGGTCTGGCCTGCCCTCGATGTTAGTGATCAGAGTGCACTATTAAGTCTGCGGCTCCTTAATCTTTGCAGTGTGACATACTGCCTCTGTGTCATCAGGGCGATTACGAGATATTTACATCTTAAGCGGGATAAGACACTTCAGGATGTGCGATTATTGATATAAACCCCCTTCTTGAGTGCTGACTGCACTTGGCCTTTGGCCCCATGCCAGTGCACCCAAAGCATGTGCATATCAGTAAGACTATACAGACCATACACTATGTTGTATCTTATCTCTTTTGTAACAACCATTATACAAACAATTTTAAAAAAAGTATTTTACCAGTTATATTGTACGTGTGGACACAAATCTAGTGTCATTAAAAAATGTTATCTTCACAGATGCGTGATAAAATTTAGAACCCAGAATTTCAAACCCCAGAAATCCCTCACAAGCTGTTTTAACAACTATATCAGTCTCCTGGATTGAGCTTGCCCTTGAGCTTTAAGAATTTTATGCAAATTAAGGAACCTTAGAATGAAATTCAAAACTCTGCTGTGAGGTCACGCTCACTTCTGCCTTGTAATGACAGATTTATTTTTCTGCCTGAGAAGTAGCATTGCCCCAAAGTTGCTCTACTTCACAAACGTGATATCTCTTTCATTTTTATACTATTTGTGTTTGTTTGTTTTTTGTTAATGAAGTGATAAACTCTGTGTTAGAGTTGTATTTTTAAACTGGTGAAAGTGTGTGTGTGTGTGTCTGTCTGTCTGTCTTTAGTTCCATTTTCTGTTCCAGGGAACTGAAGATGGCCTGTTAGGTTAGGACGTGGTTCCTTGTTCGGCATCTGTTATAAAATTCTAACCAAAACAAAAAACAAGAGTTTTTGCAAGGCTTTCCAGGTTATTTCTGACTTGTGGTCCTTGCTATTGGTCCCGGTTCCATTTTGGTATAAGAACCGGGATGATATTCTTTTGAGCGTGTGGTGTTAATTTTTATTACTATTCAAATCCTGTTCGGTTCCTCCAATGATCAGAACCAAACCGCATCTGTGGGTTTTTCTCTCAAAACAGGTCTTAGGCTTAGACTTAAGGAAGGTGCAGGACCTGCAGTTTATATATAAAAAAAAGTACTTTTTTTTTTAATTTTCTGGCAAAGGCAGATCACCACGATTTGTGTATTAGGTGGGTCCTGACTATGTTTTTACCAGTTGTGATCACGCATTTAATTTTGCCCAAAACTATTAAAAAGAGGGCTTATAACTTAAAGAAATTATGGCCTCACATTATCCCTCAAAGTAAGTAGAAGGACAAATCTGCTAAAGATGGCACAGATACCCAGGCATCTGAAAAGGGGAGCCCTGATACCACAAAAGTTAAAAGAACCACTGAGCAGCCATCGGAAGCGATGCCTGCTAAGAAAAAAACATAGAGAAAAGCGTGTCACAGCCCCTCCTGCTGAAAAGGCAAAGGAGACACCAGTGGACAGTCGGCTGCATCAAAAATGATGCCTGCTAAGAAAATACAAAAAGAAAGGCATGTCACTGCCCCTATTTGCTGAAGAGGCAGAGGCGATGCCAATAGACAGTAGGCAGACATCGGAGACTGTGCCTGGTAAGAGAACACAATAAAAAAAAAAAGAATGTCACTGCCCCTTCTGCTGAAAAGGAAAAGGAAATGCCAGTGAGCAAGAGCAACTTTCCCTCATTTGAAGATATGACTAAAGTGTAGCAAGTTTTCCAGGCTTTCCAAGTTTTGGGTGCCTATGAGACATGATCCCCCAGCCCTGTTGCCTGTGATGATGCCTATGGGGAGGAGGCAGAAATGTCTTATGATTTCAGGGTCATGGCGCATACAGTGTCTGTCAATTTTGCTTGCCTCAGAACTACAGACCTTTTCCTTGACACTCAAACAAAGGCCACGAGTTTTCCATGTGAGGGAAATTCTTTATTTGGTGACAAGACAGAGATTTATGTGAAAAAGGTGGATGCATACAAAACCACTTACAAAAGCAACACTGAGAAGGAAAAGTCCTCGACTCCCCAGAGGTATTATGGAAGGGGATGTAGGGGCTAGGGCTACTACCCCCAACCCCCCGCTTTTGTGACCCATGACTATGCCTCCCAGAGGGGCCTTTTCAGAGGTAGGGGCAGAAAGGATCCCAAACGTGGAGGTGCCATTCCAGCTCCCAAAGCCCAGATGAAACAGAACCTCTGACACATGTGCCCAGGTCGCCCAACCATTGCCAGTGGGAGAAAGGCTAACTCACTATTTTTCTGGGTTAGGAAAATATTACCACATACAGGTGGGTTCTGGAAATATTGAGTCAGGGTCTCTGTCTGCAGTTCAAGAGGTTTCCAAAGCTGCAGACTCATAGAGCCTTTCTGCCTCATACCCCAGCAGAAAAAACTTCTGCTGGAGTTGAAGGTAAAAAAGATGCTACTAGTAAATGCAGTAGAAACAGTCCCCCCTCCAAATCGGTAGGGGGCTTTACTCCAGATACTTTCTGACCCACAAGAAAACTGGGGAGTGGTGACCCATTTTAAATCTCAGATATCTGAACAGACATTTAAAGAAGGAAAAGTTCAAGGTGGTATCAGTAGGAACAGTAATTCCATCCTTGCAACAAGGTCACTGGCTCAGGTCACAGCATTGGAAAGATGCCTACTTCCACATTCCAGTAAGACCCTCTCACAGAAAATACCTTGGGTTTAGAGTGGGGGATGGCCACTACCAGTTCATAGCCCTTCCCTTTAGTCTTTCCTCAGCTCCCAGAGTTT
The DNA here is from genome assembly GCA_016271365.2 of Neoceratodus forsteri. NCBI lineage: Eukaryota > Metazoa > Chordata > Ceratodontiformes > Ceratodontidae > Neoceratodus > Neoceratodus forsteri. Next base: position 8,235,369 of record JADMNL010000040.1, read on the forward strand.
TTACAAAGTGCCTGGTGGTAGTGGCCGCACATTTGAGGAGGCAAGGGGTAGTAGTCTTCTCTTACCTAGATGATTAGTTGGCTTCAGGACAGTCCTTCCAAGAGGCCAAGGCCTTTCTCTCAATCAGAATACCCTGGAGGAGTTGGGTTTCCTGATAAACCTCCAGAAGTCTGGCATATTTGAGGAGGCAAGAGGTAGTGGTCTTCCCTTACCTAGATGATTAGTTGGTTTCAGGACAGTCCTACCAAGAGGCCAAGGCCTTTCTCTGTCTCCCCCAACATATACTGGAGAAGAGCTGGGTTTCCTGATAAACCTCCAGAAGTCTAAACTAGACTCTGTACAGATGTTGGACTTCATAGGAGCAGAACTACATACTGTTCAGGGAAAGGCACTCCTCTCTCGGGAGAGGGTGGCCAATCTAATAGAACTGGCAAAGTAATTCAAAATAGGCAACCATGACCTGCCAGGAACTTCCTACAGTTACAAGGATACATGGTCTCTTCCACAACAGTGGTATCAGGGGACAGATTTCAGATGAGGACTGTCCAGTACCACTTAAGGGCCCACTGGTCTCAAAGGTGAGACCCTCTGTCAAAGTTAGTGCCTGTGTCAAAGTGCCTGTTAAGGGCACTGGAATAGTGGAAGGAGGAGGAAAGTCTTTGAGGAGTTCCTTTTCTCCAGCTGTCACCCACAGTGGTACTTACCATGGATGCCTTCCTCCTAGTATTGGGAGGCAATGCAGAGCATCTTACTGTCAGCAGGGTATGGACCCCACTGGAGTTTTAGGAGCATATAAACCTCCTGGAAGTCAGAGCAGTGTACTAAACAATGAAAGCCGTTTTTCTCTCACATCAGGGGCCAGTCAGTCCAGATCAGAACAGACAGTACCCACACTATGTACTACATCAACAAACAGGGAGGAACAAGATCTTCCAAACTCTGCACAGAAGGAATGAAGATCCGTAGTCTGGCTTATTCTCTGTGAGTACAGTTATCTGCAGTCCATCTGCCAGGCAAGGACAATGTCCTGGCAGACTGTCTGAGCAGAATCAGTCAAGGAAACCATGAATGGGCACTGAACAAGCAAGTGATCTCCACAGTGTTCGAAAAGTGGGGCACACCAGAGGTGGACCTGTTCGCAGCCTGGGAAAACTACCAGCTCTCCAGCTTTTGTTGCAGGCCTGTCTCAGTGGGAACAGTCCCGGAGGATGCACTAGTTTTTTAATGTACAGGGAAATTTCTTTATGTATTCCCTCCATTTCCACTTCTTATGAAAGTGCTATTGAAACTCAGGAGGGAGATAGCTACAATGATTCTGATCACACCAGACTGGGCCAGGCAGGCATGGTATTCCCTGCTCCTGTCCCTCTCCTCTAGACTTCCAGTCCTCTTTTCCCCAGAGTCACTGTCTGCTGACTCTGTGTCAGGACAGGATAACATTCCCAGAATAAGGATACAAGACCTGTATGATCCAGTAGTAATGTCCTTTCCTTATTTGTCCCTCGAACCTCAGCTGGTATGAGTGAACGAGCACTGTCTGTATGTGGTGCACAACATTGGAACTCCTTGCCTAGTCATATTCATGAGGATGCTAGTCATACTATTTTTAAAGCACGCCCTAAGAATTATTATTGTGTACAGTCTAAGTGTAAGTGTTATGAGTAAACTGTATCTTGTATTTTGTATTATATGTTATAGTATTTGTATTAGATGTACTGGATATTTTATGTATAATAATGCTTTGTAACATCTTCTCTACTCTAGCCCCGAGTCATGTGGGAAAAACGGCCATTGGCTCATTACATTCACCTGGAAAACAAAAGTTCAAATTTAAATAAAAATAAAGAACCAAGAACCCTGTGCCCCAAAGCATGGTACTTGGAGAGCTAGAGTTCTCTGGACTAAACCTCTCAGAAGAGGTTGTACATGTGCTCAAGGTTTCCAGGAAGCCAGCAACTAGGAAAAACTATGCTTCTAAGTGGAAAAGATTTCCTCCTGTGGTGTTTGTCCAGGCAGCTCTGCCCTCTTCTGGTGAGCTTGTCCACTGTTTCAGACTATATGATCCACCTGCAGTCCCTGGGCCTCCAGCCTTCAACCCTGAAAGTGCATTTGGTAGCAGAGTCAGCATATGTTTCAGCTGGCAAGGACTGATCTCTAGCCTCACAGGCTATTTTTAAAGGTCTAATTTACCTGACTCCTCCTTTTAGGGAGCCAGTTCCTCTGTGGGACCTGAATCGCTGTATTGCACAGTTGATGGAGGCTCCATTCGAGCCTGTGCCAACTGCTGCTCTGAAATATGTCACCTAGAAAACAGTTTTCTCAGTGGCAGTTACTTTGGCTAGGAGGGTGAGCAAACTCCAAGCCTTTGCACAGATCCAACCTATATCATATTCTACAGAGACAAGGTAGAACTGAGGACTAATAGAAAATTCCTCCTCAACATGGTGTCTGAATTTCTTCTGAACCAGTTGATTACTCTTTCTGTGTTTTTTACAGAGCACTCCACTCCACGGGAGCAGAAGCTCCACAGTCTGGATGTTAAAAGTGATTTAGAGTACTACTTGGACCACACAAAGAATGTAAGCTCCAAACATTCTCAGTTATTCATCACCTACGGTGAGGTAGGTCAAGGTAAACCGGCATCCAGGAGAACCATTTCTCGCTTGATAGTAGCCTGTATTCAGTTCTGTTATGGCAAAGCTGGCAAGCTACCGGCAGAGGTGCTGAGGACCCATTCTATGAGTGGCACCTCCACCTCAGGTGTTTGTCTCTTCAGGAGATCTGTAAAGCAGCTACCTGGAAGACAGTACATACCTTTACAAAGCACTATTGCCTGGATGTACAGTCCAGAAGGGATGCCAGTTTTGGCACTGCTATCTTACAGAACCTTTTCCCTAAATAGGTTCTGTACCCAGCCTCCCAAGGTACTGCTGTGGAGTCTGCTGTTGTTAAACAGCTAGAGAGGGATTCCTGGGGTTTGAAGAAAAAAACTACTCACCTGCCAGCGCAACGGTAGAGATACTGCTCGTGATGCTGGCAACACGGGTTTGGGAACGAGCCTTGGTCATCAGAGGACTGCCTGAGGGAGAAGGATTAAGAGTCTGAAGGAAGCGCTCCTCCTCTGGGGAAGGAGGGTTGCCATACCTGCTGCAGTTCTGCCACCTGGGTGGCTACAGGTGGCAGTGCATTCAGGACATCATGTGGGAAGGGGGAGGATGTTGGCTGGAGTCCAGAGTGGCAGCATGCATCTGTGTGCACATGTCTCCTTGGACTTCCTTGTTGGCCGCCGTTCTCGGGGACTGGGGAGAAAAATGGGAAGAACCTCCACCCCTGTGCCTTAGGACCTCCTGGCTTGGTTGCCGGCCATAGCTGCAGCGGGGGGTCCCTGGAGCTCATCGTTCCTCAGGACAGCCCCGCCACAAGGGGTAATTAATAGGGTTAGAAGTCCTATGGTGCAGTGTGTGTTGGTGTCAGGGGGTGAGTCAGGGGAGAAGCACTGCCGGGGTGAGGAATATTACTCACCTGTAGCAAAGTTCCTTCTTCTGAAGGGATCCCTCACTAGGTTTAGCGATCCCGTCTCTACCATCCCTTTCAAAAGCTGGAAAAAAGGTTCTCACAAGAATCGGTTTCTCTGTAATTGCTTGAGCATTACTTGTCATGTTGTTTTACAATTGATACTCCGTGGTTGTTACAGTTTAAATATTTTTTCTGCCATAGTGTACCTTTTTTTTTTTTTCCCAAAACTTTTACCCTTTTGGGTACTTCTTGTTAGTCATTTAGCTAGCTTTACTGGTCACTGCTCACCTCAGCTTGACAAATAAATCTGCTGTTACAGGACTAATGTGAGCATGACCACACAGCAGAGTTTTGAATTTCATTCTGATTCCTTAATTTGCATAACATTCTTAAAGCCGTGGGGCAAGCTCGGTTCAGGGGACTGATGTAATTGTTAAACCTAGTGAGGGATTCCTTTGGAAGAAACAACATTACTACAGGTGAGTAATTTTTTCTTATTATGCATATGTTGGATAAACATTGCTCATCAAACAAACTCCCCCCATCAAAAAAACACCAGGCTATTGTATAAACAGGACGTGCAAGAGGGACCTGTGTGATACATTACTTGAGCAGTTTGACCTCTGGCACATCGCTCATGGCTTATGCCACTTGTGAGGTTATCCGAGGCCAAAGTTCTCTTGTGTAGATGAGTAATGTACAGTATAACACAGGTCCCCAATGCATATCCCTTATTTATCTCTGCAAAGTAAACGGCAAAAAAAAAAAATACCTCCTCTGCAATTTGATCCATTTCTACTCCCCATGTCTTTGAACCCTTCCAGAAATGTAAACGTCCTCCCTTCTCAAAAATTTCAGCCCCATATTTCCTAAAATATTGAGCTCCAAATCTGAATTGTATTCCCCACACCTCTCAAATGTGCATCCCCCTGCACCCCTCACAAATGTTGTGCTCTTAAGCCCTTTTTAGACTTTGCACTATATGTGATCTTTGCACCTCCTACACATATATTGAAGTTTGTGCCCCTGTACCTCTCAAGATGTTTGCACCTCACACCCCTCCCAAAATGTGTCTTTGTTCCCCTCCTAAAATATGTGTATTACACTCCTCCTGAAATTTGCAGCCTGCACCCTTCCAAAATATGTTGCCACCACACCTCCTGAAACTAGTCACTCTTATCCACCCAAAATTTGTGTTCCTGTACCCTACCTAAAATTGGCACCCCAACATCCTTCCAAAACGGCTCCCTCATCGCTTCTGAAATGTATGCCTTCTACTGTTCCAAAATGTATATGCCTGCATCCCGTTTGATGTTTGTGCCCTGCACCCCATACCCCTCACGAAATCAGCATCTCACACCCTTCAAAAAAACTTGTAACTCCACACCCTTTCCAATATTTGGGCTCCTACTCTCCTCCCAGAATCTAGTGTGTAGTCACCTTACCTGTTATTTAAATTCTGTTTTACAAACAGTCTAATGTGATTGAGCTGCAGTGATTGCCATGTAATTTTCTATCTTCTGCTGGGCTTCTAGCTAAATTATTTCAATATCCCTACTGCCTGTTGCCTCTTCCACTGTTCCATAACCCTGCTTAAAATCCTATTTACTTAATCACTTTCTTATCGACTGTCCTACCCTAGTCCTTCCCTATTCTCTCCCTTGCCTTCGCAACTCCCTCCTCAGTGGTAATGCTGTTTATCATCCTCTCCCTCCTCCCTCTCCTTTTCACTTATGATCCCCTACTGCCTATCACTCTCCCCTCACTTCCCCACTCCTACCACGTCACTCCTCCTGCATCTCCTACCTTTCCCTCCACATGCTTCCCCACTCTATCCCACTCCCCCTGGTTACCTGGCTCATCGCTCCTCCGATCCTCCTGCATTCTTCTGTTATCCCTCTGATCCAGACGCCCACCACCCCTACCCATTCCTCACTCTTCTCAGTCCCTTTCCACCCTGACTAGGCGGCAAATCCCTGTCACTGCCCAACTCCTAATCTCACTACTCCTGTTGATGGGAGGTGACATTGAGCCTATCCCAGAACCCCCTCCCAAAGGCCTGCTATTTGCCCACCTAAATATTAGAAGTCTTCATCCAAAGGTCAGCCTCCTTCAACCTATCGTGGTCAACCTAAATCCAGATGTACTAGTTATCTCGGAATCATGGCTCTCCCCTAAAATCTCGAATAATGCTATCACTATCCCTGGATACTCTTTAGTTAGACAAGATCGCTCTTGCAGGGATGGGGGGGGGGTATTGCCCTTTATACTGCCTCTGCTATCCAATACACTACTCTCCTATCTCCCTCCCTTCCCTCAGCCTACGAGATGATCCTGTAAAAACTTTCCTTCCCTATATTCTTAGCCAGTACCTACTGCCCCCCCCCCATCACTGATGTACTCACCACCATCTCCTCTCACCCTTCCTCCAATGAGCTGCTTGTCCTTGGGGACTTTAATATGAACTGGCTCTCCTCCTCCAATGCCAGACTTCTCTATGCTACTTCATCTCTAAACTTCTCTCAGCTTATCACAGACCTCATTTGTCACAATGTTAAATCACAAAACCACTCAATACTGGACTGGATACGTACCACCCACCCCCATCACATAATGGCTTCTGGCATGCTCCCAGACACTCTCAGTGACCATCACATGGTTTACTGAGTTCGTAAAGTCCAGCGCCCAAAAGCTCCTCACAATATCCTTTTAATCCAATCAATCAGATCCTTAGACCTACCTGGCCTCCACAATGACCTGGCAAATGCAGACTGGTTGCTCATCTCTTCCTCCAGCTCCATCAATTCAGCCCTTCTCTTCTTCCAATCTACCTTCCTATCCATCTGGGATAAGCACGCCCCCTTAAGGGGGACTAGAGTCAGAAGCACCCACCTCCCCTGGATCACTGCAGAACTCCTTGTCTATCTCCATGCTAGAGATTCAGCATGGAAGGCTCACAAATCCTCAGGCTCCCCCCATGACTGGCTCAGTTACTGCACACTGTGTAATACCTGCACCAGAGCCATCAGACTAGCCAAAGCAGAGTACTTTTCTGCTAATTTCCAGAACAACATTAACCACCCATCCAAGTTCTGGAAGGTTGTTCACGCCTTATTCTCCCCTAAAGCCCAGCCCATGATCTGCATCCTTAACATGAACGATGTCCTTATCTCAGACCCTCTTACAGTGGCCAATGAGTTTAACATCTACTTCATATCCTGTGCTTCCACTCTCCTCTCCTCTCCTCCCCCAAGCACCCCCACTGCCTTCCACCCCAAACCCCCATTCTCTGTCCCCTCCCTTCTCTTCTATCGCCTTCAAGGCTTTCCTTGCCCTCCACCCCAACAAGGGTAAAAGTTCTGATGGCCTCGACCCTAAACTACTCCATCTCTCTGCCCCAGCTTTTGCTATCCCTATTGCTCCCTCCTTAATCTCTTTCTCCCTCGGATCTTTCCCTGGAGCCTGGAAACATGCCACTGTTGTACCCCTGCTTAAAGGGGGTGACTTCTCTAACCCAAGCAACTACCACCCCATATCTCTCCTTCCCACCCTGGCTAAACTCCAGGAGCCCCTGGTTCTATTTCAACACCCCCCCCCCTTCCTTGACTCCACATCTTTCTTCACCCCTCCTTGCCAGTCTGAGTTCTGTAAATCCCACTCCACCTTCACCTCCCTCCTCCAGCTTACTGGCTTCGTTCTTTCTGGTATGGACCATGGCCATATTACCTCAGCCATTTTTGTCAACCTGGCCAAAGCCTTCAACACTGTTGCCCACCACCTCCTTCTCACCAAGCTTACTTCAGCAGGGCTCTCCATCCCCACCACTAACTGGTTCCGCTCCTACCGTGAAGGCAGGATTCAGTCAGTTAGAACTGGTAATTCCACCCTCCCAGTCAGTACTGATGTCCTCCAAGACTCCATCCTTGGCCCAGTACTCTTTTCAATTTTCTAAAATCACCTCCCTGCTGCCTGCACCTCAGTGTCCGTTCATATGTATGCTTACAATACAGTCAATGTTTACCTCCAGCCCCTCTCCCTCTGATTTGCTGCCCAGTCTACAACTGGACTTTGATAACATTCAGTGCTGGTTGCAGACAAATCAGCTGGCTCTAAATGCCAAGAAAACGGTCTCTGTGACCTTTGGCTCTAGGCAAAAAATCATCAGGCTTGCTGCTCCTCCCCCCTTCCATACCCTAGATGGGTCAATGAGTCCACCATCGAAGTGGTCCCATCTTTCAAATACCTCAGGGTCTGGCTAGACAGTCACCTTGACTTTTCTAAACATGTGGATGCCATTCGCAAAAAAATCCATCCCAAACACAGGGCACTTTACCACAACCGCAGCTGCATCCCTCTGCAGGCCCGCAGAGCCGTTGTTCAGAAAATGATTCTGCCGCTATTTGACTATGGAGACATTGTCTATAGTGCTGCTCCTAAATTCACCATATCCAAACTGGATCCACTCTTCCTCTCCTTCTGCCACTTTGCACTGGATGCTCCGCCTCAAACCCACCACTGCTCTCTCTATACTTCCCTGTCTTTCCCCTCACTTGAGGACAGATGTCTGGCCCACTTCACTATTTTCATAGTCATATACTGGCTGGGCTCTCTCCCTTCCTACCTTTCCATCACCATCATCTCCATGTCCCCACCCTCCCCTATACACTTCACAGCTCCACATTCCGCTCCCTTGTTTTCCCGCCCAGGTCCTCCTCGGCTGGCCAAGCTGCTTTCTCCTACCGTTTCCTCAAACTCTGGAACTCACTCCCATTGCACATCCAGTCCACCTCATCCTCATTCTCCCTTGCCACCCTCCTGTCTAATCTCATCATTCCCTCTTGTACTTGCTACTGATACCCTTATTCCTCTGCATACAATGACTCAGCCTGAATGGCAAGGTTGTCTGTTAACCTAGGTGTTACCGGAACTGCCACTCTAGTGTACTTTTGGATTTGTGTATATACAGTATGTGTACTTTTTTCTGTATATTATATATATTTGTTCTATATTTACTGTACATTGTATTTTAGTCATACTGTAATCCCGTCTCCCTCTCCCCCTGGACGCATCTGGAAACAAGCTATTTCAGCTCATTATGCCTTTCCTGGTGAAACTCTCCCAAAATCCCTCCAAAAAGAGCACCTGCACACCTTTAAAAATGTGGGCCTTACACACTTCTTGAAATTGTGTCCTGTAATTTGCACTCTCATACACCACTTGAAATGGGAACCTTCACACCTTCATAAAATATACTTTCCTACATGCCGTCTAAAATGTGCACTAATGCATTCTCCTAAAATGTGCCCCCATCCTTTAAAATCTGTGGTCCTGCACCTCTCCCAAAGTTTACTCTAGTTTATCTTTTGTTTCTGCTTAGTAACAGTCTTTTTAGGTGGGATGGATTTGGGGGGGGTTCAATAACTTAAGGGAAGGTATGGCAGTATCTAGGATACATTTTAGAATTGCACACAACTGCTTGTTTATAACGAGGAGATTTACACAGACCATGTGTAGTTGGAAGCTTTTGAGTTTGCCTCATGTCTTACAACACACCTGCAGCATGCACAAATCAAATCATGTGACAGGATGTGCATGATTATGTAAAGGACATTAACCTGCTAGAGAAGGTCCAGAGGAGGGCTACAAAGATGATAGCCGATCAGTAGGGTAAGGCATATGAGGAGAGGTTGAGGGCACTGAATATGTACTCCCTTAAAGACAGGAGATAGAGAAGGGACATGATTGGGACCTTTAAGTACTTGAAAGGGATAAATAAGGTTGATAAGGAGTCTCTTTAAGCTGAGTGGCAACCATAACATGAGGGAGCACAATCTTAAGCTAGAGGGTGGGAGGTTTAGGAAGGAGGTCAGGAAGCACTTCTTCACAGAGAGGGTGGTGGACACTTGGAATGTGCTGCTGGAAGAGGTCATCTCGTTGAAGACAGTGGGCAGCTTTAAGAGAGGCTGGGATAGGCATAGGGGGAAGGTAAGGATCAAAGCTGTCCAGAGGAGGGCAACTAAAATGGTGCAGGGTCTGCACCGGAAGACATATGAAGAGAGACTTAAGGAGCTTAATATGTATAGCCTCGAGGAAAGGAGGGAGAGGGGGGACATGATAGAAACTTTCAAGTACCTCAAGGGAATCAACAAAGTCCAAGAGGGTAGCATCTTTCAAAAAAAGAGGTGTGCAAGAACAAGAGGGCACAATTTGAAGATAGAGGGGCGGCTCAGAGGTAATTTAAGGAATTATTTTTTCACAGAGAGGGTTGTGGATGCATGGAACGGCCTTCTGGAGGAGGTTGTGGAGTCAAAATCAGTGGTGGAATTCAAGCATGCATGGGATAGTCATAAGGCAGTTCTGGGGGGTTGGGGTAGGAAGAAGTAGGCTGCTGGTTAACTAGGATCTGCAGCTTATCCAGTAGGTAGGGAAATGGGCAGACTGGGTGGGCCAAGCGGTCCTTATCTGCCGTCAATTTCTATGTTTCTATGGGTAGGGAGGATGGGAGGAGTGGGGAGGAAGGGCAAGGACATAAGCTCAAGCTGTGGACCCTGCAATATGAGCAGACTTCATAGACCAAATGGCTTTCTTCTGCTGGCTTCTTCATATGTTCATATGTAGTTGCTTACCCAGCTTCTCTTTCAGAACTAGTGCTCTCAGATTGTGTAAGTGATGTCATGCATTCTGAGTTGTTATAGCAACACTAGAACTGTAAAATTTGTTTTGATGTCAGAGAATCCAACATTCCATCCAGGATATCACAGTACAAAGAGTATTTTTCTACAGAATGCTAGAACTGCTCATCCTTTTATTAGTAAGAGGAGAAAAAAATGAAATTTATATAATTTAAAACAAACTGTTTTTGGTTATATCCTACCAGATGACTTTCTTCAGGTACCTTCCAAGCAGGGTGATACTTGATAAATTCGGGATAGTATTTTTACATTGTTCTGTGAAGTGTAACACCAACAATGTCGTCTGTGGACCAGCCATAAAAGTGGTAAGGGATCTTTGAAAATCATAGATACATTCTATTCTTAATTGCTTAATAGCTTATTCACCAAATTGTATGGAGGGTGCAGTGTGTGGATTAGTTTTTTGTCTGCTATTATGTAGTATTATGTATAGTCTGCTATTATATAGTGAAACCCAGCATGAGGCACATCCAACTAGCTATGAATCTTGTGTGCATGTTTGTGAAATTGTGCTTTCAACACTGTGTCACACAGGAAGCTCTCCCTGGGACGAGGCTGAAAATAGGTAGAATTGCCTAGCCCTCCTTTCCTGGTCAACAAAAAATAAATAAATACATAAATACATTTATACATACATACGTACGTAAATACATAACTAAATAATGGATAAAAGACAGAGGATGGTGGGTAACGGCATGCACTTTAATGATGGGAGAGTGACCGGTGGGGTACCGCAGGGTTCAGTACTGGGACCGGTCCTCTTTAATGTCTTCATAAGTGACATTGCAGAAGAACTGTAAGGGAAGGTATGCTGTTTTGCAGATGATATCAAAATCTGCAGTACAGTAGACACTCAGAAGGGGGTGGAGAGAATGCACAGGGATCTGGGGGAAACTCGAGGAGTGGGCTGTCAAGAGGATAGCAGTTGGGGTTCAGTATCAAAAAGTGAAAATCATGCACCTAGGTCATAGGAACCCAGGTATAGGATGGGGGGGGTACTGAGAGTCACTAAACAGGAAAGGGACCTTGGGGTTATCATATCTGATGATGTCAAAGTGGCAGGGCAGTGTGACAAAGCAGTGGGTAGGGCTAATGGGATGCTGGGGTGCATAGGGAGGGGTATCTCCAGCAGAAGGAGGGCTGAGGTGATGCCACTGTATCACCTGCTGGTGAGGCTATGCCTGGAGAACTGTACACAGTTTGGGAAGCTGCATCTCAGAAAGGACATAAACAGAGTGGAAGCAGTTCAGAGGAGGGCAACTAAAATGGTGCAGCGGTTGCAAGAGAAGCCCTACAAGGAGTGACTGAGGGATTGTGACATGATATTTACCTACAAGTACCTCACGGTTGAACAGAGTGCAAGTGCAGAGTCTCTTTCAAATGTAAGAACACCAGGATTGGGGCATGTGATGAAGCTGGGTGGGGGGGTGTAAGAGAGTTAGGAGGAAACACTTCACAGAAAGGGTGGCAGACACCTGAAACAGACAGACGAAGTGGTGAAGGCAAAAACAGTGGGGAGGGGGGCTTCAAGCATATGTGGGGTAAACATAGGTGTATGTTAGAAAATAGGCAGGGAGGAGGGATGGTCGCTGGATACCAGTTAGGGTTGTGGATACAGATTAGGCAGGGAAGTTTTGGGCAGACTGAGTGGGCTGTGGTCCTTTTCTGCTGACATATTCTGTTTCTATGTGTCTGTGTTATGAACGATAGAGCTTCTGACTCCACAGTAAGGATTATCAAGGTATTTATGCTCCTGGCTGCCAGACTCTGCCCTTTCACAAGCCTCACAGCCCCATCACCCACTCCTGGACCTGTGATTCGTCCATGGATTTCCACTGTGGAAGGGCAGGGGAAGGGAGGAGAGGCCCCCCCCTGCCTCCGCGACTCCCATCCAGATTCTGTGGTCTTTGAAGCCCTGTCAGTGGTGTTGGACCTTCAGTGGCCAGTGGCATCATCCTGTCGGCACTATTTTCACTCTTTCACGCAACAAGCCCTCGCCTGACTAGGATACTTAGTCCCCTACATCCTGGCGGTCCCCGAGTGACCCAAGTCTGTTACCAAACTTGGATTGCTGGCGTGGCAGGTGGTAGCACTACTGCCGAACCACTAAGCCAGTAGTACCCCTGAATTTGTTTGTGACTCTTGATCAGGGAGGTGGGGGGGATCCAAAGATGCACCATATTTTTCATCTCATCTTTTAAAAATTGAATTCCCTTGCCATCATTTCTGTAGACTAGGACTCCAACAAAATTTGCATGGTACTCTTCAACATCTGAAAGGGGATATCAGACTCTTCAGTAAATTATCTTACTCTGGAATGTATTACTTGTACCTTGGTTTTATTGTTCACGTGTATGCACTTTCTGTTGTTTGTTGTTTTACTGCCACGAGTGAGGAAACGGGAGGGGGAAAATAAAGGTGTGTGGGTGCAGATATAAATTGCAGCAGGAAGGAAATAGAGGCTGGGTGTAGTTTATAGGACACCTAATCAGGATGAGGGCAAGGATAGGGAGTTGGGTACCAGGATCACGATCGCAGTTGAAATGGGTGAAGTGGTGGTAGTGGGGGCTTCATTTTGCTTAAGGTGGATTGGAGTGTCCCATCCACTGCACGTGCCAAGAGTCAGTTTATCCTGGATGCAGTCCAGAATGGGTTCCTGGTTCATGGAGTGACTGAAATGACACATGAGGGAGCCATTATGGATGTGGTTTTAACTAACTGGGATAATGTCCAGAACATCATGGTGGAGGTGCTCCTGGGGAGCAGTGACCACTGAATGGTGTGGTTCAGAGTTGACATAGGAAAGTAAGCGCCAAATATGAAGACAGAAGTGCTAGATTTCAGGAAGGCCAACTACAGTAAAATGGGTGAGATATTGAGGGGACGCCTAGCTAGCCTTGAGGATGATATGAGTGTGGATCAAAAGTGGACAGTGATCAGGGAAGGAATTGTGGCAGCCACCAATACCTGTCTTAAGAAGAAGGGGAGGAACTCCAAAGCCAGGAGACCAAGGGACAGATATTCAAAACTTTGTGCTGGGTGCAAACTGTTTGCATTGGTTTGCACCCCGTCTGCGCGGCTCCCCTATATTTAAAAGACCAAACAGCATGGGTAAACTGGATTAGCGCCATGCAAAATTATGATGTATGCACTGAGCAAAGAGAGGGGGAGTGTACATGAATACAGGTGCTATGCTATATTCAGTGCGTTAGTGCCACCCACAGTATGTTTGTGCAACTTTGCGTAACACTTAGCATGGCGCAAATTACCACCTAGAAGAAGGCAGTCTTAACTCTGGGCAAAACAAGGATAGCAGTCGTGGACATAGCAGCAACAGGCAACAGGGTGGTATGCAATAACAGCATCATGGTGCACCTGATGACTGCAGCCAGTAGGAAGTGGAGAGGATGGACGGCCACCCCGGGCCACTCCATATGCCATGGAAGAGACATGTTGCACACAGATGCCACTGCCCATGTCTTTGTCATCTGGCACCGGTCCCAACTCTGCCAGGCATTTGAGGGTGCCTCAGCGCCCCGTGGACACCTTGTCAGTGCGGCCATGCAGTACACACCACCAGTCCCCCCATAGGGGTACACCAACACAATCCAGCACACACATGCGGGATGATGGGTGTTAAGGGGAGGGTGTTCAGGTGCCCAGGATGCATCACATAGTATGTTCCAACTTACTTCCAGCTGTGTGCACTGTTGTTAACGAAGCTGGATGCAGAGAAGGGGTCTCGTCCCAAAACATCAAGGTAAAGAAATCCAGTATTACTCTTTACTCTCTTGTGCAACGATGAGAGCAGGCATTTTCCTTAAATTCAAAAATTGTCTTTTAAATAATGAATAGTCCTCTTAAAGCGTGCTTTGTACTGTGGAGCTAGTGTCTCCACAACCAGACTCACTCCCCAACGCTTCAACCAAGGGTGTGGTCTTCCTTTGGGGGGTGGAGAATGTCTGGCAGACCTCCCTTAAATAGCCACTACATCATGCATAGGGTGCCCCCTTCTTTTACAGCATGAATTATAAGTGAGGTGTTTTTAGTGGCTCTGGGAGGATGCGAACTTGTCGCACTCGTTATATACATTATTACATTTTTTATGCCAAAATCTCATTCACTTCATGTACAAATTAAAAATAAAAAGGTTATAACAAGGATTAGAGCTCTCAGTGTGTGCCTCAGACATTGGTTCTCTATTAGCTAAACATTATTTTTTTGCAGTCAGTTCTTGTTCATTTAAATTGTCACTACGCTTACTATTTGCATGTATCTTGTTCTACGTAGTAACAAAATCAGTTTAAACCATAACATGAAAGACCTTGCAATTACTTAATATATTATTTTATACATAGATGCATAATGTATGATAGCTATTTTATTTCATTCTTACTGATAAGACATTTGCTGTCTTAATAACTTGTAATCTCATCATAGTTACTGATTTGTTGCTTAAGACTGCAATTTGATAAATTTCATCCTACAGTCTAATGCAAACTGCAGTGGTGACAAAATCATACAATAAAATAACAAACCGGTTACAATCACCATAATAACAATAACTCGTATGTACTGGAATATATTGTTTCCATGCATTTGTTGATGTCATATCAAACTTCAAACTGATTTTTCGAGTCCATAATGATTAACTCATGTATTTTGTTTCACTTGTATTCTCCTGGGTTGTGCCTGAAAATAGGCATCTCTATGTCTAGTGCACCCACCCGTTTACCAAAAGCAAATAAATAAATGGCCAGTGCCGTGATCACACCCTTTCATGTTTTCATTCCCATTTTCTAAGGGGATCCACCATGCTCAGTCAAGAATTTCATAAAGAACTAGAAGAAAGAAGTGAGATAAACAGTTAGACATTAGTCCAGAGTTCTTAACTGTACTATTCCTTAATTTATTTTTTTCAAAAACTGTTTCAAGTCCCACTCTGTGTTGAGACCATTTGGTATGAGGCTATTGAGGCTGAAAAATCCCAAAGCTCTCTTTGGAGTACCTTATTTAGTCTGTCCGCGCCTCTGGGCTTACGTTCAATGTGCTCTATAGCCATAAACCTTGTGCATCTATCTTGCTGTTGTGTCTTTCCAGGTAGTGCCTAGCTAGTGTTTTTTTTTTTTTCATGAAGTCTGCCTTAATATTGCGAATGTGCTCCTGGATTTGCTGTTTTATGGGTCTTATTGTCCTGCTCACATACAGTAGGTTACATAGGCACCAGATTGTGTAAACCACATACATACTATTGCAATATAGAAATGTTTTAATCTCAACACTTCTATCATAGCCCTGCAATTCAGATATCTTTCCTTGGCAGCAAAGATCACAGACACTACGTCTCCCACACCTGTTCATACCCACAGGTGGAGGAGGTAGCCACATCCTTGCACTAACTGTTGGTGTAGTGTATCTGCTCCTGACTAATTTGTCTTTAATGTTTTCAGCTTTAGAAAATGTAATCCTTGGGTCACCACCCAGTTCTTCTGACAAAATAGGATCATTTAGCAAAATTGGTCAGAATTGTATTATGCCCCGTATCTGTCCAGCCTGATTACTATACTGAGTCACAAAGGTGACTGGCAGCTTTCCAAAGCGCTATGCGTGCCTCTTTGTGTCTTTGGCATTAATAGGTTTTCCCTGTTCTCATTTCTTGCATGTGTTAGTGCTGCCGTTCTCTCTTTTATAACCTGTTTTCAAATCGACTGAGCATCTCTTGTGCTTCAAAATCTGAGTCCCTTGAACAGTTTCTTTGCAACCTGAGGAACTGCCCATTGGGAATTGATTTCACTAGGGCATTGGGGTGGGCACTGTCCACTCTAAGCAAGTTATTTGTTGATGTACCTTTCCTGTAATTTTTACATATGAACATACGAAAATGCCAGCAGAAGCAGAGGTCTATCGAATCTGCTTGAATGTGCAGCTAGCCCCTCAACTTGCAGCTACCCCCCCTTCATCGTAACACCCCCCCCATAACCCTGTCCCAACCCCTCTTAAAGCCACCCACAGTTCTACAGGATACCACCTCCTCGGGCAGCGTATTCTGCCTGTCCACCACCCTTTCTGTAAAGCAATGTCTCCTGATTTCCTTCCTGAATCTTCCCTCCCTCCAACCTCAACTGATGCCCTCTCATATCCCTTCCTCTTCTAAGCTGGAAAATCCCTTCTGTATTAACCTTATTTATCCCCTTAAGGTATTTAAAGGCTTCAATCATATTCCCCCTATCCCTCCTCTCCTTCAGAGAGTACATGTTCAGCTCGCCAGGTCTATCCTTGTAGGACTTTCCCTCCAATCCCTGGATCATATTTGCCACCATACGTTGCACTCCCTGTAACAATTTGATATCCTTTTTCAGGAACGGGTGCCAGTACTGCATGCAGTGCTCCAGGTGAGGCCTGACCAGGGACCTGTAAGGGGAAGGATCACCTCCCTATTCCTGGAGGAGATTCCCTTTGTTATACACCCTAGCATCCTATTGGCCTTTACTGCTGCCCTCCTGCACTGAGCTGAGTTATTCTTGTTGCCCGTTATAAGCACCCCCAGATCCTTTTCCTCCTCGTTACTTTTCAGCTGCACCCCTCCCAGCTGATAGCTCCTTCCCTGGTTTCTAGCTCCGAAGTGCAGTACCTTGCACTTCTTGGCGTTGAACACCAGCTGCCTTGTTTCTGACCACTCCTGTAGTTTGGTCAGGTCCTCCTGCAGCCTCTTCCACCCTTCGATGTCATCTACTACACCTCCCATCTTTGTATCGTCAACGAACAGCATGATCCTACTCCAGACCCCTTGTGAGATATCAGCTATGATTATCTCAAACAGCACTGGTCCCAGTACCGATCCCTGTGGCACTCCTCTCGCCACTTCCCTTGGTGATGAGAGTTCCTTACCACCACCACCCTCTGCTGCCTTCCATTCAGCCAGCTGACGATCCATTTGACCATCTTTGTTTCCACCCCTATGTGTTCCAGCTTCCC
Source organism: Neoceratodus forsteri (assembly GCA_016271365.2). Lineage (NCBI taxonomy): Eukaryota > Metazoa > Chordata > Ceratodontiformes > Ceratodontidae > Neoceratodus > Neoceratodus forsteri. The sequence goes on from JADMNL010000040.1 coordinate 8,252,552, forward strand.
CCCCTCAGCCTTCCATGCAGCATGGAATCAAAGGCCTTTCTGAAGTCCAAATACAGGACATCCTCCACATGGCCCCTGTCTAGTTCTCTGGTCACCCAGTCGTAATATTCAATTAGATTTGTCTGGCAGGATCTGCCCGAGACAAACCCATGTTGAAGACTGTCCTGGAGACCATTGTCCTCCTCCAAGAGGTCACCAGCTTCTCCTTTAGTATTGTCTCCAGTGCTTTCCCACAATCGATGTGAGGTTCACTGGTCTGTAGTTGCCTGGCTCATCCCTGGGACCACTTTTGTGAATGGGCACCACATGGACCATCCTCTAGTCTTATGATACACATCCTGTGTCCAGGGAGGTATTGAACAGGTCAGTCAGTGGTCCTGCCAGGATCTCCGCTAGCTCTATGAGTACCCTAGGGTGAATGCCATCTGGTCCCAGTGCCTTGTCCACCCTTAGTGCCCTCAATCCTTCCAGACCCCTGTCTTCTGCATTCCCTAGGTCAGTCACCCCCTCCCCCCACTACCCACCCTACCCCTCCTTGGTGTATCTGCCCCCCTTTCTCTTTCGTGAATACAGAACAGAAGTATTCGTTTAATGCCTCTGCCTTGGCTGCTCTGACTAGCCTGGTAACCTCCCTGGACTTCTTCGTATACTCATCCTCATTCACTACATCAGTCACCCCTCCCCCAATTTCTTGAGTTTCCGAAATTCCTTTCTCTTGGTTCTTATCCCCTCCGTAACCTTCCGAGTCAACCAACTGGGCTTCTTTGCCCTTCCCTTCTTACTCCGTGTCTTTGTACACGTCCCAGTGACCTCCATTAGACCTCTTTTAATAATATCCCACTTTTGCCTAGCATCCATGTCCTGATGAATCCCTGCTGATACTTACCACAAATTTCCCCCATCTTATTAAAGTCTACCCCTTTAAAATCAATCACCCTGGTCCCCTTACCCCATGTTTCCCTACTTATATTGAGCGTGAACCACACCGAGTGGTGGTCATTCCCAGCCAGAGAGTCCTCCACCCCCAGATCTCTTACAGCCTCCCCATTTGAAAGTGCCAGATCCAGAGTCCTCTCCAGTCTAGTCGGCTCGTGTACCAACCGCACCAGGAAGCTGTCCTGAAATGCCTCTAGTATGATCTGCTCCCTCGCACTCGTGGTGGCTGGAGTGCTTCAGTCCACCCCAGGTAGGTTGAAATCCCCACCACCACTGTGTTCCCCTTCCTACAGACCCTTCTGATTTGCTCAGCTTGCTCTCTGTCCAGGTCTTGTCCTTGCGCTAGTGGTCTGTATACTACCCCCCTCCTCCGTGTCCTACCTCTTGAGTCCTGAAAGTGCATCCATAGGGCCTCTGTTCTGCCTTCCTCCCCCTCCTCCCTTATGCAGTTTATCCCTTCTCGTACATAGATTGCCACACCCCCCCTTTCCCTTTAGTCCTATCCTTCCTGACTATTCCATACCTTGGGATCATCATATCCCAGTCCTGGTACTGGGTAGGCCACGTTTCTGTGATGGCCGCAATGTCCACCCTCCTCACTGCCAAGAGAGCCTGCAACTCAGCTGACTTATTACCTATGCTCCTTGCATTCAGTGTGACCACCCTCCACCCCGTTTCCTTCCTTGCCCTACTCTGGGTTGCCCCCCTCCCCTCCTCTGTGCCTCTACCCTGACTCTTCCCCTGTTATCTTGGGGGGGGGGGTAAGCTCATTGGGCTCCCCTCTCTTGGTTCCCTGCCTACCAGCTGTTCCCTGGCCACCCCCCCACCTAGTTTAAACTTACCTCTGTTGTTCCCGTACCCTCTGTCTCCTGTTTTAATGTTCTCTTCGCCTCCCTGCTCAAATGTAGCCTGTCTCCTGCATATAGATCGCTGTTGTCTCAGGTTCCTCCCCAGCCCCCCACTAATCTGTATCTCCTGGATTGACACCATTCCCCCAGCCATGTGTTGAACTCTCTGATTTCTCTTTTCTCACCGTACTCTCACACGGCACTGGGAGCACCTCTGAGAAGGCCACTTATTTTCCCCAGCTCCTCACACACCCTTCCCAATTCCTCAAACCTCTCCCTCACAACTTCTGCCATCTCCCCCGCCAGGTTGTTCGTACCCATGTGCACCACAAGATGTGGTTTCCTCCTCCCCCCTCCTTGCACACTTCAGAATTGCCTGCCCCGCCCTGACTGCCATTAACCCAGGTATGGACTGCACCCATATATGACTGTGCCTTTTCTCCCTTACTGCCCCATCTTATCCCTTTTAGTATGGAATCCCCCAGTACTAATATCCCCCCTTTTTAAGCACTTTTGTTGGGTTCTTTGGTAATTTTTATGTTTGCTTTTGCGCATGTGCAAGAAACATCTTGTGATAGTAGCAGGTTTCTGAGGCATGTCAGTGTTGTGATGAATGCCGGAGGGGCTTTTTTGGGCTCATCTGTTCAGCACCAATTAGTGAACATGCTGTCTATGACATCAGTTTTAAAGTGTGCCACCAACTTGAAACAAATTTGCCGCTGCAATCAGGGAGTGCCCCATCATTGCAGCGTCCGCTCCTCCTTCACCCTTTAACAGTCTGCATGCAGGCACATGAGAGAGACCGAGAACCGAGTGACTAGCAGTGAGGGAGTTGCAGTGGGGGCCAGTCCAGAGAAAGAGTCAGTGAGGGGAACGCACCAAGTTCCAACCGACTGAGGGCAGAGCGAGCAAGCGAGCGGCAGAAACTTTGGCAGCTGGTGGCAGATTGGTGTCAGGAGACATTGGCAAAAGGAATCCTCAAAAAAGAGCTGTGATCTAATACTCACTATTTTTTTCTAGTCCTTTTGCTGCTTGCTGCCAAGTTTGTTCCCCACTGTCTTTTCTGTGGCTCAGGCTGTTGAGTTCTGGACAGGACAGAGCGGAGGAGCAGCTGCTCAGCGAGAGCGTGACCTAGTCAAGAGGGAGAGCTGTCAGAAGTTATGAGAAGACCGCACCGGACTGCACTTTGAGAAAGAGCTCAGTGAGAGAGCAAGCCCACACTGCCTGAAAAGCCCTGAGCTGAGCACACTTGAGATTGAGAGACGAGGAGGGTAGAAGAAGGCTGCGGTCGGTATGGGTTTCTCAGTCTGACTTTCCATCTGGTCCGATGCACTGATCCAGTCAGTGCATCTGACTGATTCCACTGTCTCTCCGGGTCCTGAAGCCCCCCCCCCCAGATTGTGTGGCACACTGGGAGCCCACCCCAGTGTGCCTCTGTTTAACAGAAACCGACCACGTCAGCATGTTCCTGCCCCTGCCTCACCCCCATTGTGTGGCACACTGGGAGCCCACCTCAGTGTGCCTCCGTTTAACGGAAAGCCAACCACGTCGGCATGTTTCTGCCCCCGCCCCAACCCCATTGTGTGACACACCGGGAGCCCACCCTGTATGGCCAACATCACGCTCCCCCCAAAAGTCGTGGGGCACACTGGGAGCCCACCCCAATGTGCCCAACATTTGTTTTCTTTCACCTGTAAAGAAAGAAAACCATCTGCAGTGTTAGTTTTTTTTTTCTGTAAGCCTATCTTGCAAATTTGGTTGAAAAATTCCAAAAAATGACTGTGTTACGGGCATGTGTTGCACAGTTTCCACGCACGCCCGTAACGTTGACAGTTTTCAATATTTTCATTCCAGATTTTCAACATTGCCATTTTTTCACACCTCCTTATGAACAGTACAGCTGTCATTTTTCACATCCTGCCCGAAATGTGTTTTCGCGCATGTGGCGTGCACACATTCGCTGTGCGAAATCAACGTTCAGGACACATTAACAAAATCACAGTGACACTGTTCATGAGCAGAGGTCCCAAAATGCCTTTGTTGAAAATTTGGTTAAAAAAATTCCCCAAATAATTGCGTTGCGCAGTTTCTGTGCATGCTCGTGACTTCACCAGTTTTTCATATTTTCACTCCAGATTTTCAGCATTGGCATTTTTTTTACACCTCCTCATGAACAGCACAGCTGTCATTTTTCACATCCTGCCCAAAACTGTTTTCGCACCTGTGGTGCCGAATGGCACACTTGCTGTGTGAAATCACATTTTGGCACTGAATAACGAAATTATATTGCCACTGTTCATGAGGTGGGCTTCCAAAAAGCCCATGTTGAAAATTTGGAGAAAAAATGCCAACAAATGCCCAGAGCATTAGGGTTTCCAACCGTAACGCCCACTCTCCACAGACTGACAGGCATCGGGGGTGTGACTTGGGGTCGTTGGCCATAATGCTCAACCCATTCCACCCCCAACCCCACCCTGCAGCCACTCACAGGCATCGAGGTGTGCCTTGGGGTCTTCGGCCCTAACATTCACCCCATTCTCTTATACTGCACCCATCTCAGCTAATTTCCTTTTGAAATGTGGTGAGTGTAAGGGCTGAAGACCTCAAGGCACACTGTGACACCTGTTGCTGTCTGCAGGGTGGGGTGAGGTGGAATTTCGTGAGTGTGATGGCTGATGACCCAAAGATACAGCTCCAGCGCCTGTCAGTCTCTGTAGAGTGGGGGTTGGTGTTACTTCAATACTTCACCACCATTCCTATTATGCATCTCTCTAACTCCTGCACTAACAATGCCAATACCAGCAAGCAAACATTCAGCATTGACAAATGCTTGTCTGTACTTGTTCACGTCATTTAACATTTCTGATATACCCTTAACGTAATCATCACAATGCATTATTACAGTGTTGCCCCCCCTTATCTGCCGGTTTTATGACCACTTTCATCTCTGATAACTCCCTCAATGCTTTCTTTTCAAACAACATGAAGTCTTGCTATATTCTGACATATGCAGTGAGTCCCAACCTTCGAACTGCTCCGGGGTTGAAAGAGTTAACTTTCCATGCCAGGCATGGAACGCTGAGCTCGAGCTCGGTTGAGACTCTGTCTGTTGTTCTTCAAACTCAAACCATTAGATTCTTTACTCTGCCTCACTGAACAGTCGTTCCGGAGATTTCTCCTTCTGCTCGGTTCATTTTGTCGGTTAAAGTACCGTTTTTCTCGGTTTTTGACCGAATTTAAACCGTAGCCTGTCGGTTCAGTCTCTGTCTGTGGTATTTGTGAGTACTAGATAGGTTTTACATTAATTCTATTCTGTGTGGAACTTGTAAATGGTTTATCGGTTCGGTTTGAACCGATCAAGGTGTTTTAAAAAATCTTAACTTGTGATTTAGAGTGTGGTTACCGGTTCTTATCGGTTCTAAAAAAAAAATGGAATTTATTACGGTTTTTTCCATGACCCGTGACACGGTTGGGAACTGATAAGAGGGTCTTGCCTGGCGGATTGCCATAAAAGGGTAAGTTTGGTTAGGACTGGCACTATGTCTGAGAAACCCAAAAGAAAAACCAGACCCACTGAGTTTCAACACTGCAGTGTGTGTGGGGAAGTCTTTGCCAAGGCTGATCCCCACAAAACCTGTGTTTATTTTCTGGGGTTTGACCACCTCAAAGCAGACTGCCAGATTTGCAAAAATTTTCCTGCAGCTACCCTAGAAAAGAGAGCTGGTAGGCTCAGGGAAAGGGAGGCCAAAAAGTCCGCTGAACCGGATGGCCAGCCCGGTTCGATTCCAACCGAACCAGAAGGAGTGCCCTCTGACCAGGGCAAGACTTCTTCGGGCAAAAGGAGAGCCGATTCTGAGGAGTCGGTTCTGGCTAAAAGAACTAGAAAAGAGAACTCAGCTGGTGTGGAGCCAAAACTTTCCTCTCCAACCGCTGAAGAGATAGCCAAAGCGATCAAAATTGTTCAGTCGCTTTCCCCGGTTCTGACCGAACCGGCACCATCAGGCAGGCGCTGTCTGCCGGGTTCCACCGGGTTCAAGATTATGATTTAGAGGAGTTTTATGAACTGGAGGAGGAGGAGGAGGAAGAGGAGTATGAGGAAAGTGAATGTGGATTTGAAAGTCTGGATGTGCCCATTGACTCGGACATCTCCCCAGACAGACCTTCAGGGGTGTCTCCTCCTAGGCTTTCTGAGTCCCCCTCCCATTTCATGTTCTATAAAAAAGTGGCTGAAACCCTCCAGCTTCCTATGGAAGAAGCTGTGGATGACCAGGAGGAGCCTGACTATGTAGAAATGGTGGATATCCCAGAGTCTAGGAGGCTGTCTATTGCCTTGCACAAATCTTTTGGGAAACAGACATTTGAAATTTTAAAGACTCCTAACACCTTACCTCCTGTGGATAAAAGAATGGACAAGAGGTATACACTGTCAGGCTCAGACACGGAGTTCCTTACACAACAATGCAGCCATGTTGGGGTAGTGCAGGCTGCAGCCTGTGATAAGGCAAACATTCCCTTGGCTTCACACCCCTCGGACAAGGACTCCAGGAGGATTGATGCCATGGCAAAGAAACAGTACATGACAGCATCCTTGGGACTCAGACAGGCCAATTATATGGCCTATACTGCTAGGTATCAAAAATCCAGATGAGACACTGTTATGGCCCTAGCAAAACAGGTCCCTGGCCAGCTTGCCAAGGAGCTGGAGCAGGTGGCTGCTGATGGTATTGAGGCATCCAAGGTGCAATTCCATGCTGCAGTAGACTCCAGTGATGTGTCTTCTAGAGTCATGGCTACATCTGTGGCACTTCGAAGAATGGCTTGGCTCAGATGTACTAACCTGTCACAGGATATCCAGACTGAGGCCATAGATTTTCCTGTTGTGGGTAATTCTCTGTTTGGGGAGCAAACAGAGAATTACATGAAGAAAATGGATGAATATAGGACCACCTATAGGAGTGCACAGGCCAAAGAAAGGCAGGCCACTCCTCAAAGGCAGCTTTCCAGGGGCAGGGGCAGGCCTTTTCATAGGCCTTTTTACCAAGCCCAGGCCTCCTCTTCTGCTTATGCCCGGAAGGGGTTCTTTAGAGGGAGAGGCAGACGGGGTACAAGCAGGCCTGCTTCCACCCTCAGCCCAAAGTCCCTGCCAAGCAGGCACCCTGATGGGGTTGCCAGGGCCGATCTCGGCTACCTGTAGGGGCAGGCTGGCTTACTTTGTCCAGGACTGGAGTCTCTGACATCAGACAAATGGGTCCTGGAAGTAGTAAGCCAGGACTGGTTCTCAGCTTCAAAAGTTTCCAAAGATGAGAACCAGATCCTTTCCACCTGCAAATCCACCAGAGGCACTTGCCCTAGAGGCAGAGGTCTCTTCCCTCCTGGCTCTCAGAGCTGTGGAAAGGGTTCCACCCCTACACCAGGGCAAAGGGTTGTACTTCAGATACTTCCTTACTCCAAAAAAGACAGGAGAATGGCGGCCCATCCTGGATCTCAGATACTTAAACAAGCACCATTTAAAACCAAAATTAAAAATAGTGACTCTGGGAATTATTCTACCCTCTCTAAGGCCAGGGGACTGGCTAGTGTCTCTGGACCTCAAGGATGCCTACTTCCATATTCTCATCAGAAGCTCCCATTGAAAGTACCTCGGGTTCGAGCTGCCCTCAGGCCATTACCAGTTCAGAGCAATGCCCTTTGGCCTCACCTCTGTTCCAAGGGTATTCACAAAATGCCTGGCAGTAGCAGTTGCTTCTCTAAGACGGCAAAGAATTGCCATCTTCCCTTACCTGGACGACTGGCTCATAGTAGGCCAGTCCCCAGACCAAGCCAGGTTACACCTACAGATAACTCAGCAACTGCTCACCTCTCTAGGTTTCCTTCTGAATCTTTCAAAATGAGTCCTAGAGCTTGTGCAGCTTCTCACCTTCATAGGCGCAGAGCTGAACACAGAGAAAGCCAGAGCCTTCCTTCCTTTGGACAGGGCAAGGACCCTGGTCTCTCTGGCCTCCTCATTCACCCTGCAGGTGTCTTGACCAGCAAGGCATTTTCTGCAGCTCCTGGGGCACATGGCTGCTTCTACAGCAGTAGTGCAAGGAGCAAGGGATTTCAGATGAGGGACATTCAGTTCCATTTGAGAGCCTTTTGGTCTCAAAGGAAGGACCCTAACCAAGTTGATCCCAGTGACTCGAACCCTGATCCAGGCCCTACAGTGGTGGCAGGATCAGAGCAATCTGAGACAAGGGGTTCCTTTTGTCACTCAGTCTCACTCCTTAATCCTTACTACAGATGCATCCTCTTGAGGTGGGAGCTCACATGGGTGACCTCACCACCCAGGGGTTGTGGTCCCCCAGGAATCTCTGCTCCACATCAGTCTGTTGGAACTCAGAGCAGTTTTTCTAGCACTTCAAGCTTTTTCCAAATCTGTTCAGAACAAAGTGGTACAGGTCAGAACAGACAACACCACCACAATGTGGTACATCAACAAGCAAGGGGGCATTCAGTCTACGGCCTTGTGCACGAGGCAATGAAGTTGTGGTCTCTGGCTTACTCCCTGAACTCCTCCCTTACGGCAGTTCACCTCCCAGGCAAGGACAATGTCCTGGCAGATGCTCTCAGCAGGATTTCCCAGGGCCATCACGAATGGTGACTGGATCCCCTGGTCTTGGAGGTGATATTTTCCAGATGGGGCACCTTGCAGATAGATCTTTTTGCAGCCCCAGACAATCACCAACTTCCCCTTTTTTGCTGCAGGCCCCCAGTGTTGGGCTCAGTCCCTCTGGATGCCTTAGTTCTCAACTGGGAAGGGAAGTTTCTTTATGATTTCCCCCCTTCCCTCTCCTGTTCAAAGTGCTAGTCAAAATCAGATCTCAACCCTGCAAGATGATCCTGATTGCTCCAGACTGGGCCAGACAGCCTGGTATCCACTCCTTCTGTCCTTAGCAGTCCACCTTCCCCTGTGTCTTCCCAGGAATTACAACCTGTTAACCTGTGCTCAGGGGAGGGTTTGGCACCCGAACCTCAAATCTCTCAATCTCAAGGCCTGGCTCTTGAAGAGTTAAAGTTTGCTGAGTTACACCTCTCCCAAGGTGTAATGGATGTCCTGAAGGCTTCTAGAAAACCTTCCACCAGGGCTACTTATAATTCCAGATGGAAAAGGTTTTCCATATGGTGCTCTGGAAAGCATGTTTCCCCAGAATCTGCTGATTTGCCCACAGTCCGGGATTATATGGTCCACTTAAATACTTTGGGGCTGAGGCCAGCTACCCTGAAAGTGCATCTGGCAGCTGTGTCTGCTTTTATTTCAGCAGGTAAGCCTTCTTCTCTTTCTGCTCACCCTGTATTCTCCAAGTTTTTCAAGGGATTGCTTCACACCAACCCTCCATTCAGGGACCCTGCCCCCTCGGGATCTTATTGTTTGCATTGCTCAGCTTATGCAAACCCCCTTGAGCCTTTGTCTTCAGCAGAGCTTAAGTACTTGACTTGAAAACTGTGTTTGGTAGCCATCACTTCTGCCAGACGCATAAGTGAATTACAAGCTTTGTCAGTGGAGCCTGATTTTATCTCCTTTCACAGAGATAAGGTGGTCCTTAGGACTAACAGGAAGTTCTTGCCTAAGGTGGTTTCAAATTTCCACCTTAATCAATCTATATCTCTTCCAGTGTACTTCACTGACTATTCCTCCTCTGGCGAGAGGAGGCTGCACAGCTTAGATGTGAAGAGAGCCCTTAGTTACTACATAGAGCGTACCAAGGGTCACAGGTTTGACTGCCTCCAACTGTTCCTCACTTATGGTGAGGTTGGCAAAGGGAAACCTGCCACTAAAAGATCCATTGCCAGGTGGATTGTCTCTTGTATCCAATTTTGCTATGAAAAACTGGGTATGGTTCCTCCCTCAGGCCTGAGGGCTCACTCTACCAGAGGTACAGCTGCTTCTCTGGCTGCTGCCAGGGACATCCCTATTCTAGAGATATGTCAAGCAGCTACCTGGAAAACAGTTCACACTTTTACCAAGCATTACTCCCTGGACATCCAGGCTAGGAGTGATGCTCGGTTTGGCACTGCTGTGCTTCAGAGCCTATTTCCTAAGTAGCTTCTGTCCCTCCTCCATGGAGGTACTGCTTTGTAGTCTGCATATGTCAGAATATAGCAAGACTTCATGTTGTTTGAAGAAAAAATTACTCACCTTAGTAATGTTGTTTCTTCTAATGGAGTCTTGCTATATTCTGACCTCCCCCCCTGCCTGCCTCTCTCAGAACCTCTGTTTTTGGGATGTGGGTGGGCAGTGCAGTGTTGGCACTTAGTAGGTGCCCACCTTGTTGTTTTTCACCCCTCCTTTCTTGGGGTGACTTGGTGTTGTGTTTTCATTTTTTGGGTCTCCTGACTTGAGTCTTTGTTTTGGGACCAAAAAATGTGTTCTTATATTTAGTAGCCAGTTGGCTAGTGTAGGTTTACAGCTTCCACACAGGACCTTAGTGAGTTTAGCTTGTAAAGATCTGACTGTTTGAGTTTGAAGAACAACAGACAGAGTCTCAACCGAGCTCGAGCTCAGCGTTCCATGCCTGGCATGGAAAGTTAACTCTTTCACCTCCGGAGCAGTTCGAAGGTTGGGACTCACTGCATATGTCAGAATATAGCAAGACTCCATTAGAAGAAACAACATTACTAAGGTGAGTAATTTTTTCTTCTTGGCTACATAGATTATTCCTCCTATTGTTTGTTTTATTCATTTTTGCTGATAGGACCATGGGCCAAAAAAGACCCGTATTGAGCACTGATTCCTTTAAAGTTTTGTCCACTTCCTTCAGAACCACTGTTTCAAAGCTCTTAGTAAGTTGATTGTTAGTATTTGGACAAAACTATGATGGCAATTTAAAGAACTGTTTCCTTTTTTTTTTTTTTTTTTCAGTGAACTGCCTTGTACCATTTCTTCTTCTCCCACTTCATAATCACTTTCTACTTCTATATCATTTGTACTCTCATTCAACAGACTTTCCAATATATGTAAATCCTTATCAACATTCTCATTTAATACTTCACTATCACATTCTGCATCAATTTGGGACTCACTCTATCCTGTTAACAGGTTTACCATGTCCATATCTACCGGATCAACCCCCAGCAGTGGTTCTATATCGAAACCCATGTCCAAAAGTTTTTCTTTCCATGATATTCTCGTACTCTGATTTTTCTAAACAGTTTATAATGTATAGTGGAGTGTTGTTCTCTATAGAATTCCATCCCTTTCAAAATGCTGTTCTACCACAGTTCCAAGGTCATGGAATGCTGTTCTGCCCTACTGTGGTAGAACAGCATTCTAGAACCTCTTGAGACTGCATGAGTCAGTTTCATTTTGAAAGCAAAAGAACTCACAACACACATTTTTCACACAGTACTATACACTATAAAAAATACAGGATGAACAACTCAATGCACAGCCAGTGTGTTTTGCTACCTCGGGGATCTGATTCCCATGGACCTCTCAGTTTAGGCTCTCGGGTCAGAGAATGGAATCCTTCTGTAGGCAAGACTACACTGGTTCTCAGCTACCCATCCAGTATTCTCTATATACAAGTCTGCTTGTGTTTTAAAATGGTCTATATCCCTGGAGGGTGCAAAGTTCAGTCCTTTTTGCAGCAGTTTAATCTGGGCCTCAGTTAATGTTACCTTTGAAAGGTTAATTACTTTCAGATTTTCTTGTTGCTGCTCCTGAGTTCTCGATCTTGCACTGCCTTTCCTGCCCCTCCTGGTTTTTTTTTTTTTTTTTGTCTGTTCTTCCCTTGTGATTGATCTTGATTTTTAGTTGTTTTATCTGTGGGTTGTTTATTGTTGCTTTCTGGTTGTGTGCCAGTTTCAGCTTGTTCCTCCGTAAATGAAACTCTTTTTCTTGACCTTGAGCAGCCTCTGCTGTAAGATCTGGATCCCCTGGGCCAAGACAAGATATGTCCAAGTTTATAATCATTGTTGTCTCCTTCTAGTTTCGATTCTTTTTTTGCAGTCAGTTCTTGTTCATATTTATTAAGTTTACTTTTCAGACATGCTGCTAGCTCTTTAAATTCTGAGAGAGTGTTCAGTTTATTTAGTTCCCGTCTTGTAATTTCCATTTTCCCCCTTATTGTTTCATATTTTTCACTATCTTCTGCAAGGATAAGTTCTATAAATGTCTGTGCACAGATTGCTGCTGCCTTTTTCCACTCTGTTCTCTGTTTGAAATTATCCAGTCTACTGGATGGCGTTTTAGTAACACGCAACGACCCGTGGCGCCTGTCTCTTTTCCAGATATGTCTCCAAAGTTATTATGTTGTAGGTGACATTAAGCTCTACAATGCTTTGCTTCTCAAGTGTATTAAACCGTTTTCGGAGATTAATTTTATCTGTTTGCTCACCCGTTCCATACGTTCTAGATACTCCGACTCCTGTTCCACCCAGCTTTCCTCTCGCTTGCTGTTTCCTTGCAGCCAGAGCCTCCAGTGCTCTAATGCTTCCTGGTTCAGTATCAGGCTCCGATTCACTTCTGGTGCTGCTTGCAGCATTCTCTGCTTTGTTAGACATTGATCGTCTGTGCCTTTTTGGTAAGTTCTGTTTATTTTATACAAAGCCCAACACCGGAGCACCAGAAATGTGGCTCCACTAGAATTTTAATACAGCTTTTGCATGCTACCACAGGCTTCCACTGCCATGTTAAGCAGTCAGCGGCTACACAGAAAGGCTTATAACATGTTCCAACATACTCCCAGCTGTGTGCACTGCTGTTAGAGAAGCCAGGTGCAGAGAAGGGGTTGTGACCGTAAATACCGAGGTAAAGAAATCCAATATTACTCTGCTGTCCTCTTGTGCAATTATGAGAGCAGGCATTTTCCTCAATTCAAAAATGTCTTTTATTTAATAATGAATAGTCTTCTCAGAGCATGCTGTGGAGCTAGTGCCTCCACTATCAGACTCATTCCTCAGCGCTTCGACCAAGGTTGTGGTGTTCCTCAGGGGGTGGAGTATTTCTGGCAGACCTCCCTTAAATAGCCACTACCTCATGCATGGGGTGCCCCCTTCTTTTACAGCATGAATTACAAGTGAGGTGTTTTAAGTGGCTGTGCGAGGATGTGAACCGGTTGCACTCATTTTTTTACATTATTACATTTTTTTATGACAAAATCTTATTCACTTCTTGTACAAATTAAAAATGAAAAGATTACAAAAAGGATTAGAGCTCTCAGAGTGTCCTTGAGGCTTTGGTTCTCTTTAAGCTAAACATTATTTTTTTGCAATCAGTTCTTGTTCATTTAAATTGTCACTACACTTACTGCTTGCATGTATTTCATTCAACATAGTAATAAAATCAGTTTAAACCATAACATGAAAGACCTTGCAATTACTTAATATATTATTTTATACGAAGATGCATAACATGTATGATTATAGCTATTCTTCTATTTCATACTGACTGATAGACATTTACTATCTTAATAACCTGTAATCTCATCATAGCTGCTGATTTGTTACTTAAGACTAAGCATAAGACATAGTAGGTGCCACCACACGGCTGGGGCCATCTACACAGTGCACATGTTCCAGTGATGGTATGCCCCTGACATCAGTGTGCCTGTATGATGGTGTGTGTCTGCCCCCCACCGGGGCACATACTGCACAGCTGTACAAACACCCCATCACACAAGGTCCAGCCATGTGTATGTTACTGTGAGACTCCCATGCCACTGGCACAGTGTATGTGGGTCACACGACAGTATGACAGTGGCCAGAGGAACAGTCCCAGAGGACACCCTGGCACCGGCATGGACAGAGAAGTTTCTGTATACCTTCCTACCATTTTCACTCATTCAGAAATTACTCCTCAAACTCAGGAGGGAACCTGCAGCAGTGACCACGATAGTTTCAGACTGCACCAAGCACGCCTGGTACTCGATGCTCCTGGTCCTGTCCAACAAGAATCCAGTCAGCCTACCATTTAGTCACAATCTGTTCACTTTGTCCCAGGGCTGAGTAACATTTCCGAACCCCAGAACCCTACGCTTAAGGGCATGGTTCTTGAGGAGTTCGAATTTTCTGGATTGGATCTCTCAGAAGACGTCTTGAAGGTGCTTAAAGTTTCAAGGAAACCTGCAACCAGAAGAGCTTATTCCTCTGAATGGAGAAGGTTTTCTTACTGATGTGCCACCAGAAAAATAAACCTACTAGGGGCAGGGTTGCTTATGATTCTGCAATACCTGGTATACGTACAGTCGTTAGGCTTACGGCCTTCAACTTTAAAGGTGCACTTAGCAGCAGTATCAATGTACATATCAGCTGGCAAGGAAAAGTTTTTGGCCTCCCAACCCATTTTCAGAAGATTTTTACAGTCCTAAGTCACTTGTACCTACCAGTGATGGACTCTTTCTCACCCTGGGAGTTGTGACCTCAGCATATGACTTGTCCAGCTTATGGAGGCTCCCTTTGGGCCTATGGGAACTGCTGACATGAAGTATGTCACATGGAAAGCCATATTCCATAGAGCCAAATTACATAAGCCCCAACAGGGATAAAGTAGTTATTAGAACCAACAAAAAATTCCTTCCTAAGGTGGTATCTGAATTCCACCTGAATCAGTCAGTTTCCCTCCCTCTACTCTATCCAGAGCATTCTAGTCCAGGTGAGGAAAGGTTATATAGCCTGGACCTAAAGAGAGTTCTGACTATCTACATGGACCGGAAAAATGGTGTCAAGTCCCACAGCGCCCAGCTTTTTGTTACCAATGATTAGGTTGGCAAAAGCGGAGCAGTTAGAGAGAGCTCAGTCTCGCTGGGTAGTCTCTTGTATTCAGTTATGGTAGGAAAAAAGATGGGAAAATGCCACCAAGAGGCTAAAAGCAGCAGCACATGATAGTGGTGAAAGTTTTGACATATACTTTTTATGTTGGCTTACACGCACACACAAGCCGCATCTTGTGGTAGTAGCACATTTCAGAGGTGTGTCAGTGTTGTGGCAAATGCAGGGGATGCTTTAGTGGGTGTGTCCCTCAGCCGCCAATCAGTGAGCATGCTGGTGATGACAAAAAACTTCAAAGAGAGCCAAAAAGTTTAAAGAAATTTGCTGCTGCAATCAGGTGCAGTTTCATCTTTCCAGCGGCAGATAACAAGACTCCAGCCATGTGCATTACAGTGCACAGTAATTTATTTATTTTATTTATTTAAAATTGGTGACCGGGAAAAGCACGCTGAGCCGAGGCTCATTTCCAGGTGCGACCCGTGTACAAGTAGCACAAGGTGGTAGACAGAGAAATACAAATACAGCAATTCTCAAGTAACAGATGAGTGATACAGTATGGTACATTACATGGAGTTTGGTGGAGAGGTTACACTTTTGAATGAACAGCAGGGTTGAAAAAAGAATTTCTTCATTTAATTTCTAGACCGTTTATTACCTTAAATTTCAAGTGCGTGTATTTACATATTTACAGTAGTGGATTTATTGAAAAATTGAGTTTTCAGGGAGAGGGTGCGGGGGGTGATTTAGCAGTAAGAGCTGGCATGAGGAGTTCATTTTTATTACCTGGCGAGGCTATTTAGGGTGGTGCTAGGACCGGGTAAGGAGGGATTGGGTGTACAGCTGCAGCAGAGGGTGGGAAGGAGAAGCCTGAGGAGCTGTTTGAAGGCTGATAGGGAGGAGGCCAGGTGAAGGTAGGGAGGGAGGTTGTTCCATAGGAGAGGGAACCAGTAGGAAAAGGCAGCTTACCCAGAGGCTGAGAGGGGGCGTGAGAGGTGGAAGGTACGTGCATGTCTGTGGTGCACATAGCCAGAGTTACAAGCAAAATGTTTGCTCACTGTGCCTTTCCTGGTGAAACATTTCAATAAATAATATAGGCGCAGAGTGGCTTTCCACAATGTTGGCTCCTACCGCTCTCTACACAGTCCTACGAAGCAGACATCAGGGGTGCCCAATCCCCATGTCGTCATGTATTGCCACCCCCCCATTAAGTGTGGCACAGTGGGAGCCCACCCCAGTGTGCTGAAACATGGCAGCTCCTGTTGCCCGCCACACACTCCCGAAAAGTTGACATTGGGGTGCCCAGTTCCCGTGTTGGCATGTATCCTCCCCATTTATGTGGCACACTGGGAGCCCACCCCACTGTGCCGAAATATTTTTTTATTTTCTTCTGACACCGGGATGCCCACTGCTGGTGTCAGATGGGCTCCCTCCCCCCAAACCCCTCTGAATGATTTGCCGACATTGGGTTGCCCAATCCCCATTTCGGCATCTCCCCCCAACTATTGTGGCACACTGGGAGCCCACCCCAGCGTGCCCACATTAATTAATTAAAAATAAATTTCCTTGTGAAAGAAGAAAACCGTCCACTGTTTTTTTTTTTTTTTGTTTGTTTGTTTTTTATCTGTAAAAAAGGAAACGGTCCATCGTTGTGTCACCATCCCAACCCTCCGTCTGCACACCCACCTCCCCACAGCCCCTCTCACCCCATATTTACCTCCGGAGGTTGGGCGCTGTCGTGTTCTGTGGACTGGGACACGTCTGCACTCTGCAAAGCCAATCCGCAAAGTGAAGAATCAAATGTAAGCTGTATAATGGGAGTCAATGGGGGGGGGGGTTCAAGTTAAGTTCATATCTTACTAATTGTTTTGAATTTTGGCCCCACATTTTCAACATGGGGTTCTTGGGACCCCATCTCGCGAACACCGGCACTGTCATTTCGTTTCTTGGTACCGAAAGATAATTTCATGGTCATTGTGGGGAATCACCTTTCGGGACTGATTAATGAAACAACAGTGCCACTGTTTATGAGGGGAGGTCCCAAAAAGCCCATGTTGCAAATCTGGTAAAAATATTCCAAGCAGTGACTGTGTTATGAGAGTGCATTGCGCAGTTTCTACGCATGTTTGTAACCTCACCAATATTTTCACTCCAAATTTTCAGCATTGCCATTTTTTCACACCTCCTTATGAACAGTACAGCTGTCATTTTTCACATCCTTCCCAAAATGTGTTTTCGCACCTGTGGAGCAGAATGGTGCGGTCGCTGTGGGAAATCAACTTTTGGGACAGAGTAACACAATCACAGTGTCACTGTTCATGATGGGAGGTCCCAAAATGCCTAAGTCAAAAATTTGGTGGAAAAATTTTAAAACATGATTGTGTTACGGGCGTGTGTTACGCAGTTTCTATGCACGCTCGTAACTTCACCAGTTTTTCATATTTTCACTCCAGATTTTCAACATTGCCATTTTTTATCACCGACTCATGAAACAGTACAGCTGTCATTTTCCACATCCTGCCCAAAATGTGCTTCCGCACCTGTGGCACTGAATGGTGCAGTCGCTGTCCGAAATCACCTTTCATGATTGAGTAACGATATGATAGTGACACTGTTCATGAGATGGGGTCCCAAAAAGCCCATGTTGAAAATTTGGAGTGAAAATACCAACAAACACCTGGAGCATTAGGGTTTCCAACTGTGATGCCCCACCCTGTAGAGACTGACAGGAGCTGTGGGTGTGACATGGCTTCATTGGCCGTAATGCTCACAGCATTCCACCCCTACCTCGTAGCCATTGACAGGCATCAAGGTGTGCCTTGGGGTCTTCGGCCCTAACGTTCACCCCATTCTCCTATACTGTACCCATCTCAGCTTATTTCCTTATGGAATGGGGTGGCTGAGACTTAAGACCCAAGGCACTCTGCGACACCTGTTGCTGTCTGCAGGGTGGGGTGAGGTGGAATGGCGTAAACGCTATGGCCGACGACCCAAAGGCAACTCCCCAATGCCTTTCATTCTCTGCGGGGGGGGGGGTTGGCGTTAGTTCAATATTTCTAACCTCAGGAATCCACTAATATTATTACTTCTTGCACTGCCCCTTTAAGCCAGCACTGCCCCAGAGACAAATGGAATGTCATGCTAATGACAGAATCTTTGGCTCGTGCATTTCATTCAAAATCTGCCCAATGTAACTGCCTACATTCTAACCTCAGATTTCTTCTCACCGCTGCAAAGTCTAGACACCCTGGAGATCTTCTCAATATCAAGAACGATTCCTGAATTGCATTGAACAAAGAAACGTATATATTTTTGTTTAAATTTTCATTAACTGCCTAGTGTAATCGTTATTTTAGCTTTTTATCTCATAGTTTAAATTTAGCATACTTTTTTCTGGTTCCTTGCAGTTCCTGTGAACCGAGAGGCAACTGATCATTTTCTCTCCTAAATCAGAACCTTTTTTTAAGGGTTCCGATTATATTTCTGTGTTTTCTATAAAATTTCTCTCTTTTGAACCAATTTTTTCTTGGTTCTCTGAGCTGTTTCTCGGTTCTGGATCTGACTGGACCAATAGATTTGGAGTTTTCTCGGTTACTGAACCGACCGCAGATAGTTTACTTGCATTTATTTTTGTTGGTTCCCAGTTCCTGTTTTCTTTTAAAATATCAGATAAACCTAAAAAGAAAACAGGACCTCCTGGGTTTAAAAATTGTTTGAAGTGCTCTGAAGTGTTTGCTAAGGCAGACGAGCATGATTTATGTTTGCTGTGCCTTGGGCAACAGCATTTTTCTGCTGACTATGAAATTTGTAAGTCTTTCCCTGAAAAAACAGTGGAAAGATGTAAGGAAAGGCTGAAAAGAAAATTGGAAGAGGGGTCCATGGGCTCTGACCAGTCTTCCCACTCTTAGTCCTTGGCCATTCCTTCCAGAGGCTCAAAAACCACCCCTGAGACGGGGAGGGCTCTGGCAAGAGAGGCAGTGAGCTGGCTGACTCTCCAATGCTTGCCAAAAAACTCAAAAAGACAAAACACACTGAGACCCCGGCTAAAATCCCTCAAGGGGCCCCTCAGGTGCCTGTACCTGCTCCTTCGCCTGTGGAACTAATCCAGGCTCTGGCTTTAATACAGGTGCTGCAGGACTTACTACCCCCAAAGCAGCCTGTGGCTACTCCTGTTGAAAAAAAATAAACTATTTTTGTATCTCCTTTACCTACTGACACACTGGAATTTGAGGAGGATGATCAGGCAGGGAGGGTGTTGAACCCGAGGTCTCACCAGAACAGGGCTTTGGCTGTCCTCACAGACCCACAGAGGACTTTTCCTCTCATTTCTCCTTTGTCAGGAAGATGGTGGAAACCCTGGATCTGCAACCTGCAGAAGAGATCCAGGATGAGGAAGAAGCTCAATATATGGAGCATATGGGGCTGACACCCACTAGAAGGCTCCTGTTGCCTATGTGTAACTTTTTCAAGAAAGATGTCCTTGAAATTCTTAAGACTGCAAACACTGTCACACCCACTGATTAAAAAGTGTGATAAAAAAAATAGCAACTTGAGAGGTCGGGGCTGAGTTTTTATTTACTCACCCTTGCCACCAGGGGACAGTATAGCAGGCTGCCTGTGAAAAAGCAGAAACTCCCTTGTCCCCCCCCCCGAAAAGAACTCCAGAAGGATAGATAGCATGGCTAAAAAAGGGTACCTTTCCGCTTCTCTGGCAGTTCGCCAAGCCAGCTCCCAAGACTATGCAGCCCTCCACCAGAAGGCTCTTTGGCAGTCCATCTTGGATAATGCAGAGGCTAACTTCTCCCTAAGAGTTTCAGAGTTAGTGGACACTGCAAAACTGGGCTTGGAGGCTTCCAAGTACCAGTTACAAATGTCATCTGATACGAATGACACAGCTGCTTGATGGATGGCAGGTACTATAGCCTTCAGAAGATTTGCCTGGCTGAGAGCTACTAATCTCACCCAGGACACCTAGAGTAAGGCTATGGACTTCCCAGTCGAGTGCCACTCACTCTTTGGTGCCCAGACTGAGGCATATATGAAGAAAGTAGATGAGTACTGTATAAAGCTACTTTCCACAGTAATTCTACCAAAGAAAGAGCTTCTCCCTCCACTTCCTCCACTTCAACATATGGAAGGGGAAGCAGGGGTAGGTCCTCTTTTAGGAGGCCCTTCTTTCAAGTGTAGGCTGTGCCCCAACAGCAGTACCAGTCACAACAGGGTGTTTTTTTATAGAGCCAGAGGCAGAAGGGGTTCCAGGCGAGGATCCCAATCTGCACAACCTCAGCAACAAACAAAACAAATCCCCTGATTTTTCCTCCAAGTTGCCTCTCCATCTCCTGTAGGGGTCAGACTGACTCATTATTTTCAGGAATGGCAGAAAATTACCACAGACAGGTGGGTTCTGGAAATAGTGAGTCAGGGCCTGCCCCTTTGCTTCAAATCCCTTCCTCCTTGGACTTCCGGTGACGTCAGCAACCTGAATGGCAGCTTAACTTAGCAAGCCTCCTGGCCCAATACATAATCGATTGGCATCTAAAGCAATTAATAATGCAGTCGCCAGCAAAAATGACCAGATCAAAAGCGGGAGCATCCAGGAATGCAAAGACCCTGGTTCAAAAATGACAACTGCTACTATAAGGAGAAAAACTGTTGAAAACTCCGGGGCCTACCGAAGACGTGGACACGGTAATGGAAACTGGAACAGAAGAGGAGCACACACAACTGATAGCTTCAATAATGCAAACCGCCAGAACTGTACAAAAAATAGATACATCCCTAACAGAGTTGAGAGCTGATATTGGCAGAATACAGCACAGAACAGATAAATTGGAGCTGGGATTCACTTCGGTTGTGGAGCAGACTGAGCATCACGATCGCCTCCTGCTGTTCCTGATGGCGAGGGAGAGAGAGTTAAGGGCTAAAATAGACGATATAGAGGGAAGGAGCAGAAGGCAAAATCTAAGAATCTATGGTGTTCCAGAAGGTGCCGAGGAAGGTGCCACAGACGTTATCACCTACATCCAAAAGACTTTAAGGGACTTACTGAAGCTGCCTGCAGAATTTGACGTATCAATGGACCGGGTGCACCGCTCCCTTGCCCAGCCCCCCTCGAGTCCTGGTTCCCGTCCGAGGTCTTTTGTGGTGCGGATGTCGAGCTATACCTCTAAAGAGGAGATACTCAAGAGGGCATGGAGGCTGAAAAAAATCATGCTTGGGCCACACCGTATAACGATCTACAATGACTACACTGCTGGGGTTCAGGAAGCACATTGCACCATGTGGCCGATCTTAAAGCAGCTCAGGGCTAGAAATTTAAAAGCACAGATGCTCTTCCCGGCACGTCTAAGGGTGGAAACCAAACAGGGGCCCAAGGTTTTTGAAGATCTGCTGGCAGCCAGAAGTTATTTAGAAGGCATCGGAATCCCAGTTCCTGGATTGGAGAAAGAACAGATAGAGAAGGAGCTGCGGAGGTCGGCCTGGATGGTGGCACGTAGGGGATTGGCGCGCTCGAGCCAAACGCGGTCAACTAATCTTCTAGCGGACATCATCGACCTGCTAAAACCTTATGTCTCCGCGGTGCAGCTGACCGACCTGACTTCACAAGAAGATGTTGATACAGAGGTACAGGAACAGGCGATGGACCCCCAGATGGAAAGAGCCTCTGCAGACTGATAAAAAAATACAAACAAAAAAAAACAGGACATACAGGTGATGAGTACATAACTTGACTGCCTGCCTGGCTGGAACCATAGAAAGAGACTTAAAACATGCTACAAAATGCATTGGACACGGAGTCGCTTTATGGGACCTGGCTAAAAAGTGGTGAAGGGGATTCTTGTTCAGGGGTTGATGCGAGTTGGAGGAGAATGTTGAAATTGGGAGGGGAGGAGAATTTCCTTCACTTACGTGCCCTGAATTCATTGGTAGAAAAGAGCTGGGTAAGACATGGATTCTCTTAAAAATTGAAACATGATTGACAGGATAAATGTAATCCAGGAATACAGAGTAAAAAGTTAAAAAAAGGGGGGGGGGAGAAGGGAAACAACCTCCGAATGCCACTGGGAGGATTCTGACCTAGCAGGCAGTCGGCTGGCAGACCATAAGGTTTGGTAGTTCCCCCCCCGAGCTCTCTACTGATTTCCCAGTGGGGTGGGCGGGACCAAAAGAAAATTGCCTTACAACCAAATGAAGTGGAGCGAGGAGAAAATCTCAAATTCTACCCATTCTGGGCGGGGTGGCTTTGAAAACTGGAACTTGAGAAGGCTATCTTCTGCCTTCTGGCTTTGCTGACGTTGGTAACATCTTGGAGCTCAGGGTGCAGACCCAGAAAAGATGCTCTAAGAAGGTTTAGCCCACAACATCATAAAGGGCAAGGTGTCCCAAATGAGACACAACCCGGCCCACTCCTGGGGGGCTGGACTGACCTAGGAAGTTGCAGTCTTGCAGAATTGGTTGCCCCACTCCCTTTGCAACACTTATACTATAAAGGAGGAGCATATGTTGAAAGGAGGCCGGAGGGGGGGGAAGTTCTACCTTTTGTTAGAATTGCTTACTTACAAATCTTCAAAAATTGTAAGGTGTTTGTTTATGAAACAATGGTTAAATTGTGTTGTAGAAATGTTATCCCCACTAGGGGGAGACAGATTATCAAATGTTGCTTTGTTTGTTCAGGCTGGTCAGTGGTTGAGAACCAGCAGGTTACTGTTTTTTACTAGATCTATTGAAGGGCACAAGGAAAGTTTTGGACAGGTGCATGCATACATCAGGGACAAAAAAAAAAAAAAAAGACAGCTATTGAAGCTGAAAAAAGAAATAGAGGCTGCCGAGGCAAAAGCTGAATCTTTTAGAATTAAGACAAGAAACAGAACACTGAAAAAGGCCCAAAACCTACAACACGGCTAAAGTAAAATCTAAAGTAATCTCCTACAACATTAATGGTATAAACCACCCCATCAAAAGAAAACAGCTTAAAAAATTTCTTAAAAATCAGAATTGTGAGATACTGTTTTTACAGGAGACACATCTGTCTCCCAAAGAAGTCCTAAAGTTAAAAACTCGGGAATTCCCAACTATCTACCATGCATCCTTGGGGAATGGGAGAAAGAGAGGCATTGCAATACTACTGTCGGCCTCTCTCCCATTCGAGGAGGACGAGGTAATGGTGGATGCAGGGGCCAGATACGTGATGGTGGTGGGGCCGGTACAGGACCTGCAGGTGACACTATTAAACATCTATGCCCCTCCAGGCTCAGCAATAGCCTTCTTTGCAGAAATATTTAAGTTACTGTCAGGGCAAGGGGAGTGGTGATTGCGGGGGGTGACTGGAATGTAGTTATGGACAGATCTCTGGATACCACTTCACAGATCCCGGTGCCGAACGGTAGGACCTCCACGTCTTTGAGAAGGCTCATGAGGGACACGGGTTTGTTAGACATATGGAGAGAGAAATACCCACTGGCGCGAGACTGTACATATTGCTCCCCAAGATACAACATATTTTCGCGATTGGATATGTTCTTTACATATGGAAGGGACATCTCGGTGGTTGAGTCTATGTGGGTGGGATCTGAAAGCCTATCGGACCACAAGCCTGTTTATCTGGAGATAGACCTACAGCTGCCTAAAGAGCCAACACAATGGAGGCTAAATACTAGCCTACTTAGAGATGAGAAGGTGAAAGAGGAAATCAGGGAAGCAATAAAGCAGGCTATTCAGTTAAATGAACACACAGACACCACACCCCAAATTTTGTGGGATACGGTAAAAACAATGCTTAGAGGGAGGTTGATTTCGATAGCTACATATAAAAAGCGAGAGAGGGCTAAACAAAGAGAACAGCTAAATCAGGAACTTAAAACTTTGGAAGGGCAACAGAAGTTAAAATTCTGTAGAGATAGAGAGGGCCAAATAAGGGGGTTAAAGACAAGGCTTCAGAGGTTGCAGCTGCTGGAGACTGAGAAAGCCCTGCTCTATACAAAACAGGCTTATTATGAGGGTGGCCCAAGGGCCACTCACTTTTTAGTGTACCGGTTAAAGCAAGAGTCCGCCCGGTCACATGTTACGAGTCTTCAACACCCGACTACGGGGCAGATTTCATGTAAATGGGAACAGATAACGGATGCACTAGTAACATACTACAGAAAATTATACCAACCTCAGCTGGAATCGTGCCCTTGGTCTGCCTGGGAATTCCTGAAAACTCTGAGTCTTCCTCAGCTTACGGAGACCCAGAGACAGAACTTGGAATGTCCAATCACCCAGCAGGAGATTCTGAGCATAATTTGGGACCTCAGGGTGGGGAAATGCCCAGGCCTGGATGGGTTTGGAGGAGAACTATATAAAACATTTGTGGGGGAAATAACCCACATATTAAAAACGGTCTATAACCAAGTTTGGCTGGAGGGAGAGGCAGTTCCTCCATCATGGAATTACACCACTATAACTGTGATCCCGAAAGAGGGAAAGGACCTGAAGGACTGTGGCTCATATAGACGAATCTCACTGCTTAACGTAGACTATAAAATCTTTACAGCTATAATAGCCAAGAGACTGCAGACCTTTCTTGCAAACCCAATTCATCCAGTCCAAACGGGCTTCATAGAGGGAAGGCAGGCCCCTGAGGGTGTTAGAAGGACCATAAACATAATTGACACCATTAATAAACACATCCCCGCTTGTCTCATGAGCCTTGATGCAGAAAAAGTGTTTGACAAAGTCGACTGGAACTTTTTGTTCCTAGTACTAAAAAGGATGGGCTTTCCAACACTGTTTTTGGAGGCAGTCAAGGCCCTGTATGCCTCTCCACAGGCCTTCGTTAGGGTAAACGGGGGCATTTCGAAGAGGTTCAGTTTGGGGAGGGGTACCAGACAGGGGTGCCCGCTGTCGCCACTCCTTTTTGATATATACATAGAACCTTTGGCACAGGCGATAAGGGAAGCAAAGGAGGTGAGAGGGGTAGAGATAGGTGAAGGAGACCATAAAATCTCCTTATATGCAGATGACGTTTTCCTATATATAACCAACCCGAGCAGATCCATCCCTGAAATCTGGTCCATAATTGACAAATTTAGCCAATTCTCAAGATACACCTTAAATAAAAACAAAACTGAAGTTTTGAAATTTCACTATAACCCTTCACCCAACATTAAGCAGCTATTGGATACGAATTGGAATAGGGGGAAAATAAAATATCTTGGCACCCAAATCCCAAAAAACTTGACAATGCTTTTCTCGTATAATTTTGATCCAACTGTGTCCCAGATAAGGCATGACATTAAAAGATGGGAGGCCCTGAACCTACCCTTATATTCAAGAATACAATCAGTATCGATGAACATCCTTCCTAAATATCTATATCTATTTCAATGTCTCCCAATAAAAATACATAAAAAACAATTCCAAATATGGCAAAGGATGCTCACAAAATTTATCTGGAATAATAGGAGACCTAGAATTAAGAATATAATATTACGGGCAAGTAGAAAATATGGGGGTAGAAATGTTCCGTGCCTGGAGGATTACTTCTTGGCCACCCAGTTAAGATGGGCCCTCTTATGGTCGGCCAGAACATATACTGCCGGTGGAAGGTGATTGAAGAGGTCCTGACGGACGGTATGCTCCTGGGGGCATGAGCTCTGACACCAGGTTCATGGACCATAGATGGAGAGATCTCTCTTTTATCAATAAAAAACACTTTGGGCTCTTTAAGACGGCTATGGGCCAAGCATGGGCTCGACGTGGAGGCCTGGCCATTACGATGGTTTGCGTGGGACCCGCAGTTTTTCCCCTCTAGACAAGATCTTACCTTCAAAAGATGGGGGAAACTGGGACTGTACTCCCTAGACCAGTTTATAGAGGGAGGTATTGTTATGGAATTCACCCAGATCAAAGAAAAATTCTCCTTAAGACAGGGGGACTATTTTAGGTATTTGCAGATAAGAGCCCATATACATAAACTACAATCTTCCTACAAACAAACCAAACCCTCAGTTGGGTTGCTAAGTACGATGACTGAAATAATAAACTTAACAAAGGTCAAAGGGCAAATATCATCTATTTATGGAGCCCTGAAGGATGGGGGCAAGACTTCCCAGACTAAAAGTAGATGGGAGCGGGAGCTGGAGGAGAGTTTAGTGGAAGAGGAGTGGGCCGCAGTTCTTGCACAGACTTCTAAGACCACATCATCCCCACTCTGGAAAGAGTATGAATGGAAAGTAAGAATGAGGTTTTTTGTCACACCAGCTGTTCAAAGTAAATGGGACAGGAACTGTACGGGGAGGTGCTGGAGAAGGTGTGGGGCAACTGTGGCAAACTGTCTCCATGTCTTCTGGTCATACCCGACCCTCAAGAATTACTGGGCAGAAATTAACCAAACGATAAAACAGGTATTCTCCTTAGAGACTGTCCTGGGCCCCAGAAACTTGATATTGGGAATGAAACCAGATGAAATGAGGGGGTCGGACAGGACTTACATGTGGAACATCCTTCTGTTCTCATAACAAAAAAATGGCTATCACAGTCCCCACCGACCCACCGAGAACGGGTGTCCATTATAGGAGAGATAAAAGACATGGAGGAGATCACCTACAGAATAAATCTGAGGACACAAATTTTTGTGAGAAGATGGACCCCATGGCTGTTGTCTTTCAGGTTGGGGGTAACAGAGTGGGAGGGGAGAGGACTAAGAGAAGGGTATGGAGATATGAGAGCCTAGTTGGGAACACCTGAAGGGTACGAATAAAACACCTATTTCTAGCAATATAAGGTGAGACCTTCAAGGTGGAGAGAGACTCAGCCGAAAGAATATGACTATGTACAAGGATGTCTCTGGTGTAAAGTGTATGTACCTTTGTAAATAGAACTGCTGAAAGTGACTTTGAACTAATGTACAGTTGTGCCAAAATATGCAATAAACATGAATTTAAAAAAAAAAAAAATCCCTTCCTCCTCCAAGATCAAGGCAGTTCACAGCAGTTCCTTTCTCAGAAAGAAAACTGCTGGAACAGGTGACTTCTGGTTCCAGTTTTGGTAATGGTGTAAGCCTAATCTCTGAGCTCTGAGACCACTCACAATCAATCCTAAATAATCCTCATCTTACTTTACTGAATTTCTGGTGATGTCTCCTATCTACAGCAAGCTGACATGGCTACAAAAGCAGCAAAAGCCAAAGGGCCAAAATCGGCCCCTAACCAAACCAGAATGAAACAGCTTAACTTGGATGAAGAATTGGAGAGTCAGACAGCCCAACTGTAAGTTGTTCCGTCGCACTCAGAATCACCCCCTGATTTAGAAGCTGAGGATTCACTTTTGTCCCGCAAATCTGGCAGGACCTTGAACAAAATCCTGCAGTCGGTTCAAAAAATCGAATCATCTCTAGCCGACCTTAGGCAAGACGTCCGGAACATAGACAAGAAAGTCGTAGAAAACACCACGAAGCTGACCGAGGTGTCGGAGGCACAGAACTCGAGTGACCGCCTTCTTCTGTACCTGCTTCAAAGAGATCGGGAAACACATGCTCGTCTAGAGGACATAGAAAACCAAACAAGGCGAAACAACTTCCGGATTCATGGCATTCCTGAGGAGGCAGAAGACGGATTTGCCACCCCAATAGACTTTGTACAGCACTTAATTCGTTCCCTCATGGAGATCCCTTCAGACCTCGACATCACGATGGATAGGGCCCATCGCTCACTCGTACCCAAGCCCTCCAGCCCAACAGCGAGACCCAGATCCTGGGTAGTGAGAATGGCCCTATACCAAAGCAAGGAATGGGTACTCCGCGAAGCTTGGCGGATCAGGGGCCTCATATACAAAGGAAACTCTGTATACTTCGAACAAGATTTTTCGACTGCATTGCAAGCGGAAAGGCAAAAAACAAGGCTGATAATTAAGGAGATGCGAGAGAAAAAAAATGTGTGCACCCAATTGCTTTACTCAGTACAGATCAAGCTTTTCCTCGAAGAGGGCCCCAGGATCTTTAAAAACCTACTGGATCTTTTACCCACCTTGAGATCCTGGCAGATCTCCCCACCTGACATGGAAATAGCACAGTTGGAATACACCATCAGGGCCAGCGCTTGGAATGTGGTCTCAAAAGACACTCCTCAACCTCTGCCAGGTGCCTTACTGAAATCTCTTACCCACGATCTCACTGGGATAATGCAACACGCTGACAAGAGAAAGAACGCCGACCGAAATGCAGTTGCTATGAACTCCCCAAAACGCTGACAACCCTGGACTGGCAGTTGCCCAGTGGACTGAACTGGTAGAAGCAGGTGCAGGTAAGACGTGTACTGGACTGATCTTACGAGGCTATCTTACCTCCTGTTTTGGGGATTGTGTCTCCCATTAACGTGAACATAGAATCTGTCATTGCTTCTACTTTTGATAGAGTTGAGAGAAGTGGGGGGACGGGGGAGAAGATCTAGTCATTTGTAAACGGGGCAGATCTACTAGATCGGAATCTAAGATGATTGATTTTACACCCTGATAATGTGTAAGGCAGGGTGTAAGAACTGTGAGCAACAATTTATAAAGGGAGACTTTGGAACTTATTCTTGATCGCATGTATTCTGTTTTGACACACACACTGATCCCACATGCAGTATACCTAGGCCTTTAAATGTTTTATAAAAAATAGAAACAGGTTCCTAAACATTGAAAAATGATTTCATGTTTCACTGGGATGCTCAATAGACCATGCGGGGGAAGGGGGTGCTTATGGAACCATAAATGCTTGGATTGATGCTTTTACTGTTGTATTGGGTTGAGCTTTTTTCAAATATCACGCTCCACGTGCTCAGCTCCCCATTAATACTGGTAACACTATGCAGCCCAAACCACTGGCTGAGACTCAACTTGCTTAGAGTCCAGGAGAACCGGGTCACTTTAGTGGCTCCTTTTTCTCCTCTCCAGGTAAGGCATAACTGTTTTATGCATACCTGGACCAATAGGGTGCCCTTTGTATGGTGCCCCTACCTTGGAGGTCACAATGTAGATAGTCCCCCCCCCCCCAACATGGCCCACAGGTTTGGGGAGTCGGTGCAGAAGGAACACTGTTACTGAAGTTTCTGGTATACGTTACAGATACCTGTTGTTTGAATGTTTTTTGTCTAAGTGCCATATTAGAAGATTGCAAATTCTTTGAAATTATAAGAAATATGGAGCTCCAAGGAAATGTCCTCACTTTAAAGACGGGGGCAGAAAAGGGAGAGTACTAAATACATATGACAGGGTTATGGGTGGAGATCTGACGGGACCTTTGAGCCAACGACCACTTGCTTTTTAATGCTCAAAAAAAATGAGTGACAAAAGCAGACCTACAGTTGTTTCCCAGAACGTTAATGGACTAAACAATCCAGTGAAAAGGAGAAAAGTTCTCTCATTCCTCAGAAAGCAAACCCCATTTGCCATGCTTTTACAAAAGACGCATCTTAGCAAAGTGGAGCATACTAAATTAGAAAAATTTGGTTTTTAGTGGCTGCCACATATGGAAAAGGGAAGAGATGAGGCACTGCTATGCTAGTGGCCAGGGGCCCTCAGTTGAAAGTCACTTCCACCTATACAGACAATGAAGGTCATTTAGCAGTCCTAGTGGGAACTCTAGAGGGCGCCCCAATTACCCTTGTTTCATTGTATATTCCACCAGGCTGTACTGTAGCTACAATAAAAACCCTGCTACATAAAATAACAGAACTACAAGTGGGGGCATTAATACTGGGACTTTTGAGGGTGGTGGAACAGAGGCGTAGCCCCCGAGTTGTACCTCTACACAAATCATATGTCAGTCTGGCAAATCAAGGTTCCTCTATGATGACACCCTCAGTGGAGGCCAAGAAGAGTGCTGGGGACATCCACAAGGGAGACCCACAAAAGAGTGACAAGGGACACCACGGGGGAAAGAAAACCGCTTCTGATAGGGGACTCAGTTGTTAGGGGTGTAGACCTGGGGAAGAAAGAGGAGAGGGAAGTAAGGTGCCTGCCTAGTGCCATGGCTTGGAGGGACAGGAAGCAAATCCTCAGGATTGTAGAAGCAGCATCACAGGAGAGGGAACTAGATATCATTGTCCACCTCGGGACAAATGACCTAGCTAGGCATGAGATCAGTGCAGTGCAGGATGAATTTGTGGAGTTGGGGAGGGGCCTCAGACAGGTAACTAGCACAGTAACCTTCTCAGAGGTGCTGCCAGTCTATGGCAGGGGTGAGGCTAGGGTGCTGCACACCATGCAGTTTAATGAATGGTTGCAAAACTGGTGCAGAGCACAGGCTTTGGCTTCATTGGGGACTGGGGGTCCACCTGGAGAGATGAAGGTCTATACTGGCATGATGGTCTGCATCTGTCCAGGAAGGGAAACAAGCTCATAGGTGACAAGTTTAAAAGCTTCCTTGGCAAGCTTTTAAACTAGCCAAGGGGGGAGGTGCTGATAGGAAACAGGAAAGTTCAAACCTCCCCCCACAAAACATGGCGGGTAGTAGGGTAAACACTGAGGTACAGAGCTTGACAGAGGGCAGGACAAGGGTAAATAGAAAAAATAGACAAGGGCAGTAAGAGCAGGGATGGGGTAAAAAAGGATAAAGCCAACATTAAATGGAGGGCAGTGAGTACCAATGCCCGTAGTCTTGGAAACAAGCTTCCAGAGCTAGTAACCCTGATGGAAGAGGAACACTTGGATATTGTGGCAGTCACAGAAACATGGTACATAGAGAACCATGACTGGGATGTCAACATACCAGGGTACACAATCTACAGAAGGGACAGGGAGGGTAAAAGAGGAGGTGGAGTAGCTCTCTACATAAGGGAAGGGATCAAAGCTACAGAACTAAAAAGTAAAGGGGGAGGACAAGAGGCACTCTGGGTCACCTTGGAGACAGGGAATGGCATCACAATCTGCACAGGGGTTGTATACAGACCCCCGTCTCAAGGGGAGGAAATGGGCAAGAAAATGATAGAGGGCATTCTCAAAATGGTTGAAAAAGGGGAGATACTGTTGATGGGGGACCTGAATATGCCAGATGTTAACTGCACGACATGGACTGCAGCCACATCCAAGAGCAGGGTCATTCTCTATGCCCTACAGGGGGCATGCCTTAGACAGCTAGTGGTGGAACCCACTCAGGAGGGAGCAATATTAGACCTGGTACTCTCAAATGGAGAGAGGATCACAAATTTAGAAGTCAGTAGACATCTGGGAACAAGCGACCACTGCAAAGTGTGCTTCACAATAAACACAACCGTGGAGACCAGCCATACAAAGACAAGGATACTGGACTTTAGAAGGGCTGACTTTGGCATACTGGGTGAATACCTGAGGAATGCATTAGCAAATGGCCAGAAAGGAGGGTTGGAAGAACAATGGAGAAAAATCAAAACTGCCATCATGGAGGCAACAAGCCTTTGTGTGAAACAAATAAAGAAAACAAAGCGGAATAAAAAACCACTGTGGTTCTCAAAAGAGGTGTCAAGAGGTGTTAAGGAGAAAAAGGCTGCATTCAAAAAATATAAGGAATCACAGAAGGAGCACGACAGGGAACTGTGTCAATTAAAGCTGAAAGAAGTGGGGAAGGCAGTCAGAAAAGCAAAGGCCCAAACCGAGGAAAAAATAGCCAACTCAGTTAAGAAGGGGGATAAAACCTTTTATAGGTACATTAGGGGGCATAGAAAGGTTAAGGGAGGGATAGTGAAGATTATTAAAGGAGAGGGGAGGTGGGCAGAGGGAGACAGTGAAAAGGCAGAGATACTGAATGAATACTTTTGCTCAGTAGTCACAAAAGAAGAGGAGGAGGAGGAGTTACCTAAACCAAACAATAGAAGCACTCTGGGTAATGGGGTCGATGCCAGTCCATTTACAGAAGAAAAGAGTCCTGAAAGAACTCCTAAAACTCAAGGTGGACAAAGCAATGGGGCCTGACAGAATTCACCCTAGAATCCTAAAAGAACTAAGGGAGGACCTAGTGACACTTTTTAACAAATCATGGGAGGATGGGGTGGTACCTGAGGACTGGAGGAGGGCAGATGTGATTCACCTTCATAAAAGTGGGAGCAAGGCAGAAGCAGAAAACTACAGACCTGTTAGTTTGACCTCAGTGGTGGGGAAAATGATGGAATCACTTCTGAAAGAAAGAATTGTTCAGTACCTAGAGGCCAGCGGGGCACAGGACCCAAAGCAGCATGGATTTACAGCAGGAAGGTCATGTCAGACGAATCTAATCAATTTCTTTGACTGGGTGACCAAAGTAATAGACCAGGGAGGGCTGTGGATATGGCCTACCTAGACTTTAGCAAGGCATTTGACACAGTCCCGCAAAAAGATTAATAATCAGTTAGCCAGCCTGGGAGTAGGTCCCAGGGTGGTAGCCTGGGTAGCGAACTGGCTGCACAACAGGACACAGAAGGTAATAGTGAATGGAACACATTCTGAAGAAAGGGGGGTTACTAATGGAGTACCTCAGGGCTCAGTACTGGGTCCAATCCTCTTTAACGTCTTTATTGGTGACATTGCAGAGGGTCTGGAAGGAAAGGTATGCCTCTTTGCAGATGACACAAACATCTGTAACAGAGTTGATACACAAGGGGGGGGTAGAAAGGATGAGAAGGGACTTGGCAAGGTTGGAGGAATGATCAGACATATGACAACTTAGATTCAATGCAAAGAAGTGCAAAGTAATGCACCTGGGAAATAAAAATCCAGGAGAAGAGTACACAATAGGAGGGGAGATGCTAACAACAACAGTAATGGAAAGGGATCTGGATGTTGTCATATCAGATGACCTAAAGGTGGGTAAGCAGTGTGAGAAGTCAGTAAGGAGAGCCAGGAGAATACTGGGATGCATAGGGAGGGGCATCACAAGTAGAAAAAGGGAAGTGGTTATCCCTCTGTACAGACAGTTGGTGAGACCCCATCTGGAGTACTGTGTGCAGTTTTGGAGACCTCATCTATGCAAGGACATAGACAGGAAGGAAGCAGTCCAGAGGAGGGCAACTAAAATGGTGCAGGGTCTACATCAGAAACCATATGAAGAGAGACTGAGAGAGCTTAATATGTATACCCTTGATGAAAGGAGGGATGGGGGACATGATAGAAACTTTTAAGTACCTCAAGGGAATCAACAAAGTCCAGGAGGGTAGCATCTTTCAGAAAAAGAGATATGTAAGAACAAGGGGGCACAATTTAAAGTTAGGGGACGGCTCAGGGGTAATGTGAGGAAATTCTTTTTCACGGAGAGAGTGGTGGACGCATGGAACCGCCTTTCTGGAGAGGTTTTGGGGTCTAAAACAGTGGGGGAATTCAAACATGCATGAGACAGACATAAGGCAATTATAGTGGGGGGTTGCAGGAAGTAGGTTGTTGGATAACTAGAATCTGCAGCTTATCCAATAGGTAGGGAAATGGGCAGACTGGGTGGGCCAAGTGGTCCTTATCTGCCATCAAAGTCTATGTTTCTGTGTTTCTATTTAAGCCAAACGATGGACCAGATAGATTCTTCTAACTCCAGACCTCTCAAAAAAAATAGCCAGTAAAACAATAAATGCATACATGGAAATTGCACTATGGATTGATGTATAGCGCCTCCTACACCCTAGGAGGCGAGAATATACATACTATTCCCATCCCCGTGGTTCATACGCCCGTCTTGACTGCTTCTTACTTTCAGGTGAGCATCACTTTTGGATGTTAGATTGTGTGCATACTCCGTCAGTCTTGTTGGACCACTCCCAGTTCACCCTAATTCTGAAATGGGGCCCTGATAGTAAGCAGTCCCTATGGAGTTTTAACAACTGTTTACTTAATCTAAAAGATTTTACAGAATATGTTAAGAGCCGTATACCCCAAATCATACAAGAGAATGATTCCCTGCAGATCACTAGAGTGACACTCTGGGATACAGTAAAAGTGATACAGAGCGGAGATGTGATTAAATACGCTGCACGATATAAAAAACAACAAAATCCGCACCTAGAGCGGCTTCAACACCAGTTGGCTGACCTCCAGGCGGAACATGCAGGAGGGAACTAAACTGTCTTGCCTCAATTGCAAATCACTAGACAGCAGATCCAAAAAGTAATCAATATCAAAACCGAATAAGCACTACAACGCCTCCGTCAAAGATATCGTGAAACAGGTCAGAGAGCGACCCGATTATTGGCCCATCGCCTGCGGCAGAAAACTGCTCAGACCACAATAGCCCAAATTAGGGAACTTATAACAGGGCAGTTGGGGACCCATCCAAAACAGGTACTGGAATCCTTTAAGAAGTATTACAGTACTCTGCACACTCCAGAACAAACGGCAGAGGATAATCTAGTTCAAAGTTATCTCTCTAAGCTGAGGCTACCGAAGCTTACCTCAGAACTCGGAAAGCAAATTGATAAATCATTGTCCCCCACAGAGTTAACTGAGGCATTAAATGCTTTAAAAATGTGCAAGGCTCCTGGCCCAGATGGATATATGCCTGAGTTCTTTAAGTGTTTTAAGGGGGAGCTTGAAAAACCTCTCCTGGCTACTTGCAGAGCCTCTCAGGAGGGAAAAAGCCTTCCTTTGTCCTTGAATTTTGCTGTCATCACAAGCATTCCAAAACCAACCAAAGATAAGACCCAATGTAAGTCATATAGACCTATATCTATATTAAATATAGATTATAAGCTGTATATCTCATTGTTGGTGAAGCGTTTAAAAGAGGTTCTACCCAGGCTTATTGACTATGACCAGATGGGTTTTATTCCCGGCCGACAAACCCAGAACAACATTAAGAGAACACTGCCTCTCCTTTTCCATGCCACCTGGTTGAGATTCCCCTTCTTACTATTGAGTTTAGATGCGGAAGAGGCTTTCGATCGGGTGGCGTGGAACTTTCCGAGACGGACGCTTGAAGCATCTGAGTTCTCGGCGGCCTTTGTTAAAATTATTGACAGTATTTATACAAGTCCCAAGGCATATATTAAAATTAATGGAGCGGTGTCCAGTCCCATAACACTACTCTGGGGGACCAGAGAGGGATGCCCCCTCTCCCCACTCCTTTTTGTCCTTTATCTAGAGCCTCTTGCTCAGGATCTGAGACAAAGAGTAGAAATTGAAGGGGTGCATGTGAGAGGTGAAACACATTAATTAGCCCTGTATGCAGATAATCTTTTGATCTACCTTAGTAATCCGGAGGAGGGATTGCTCCCATTATGGAACAGCTTGAGGAAGTTTAGCTTACTAGTTGGCTACAAGGTGAACACAGCCAAAACCGAGGTGCTGGCAGCAGCCCACTCCCCTTCGAATAAAATCAAAAATCACTGTCCCTTTAAATGGAACAGGGAATATCTGAGGTACCTGGGAGTCTACCTATCTCTGGACAGCACCCAGATCTTCCAACTTAATTTTGCCCCTATCCTAGAGCAAATAAAAGCTGATTTAGAGAGGTGGGCACTTATTCCAGTTCCCCTAATACAAAGAATAGAGGCAGTCAAAATTGTGCTGCTTCCTAAATTTTTGTATCTTTTACAAACATTACCAATATATATTCCTCCATTTTTTTTTATGGATTAAATAGGAGAATCTCCCGGTTTATTTGGGGACAACAGAGGCCTAGGATCCGGCTATCAATACTTCAGATTCCAAAATATGAAGGTGGACTCTCGCTCCCTAAGTTAAGATTATATCACCAGGCAGCTCAGCTGCGTACAGTCTTCTACTGGTTAAGCAGAGGATATATTGCCAAGTTGAAAACCCTAGAGACTAGTGAGTTCTCTAACCTAAATAAACTACTTCTTGCCCGGGGTGTGGGGGGAGATTCTTACTCTGGCACCAGAGAACCCCTACTCCATGCACACCCTCTCCACTTGGTACGAGATCCTAGATGATAAATCCTTACAACCATGGAGGATTCTCCAGAGATCACTCCCACATGAACAGACCTTCCAACCAGCTAAGTGGGACTCTGGGTCTCAAAGATGGGAGGAAAAGGGCTTCTTTCTGGTTTAGCATCTTCTGGAGATGGGGGAGAGGTTCTTTCCTTTCAGGATCTGGTAATTCAGTTCGGTATACCATGGCAAGATAGATTAAGATATTTCCAGGCCCGAGACTATGTTCGATCACTCCCCCTGCCCCGAGGAGAGATAGTCTCTCCCCCTCAAATTATCTTGCTTCTTAAGACAGCGTTGGAAAACTGGGCACCTCAAAATAAAATTGTCTCATATCTACACAGAACACTACTGCAATGGAAAGGGGACACGACTCAAACAGTTAGACAAACATGGACACATGACTTAGGTGCTCCAATCCCTGATGCAGTTTGACTTAAAACCTTAGAAAGAATTCATTGGGGAATAGCAGGAGTGACATGGAGGGAGTTCTCCTGGAAGGTGTTCTCCAGATACTTCTGCACCCCAGACAATAACAGGGAACTATAGGGCGGATGGGGCCTCAACATGCTGGAGAAGTTGTGGTCGGGCAGCAGCAGCTCTAGTCCATATCCTCTGGAGCTGCCCCTCATTGACCCCCTTCTTTCAGGACCTACAGCAGGCCATTCATCTCATTTTCGACTTGGGCCTGATCCTTACCCCCACATTATATTTCTTTTTGAACCTTCCACCTGGATACAGAGATAGAGAAACAGCAAAACTACTAAAAATAGTGCTATTGGCTGCCCAAAAAGCAATTACTAAGAAGTGGGTTACGAACAAAAATATCTCCTTGGGTCAATGGCAAGAAGTGATGATCTCTGTTTACAGGATGGAATGTCTAACAGCAACTATTAATAAAAGACAGACCCAATTAGAACTGCTCTGGAGAAGGTGGGTCATATATATCATGTCACATTGACCTGACTTTGTGCCATAACTGGGGGAGCACGGGGACGGACGATCACCATTGAGCTCCCTGCTATTAACAATGGGATTGACTCGAGTTTAAGAGTCTACAGTAGAATTCCAATCCATTTATATACATTGTTTGGACTCAACCTGATTATCACTAATTGAATAGATTTGAATCCCTGAAAACTTGATACATTTCTCTCTTCAATGATCCTCTGTCTGAAAAACCTTCTTTATGGGGAAAAAAAATTATTTAACTTAATATATTAAGATGGCACTTAATGTTTTTTTTTTGTGTTTTTAAGTTCTTCTATTTTTATGAATTGGTTATGTATTGTATATATTTGGTGCAGGTTATGTATGTACTTGTAGTGTTACACCCAAAATGTAATACAAATTAAAGTTTGAAAAAAAAGAAATCTGTTGGAACAGGAGGTTTAGGCCTTACTTCTTGCAAGGGCAGTAGATCCTGTTCCCTCCAGCCAAAGAGGGCAGGGGTTTTATTCAAGATATTTCCTAACAACAAAAAGAATGGGGAGTGGCGACCTATACCAGACCTCAGACTGCTAAACAGGTATCTGGTAAAACCCAGGTTCAAGATGGTCACATTGGCCATGATTCTGCCAATTGTGCAAAAAGGAGACTGGCTAGCCTCATTAGACCTAAAGGATGCATATTTCCATATTCCCATAAGGGAGTCACACAGAAAATATTTAAGATTCAGACTTCCCACAGGCCACTATGAGTTCTCAACACTTCCCTTTGGGCTCACCTCTGCACCAAGGATCTTTACCAAGTGCATGGCAGTAGTGGTGGCACACCTAAGAAGACTAGGGGTGGGATATTCAGACTGTGCCAGGCTGTAGCGCAAGCCTGTGCACAGCGCAAGTGCAGGTGGCCAGAGTAGAGCAGGGGGATGCACTAGCGCAAGTTCCGTTGTGCTAGGCACAACAACCGCGATATTCAAACGTGCACATGCAAATGGGGCCATAACGTATGCATGGCGCAAATAGGGCCATTTGCATGGAGGTGCACCGATCTCCGGCGACTTGCGCCTGGTGCCCTGCCAGGCTGCAGCCATCAGGGACCGACGCCCCCTGCTCATCGCAGCAAAGTGCCCCAATGCCCGATCGCATGCATGTGTATAGCCAAAACAGTGGACTCTCTCCCTGGTGGTCCAGTGGACCGCTCGCTGCCCGATCGCAGGCAGATGTAGTAAATGTAAATGTCCTATATCTCTGGTGGTCCAGTGGACCGCTCGTAGCCCGATCACGGGCAGATGTAGAAGAATAAAGAGTCCTATATCCCTGGTGGTCCAGTGGACTGCTTGCAGCCCGATCGCGGGCAGATGTAGTAAATGTAATGTTCTATATCTCTGGTGGTTCATATCGCCACTGCAGGCAGCCTGGTGCAACTATGTCCCATAGTCCGCATTCAGCGGGCAGCCTCTCTCATCATTTCATCATTTCACCGCCTTTCAGTCAGTAGCGGCGAGCCACCAGCGAGCCTACCGACTGACACGACAGTAGGCTGTATACCCATTGGGTCCACAGCGTGAACCAATGGGCATGCAGTCGATGTGGCATTGACACAGTCCAGATATGTGATCTGGACTGTGTAGTAGTGGTATGGGCTGCATGCCCATTGGCTCACACTGTGGACCAGTGGGCGACAGCCCTACCATATGGTGTCAGCCTGCCGGCGGCAAGCTGGTGGGGAGCTGCTGCCTGCTGCTGCCTGGGGGGGGGGAGCGGGGCAGTGGGGCTCAGTGAGCGAGTGGGGAGGTGGGTACTGCTGGACCACCAGGGATATGGGACTAATAGTTTGCACTACAGATGCCTGCGATCGGGCTGCAAGCGGTCCACTGGAACACCAGGGATAGAGTTAACTGAATCTATTTATACCTATGCCCGTGATGAGGCTGCGAGTGGTCCACTGGACCACCAGGGATATAGGACATTTACATTTACTGCATCTGCCCGCGATCTGGCTGCGAGTGGTCCACTGGACCACCAGGGATATAGGACATTTACATTTACTACATCTGCCCGCGATTGGGCTGCGAGCAATCCACTGGACCATCAGGGATACAGGACTTGTCTTTGCAACATACACCTGCGATCGGGCATGGGGGGGTGCCACCACGAAGGTGCCGCCGGAGCTTGGGTGGCCACCCACAGGTGGCAGTTGCCGTGTTGCACCCTGCAACACGGCAGCTCACCTGTGGGTGGCCAGCTGTTGCCCTTTTTTTTTTTTTGGCTTACCTGTGTGCAGCGCAGGTAGGGGTTGCACATGCATGGGCTCAGCACATCCTGGGCTGAATATCGGGATGTGCAGAGTATGCATGGGCACGCCTTCCCCACCTGCGCTGCATACATTACTGATGCACCGTGGTGCATCGGGATTTGTGCCGGGCACAATCCCCCCCTTTGAATATCGTGCCGGGGGGCATCAGTGGGTTGCGCATGTTGCGCCATGCGCAACCCTTCTAAATATCCTGCCCTAGGTGTTTCAGTTTTTCCCTATCTGGACGATTGGCTAATTGTGGGAGAGTCTCACCAGCAGGTGACCAAACGCCTTCAGGTAACCCAGGATCTGTTGCACTCCTTGGAATTCCTTCTTAACGTCAAAAAGTCAGTCCTGACTCCTGTGCAGGTACTGCAGGTCATAGGTTCAGAACTAAACACCTTACTGGGAAGGGCCTTCTTCCCTCAGGAAAGGGCAGAAAGCATTCGACTTTTGGCAAGCCGTTTGTCCTGTGCAAGCCAAAGCCAGCAAGACAGTTTCTACATCTGTTAGGGCACATGGCTTCAGCAGCAAGCACAGTCATAGGTGCCAGGTTTCAGATTAGAGATGTTCAGTTCCACCTCAGGGCACACTGGTGCCAAAGGCAGGAGACTCTATCAAAACCCATACCAGTAATAACGGTGTTACTACATGCACTCCAATGGTGGATGGAGCTGGAAAATTTGAGAGAAGGGGTTCCATTCTTGCAGTAGCCCCCTTCATTGGTTTTCACAACAGATGCTTCCCTGTTAGGCTGGGGTGCTCACTTGGGGGAGCACACCATTCACGGCACTTGGGAGAGTGCAGATTCCCTCCAGCATGTAAACCTGCTAGAGCTAACAGCCATTTACCTGGCCCTGCAGGCTTTCTCACATCTAATACAAGGAAAGGTGGTTCAAGTCAGAACAGACAATACCACAACAGTGTACTACATCAGCAAGTGGGGGGGGGGAGGGACAAGGTCTACCCCACCTTGTACAGAGGCAATAAAGATATAGAGCCTTGCTTACTCTCTAATCGCCTCCTTACAGTTGATCCATCTGCCTGGCAAGAACAACACCCTGGCAGATGCCTTGAGCAGGATAAACCAGGCCTATCATGAATGGACACTGAACAAGCAAGTGGTGAACGTCCTATTCAGGGGGTGGGGCACTCCAGAGATGGATCTTTTTGCATCCCACCAAAACCACCACTTGCCTCTGTATTGTTGTAGGGCCCCTGCCAAGGGAACAGTTCCCCTGGATGCCTTGATTCTGAATTGGGCAGGGAGGCATCTTTATGCATTCCCCCTTTCCCCCTGATACTCAGGGTGCTCATCAAGCTCAGATCACAGCCAGCTTCAATGAGACTGGTAGCCCCAGACTGGGCCAGACAGCCTTGGTACTCCCTCCTGCTTTCTTTGTCAGTGGCCAGACTGATTCACCTCCCACAAAGATACAACCTTCTGACCTCCTTCCAAGGGAGGGTCATGTACCCCAATCTCAGGTCTCTCAGACTTAAGGCATGGCTCTTGAGGACTTAGAATATGCATGCTGGCAACTCTCTGAAGGAGTCCTGGAGGTCCTCAGGGGGTATAGGAAACCTTCTACTAAGAAAACCTATGCCTTGAAATGGAAGAGGTTCTCTATATGGTGTAGAGATAAGGGTGTAGCCCCAGCTCAAGCTGGCATACCAACCTTGCTGGACTGTTTGGCTTATTTGCATTTCCAAGGTCTGTAGCATTCAACCCTGAAAGTGCACCTGGCTTCGGTATCAGCATACATTTCGGCTGGGAAGGACACCTCCTTAGCATCTAATCCTGTCTTCAGGAAGTTCTTTAAGGGACTGTCTCACCTGTTTCCCCTCACAGGGAACCAGTGCCTGAACATTTGCATTGCTCAGCTTATGCTTCCTCCCTTTGAGACCATGGCCTCTGTAGATTTCAAGTCTGTTACTTGGAAGGTAGTGTTCTTGGTGGCAGTCACTTCTGCCAGGAGGTTAAGTGAGCTCCAGGCCCTCTGTGTGGAAAAGGAATATGTTTCCTTCCACAGGGACACGGTAGTATTGAGAACTAATAGGAAGTTCCTCCCCAAAGTGGTCTTGGACTTCCATTCTAACCAGTCTATCACCTTGCCAGTTTTCTTCACTGAGTACTCTAGTTCAGGGGAGTGAAGACTGCACAACCTTGATGTAAAAAGGGCTTTAAGTCACTACATGACTCATACCAAGGACCATAGGCAGGATAGACAACAGCTTTTCCTCACCTATGGGGAGGTAGATAAGGGGACACCTGCATATAAAAGAACTATCTTTCGATGGATAGTTCAGTGTATTCAGTTTTGCTACTCAAAGGTAGGTAGGGTGCCCCCTGTGGGACTTAGGGCCCATTCTACAAGGGGCACAGCTGCCACTATTGCTGCTACTTGAAAGGTGCTATTGGTGGAAATCTGTAAAGCAGCTACCTGGAGGTCAGTCCGCTCCTTCACTAAGCATTATAGCCTGGACACCCAGTCCAGGAATGATGCCAGGTTTGTAAGTAGATTCTTTGCCCACCTCCGTAAGGTACTGCTGCATAGTCTGCAATAAGTAATAATATTAGTGAATTCCTGAGGTTAGAAGAAAAAATTACTCACTTGTAGTAATCTTGTTTCTTCCAAAGGGATCCGCTAATATTATTACTTTCCCACCTTGCCTCCCCTGATAGAATCAGTAAAAACCTCTCCAGTGTTGATTGTATAAATACTTGGAGTGGTATGCCATCTGCTGGCATGTCTTAGTAATGCTTTATAGTGTAACCCCTACCCTGTATGCCGTTTGTATCTGACAGCACTACCAGGTGGGCTGGGTTTGGGGAGGGATATGTCACTCGGCACACAGGCTAGATTTGGCTACTCTGCACAGGGGCACCCTAGTAACTCTGAACACAGGAAGCAATAACTGTAATGTCCAATACCAGAAGTGGGATTCTAAAGTGTGGCTTTTATTCACATCCAAACAGAATAAACAAAGCATAGATGGACTCCCACGGGGCTATACTCCTGGTAATGCAGATTAAAGGAGACCAGAACACATCCTCATCACTTTAGCCCTCACTCTGAAACACACTGGGCACACAGCCCTAACTTGTACACTGCTCTGGGTTTTCCCTGGCTCGGCTCCCTTGCCAGCCACTTGGACACCTTCCATATATCATGGAATCATTTTCTGGTGGCTCCCTAAACCAACTAGGAGCACCTCAGCCCCATCAGGGAATCTTCCTCTTAATCCCACGTCCGGGTACTTTCCTCAGACACTGGCCAAGTAGCTGAGAGAAAGCAACAGGTGTCTCAGAGCAAATCCGTAGAGGTGAATTTGGTTACTAATGATGGGGGGTCTCCCACCTCTCACTCCCACAATTCATACCTTGCCATTTCTCTGGACTGTAAACACCTCATCCTTTAACACTTTGCTGTGTAGATTCTTGCTAAATGTATTTCACATTTAATCTACTTGTCTTGCTTCCTATCTGTGCCGGACTTGAACATACTTATAAGTGGCTTTGTCCATTACTCTAGACCCCCACAGAGTTAAGCAGTCCAATCCCCACATCTTCCAACTGTACTTGGCTGTCTTTTCCTGACCCCACAGTAACAGTCCCTTTAGTTTCCTTCTGTTTCAGGTGAAAACACTTGGCCCTTTTGCAGAGCGAACTCACCCTTTGGTTGCAGGTGCCCCACAGGCGTTTCCTCCTTAGAAATTTTCCTTTCAGAGCTTCTGGTGCCTCAGCATAACTCAAACAGGCAGCTTCTTTTCCTTAGCCGGACCCAGGGGGGTTGCCCCTTGAAAACAGGCTGACACCTTCCCCCCCATCCCCACAGGGATGGGGCTCTGAACCATTGAGAGCGGTCTCCACCACTTCAATTATCAGTTCCTGTGTTCCTCTTCAGGTGGAAACACACACCAAAAAACAAAAGTAGCTCTGTAACAGAGCTTAAAGCTCTGAGGGCCTGCCCTCAGCAGAGCACCTCTGCTGCACTACGGACTCTCTCTCAGACTGAACCAGAAATGGCTTCAAATTCCCCAACGTTCTACTCTAACTTCCAACTGCAACATTTCAGTGTGGCTTATGTAGCTGCGACAGTTCTAAAATGATGCCATCCCTCAATCTCAGCTGAGACTGAGAACAGAGTGAGACAGTGTGAAATCCATTTAACTGTAGTTTCACAAGCTGCCTTCCCTGCCTACCACTAGGTCTTACTGGGATTCTAGTAACCCCGGGTAACAAGGGGTTACAATAGCTTAGTAGGTCTTTTTTCCTTAGGTGAATCTGACATTTAGAAATTTTCCTGTGATTTAAGGTTAACTAGTTGCCCCAGTTTGGGCCTTTTTTCTATTTTCTATTCTACAGTAAGTAGATGTTAGTATGGCCTCTTTGCAGGCTCCTAAGAAATCTGAGGTTAGAATGTAGGCAGTTACACTGGGCAGTTTTTGAACTGAATGCACGAGATAAAGGATTCCATCCTTAGCATGACATTCCGTTTGGCTCCGGGGCAGTGCTGATTTAAAGGAGCACTGCAAGAAGTAATAATATTAGTGGATCCCTTTGGAAGAAACAAGATTACTACAGGTGAGTAATTTGTTCTTCACTGCCATTCCTACTGTGCATGTCTCTAACTCCTGCACTACCAATGCCAGCAAGCCAACATTCGGCATTGACAAATTTGTGTTTATTCTATTTTGGGTTGCCCCTTATCTCCTGACTTGTATGATGCACTTCTTTTCACATTTTGAGTTTGTTTTACTACTTTTTTTCACGTTTGGAATAATAAAAGTTATGGTTTGGACCAGGTTTTCATCAGTATTCTCAGCTGTTTAATATACCTGTTGTCGCATACTGCCTGCTGCATGCTACTTCATTTTAGTTGCAACAGAAGTGATGTTAAACAACAAATGTTTAAAAACAGCAGAGAACACTAACGAAAACCTGATGAGAGCCATAGTAAAAGGAGCGCTCTTTTACTTGCTTCAAATATGAAAAAAAGTACTAAAGCAGACTCAAAATGGGGAAAGAAGGGTATCCTACAAGTCAGGAGATAACAAGTAATCTAAAATAGAATAAAATGTATAAGTAAAGATTTCCACCGCTATCATGCAGTGCTGCTTTAAAGGCACACTCCAAAAGGGATACCTCTGCCTTTGTGGCATCCTCATGGGGCATCCCATTGTTCGACATTTTTAAAGCAGCTAAGTGGGAAACAGTACACATCTTCACAAAGCACTACTGTTTGGATATGTAGTCCAGAAGGGATACCAGCCTTGGAAATTCTGTCTTGCAGAACCTTTTTCCTAAGTAGGTTCTGGACCTAGCCTTGTAAGGTACTGCTGCTGAGTCTGCATAACATGTAAGCACTTAAGTGAGTGATTCCTGGGGTTAGAAGAAAAAAATGACTCACCATAGTAATGTTGTTTCTCTTAAGGGATCCATCACTATGTTTACACTCCCTAAACCAGCCTCTCCTTCCCAAACCTGAAATAGGTTCACATATGAATCAGTTATTTTTTAATTGAGGTTGCTTGAGTATTACTATTGCAGTTCTACAATTCTAAGTTTGCTGTTATGATTTATATGACAATTGTTCTCCGGTCTGCTTTCAATTTGTTTGATGCTTTTTAAAATTCTATGAAAAATGTTTCAAACTTTTTTTGGCAGCCTTTTAGCTAGTTTTACTAGCTGCTGCTCCACTCTG
This sequence comes from Neoceratodus forsteri, assembly GCA_016271365.2. Lineage (NCBI taxonomy): Eukaryota > Metazoa > Chordata > Ceratodontiformes > Ceratodontidae > Neoceratodus > Neoceratodus forsteri. The sequence continues at coordinate 8,296,871 of JADMNL010000040.1, forward strand.
GTTTGGAAACAGACCTCAGCAACGGCCAAAGTGGAGCATGGATGCAGAGTTTGAACCTACATTCCAAATTCTAAAATTTGCATAGGTGCTATCTCCGGGGCATCACTTTCGGCTGAGATGACTGCATGAAGTGTCAACAAAGTGAGGGATCCTTTAAGAAGAAACAACATTACTATGGTGAGTAATTTTTTCTTCAGGTATAGGAACGCAGTGTGGGACACAAGGTAGACATAGTGAAGCTAAAAAAGGGAGAGGAGTAGGTGGAACTCAGTAAAGAGAAAGCAGAGGTGTTGAACAAATACTTTTGCTGTCTTTACTAAAGAAAAGGCTGGACCAGTACCACAAAGGAGGATGGGGTGGGGGGGGAGGTAGAATGTCTGAGGACAGGATATCAGAAGAGGAAAGGGCTCATGTCTCTAAAGGTGAACAAGTCCCCGGGTCCAGGTGGCATAGACCCAAGAGTGTTGAGGGAACTGGTGGAGTAGCTGGGTGTCCGCTGGCAAATCTGTTCAGCAGCTTTTTAGATACAGAGTGGTACTGCAGGAGTGCAGAACTGCACATGTGGTACCAATGCACAAAAGTGGGCCTGATGATAACCCTGGGAACTATAGGCCTGTCAGTCCTTGAAGTTCCTTGAAGCCAGCGGGCTACATGACGAGAAACAGAATGTTTTCATGTCAGGGGTTCCTGTCAAACCAGCCTGATCTACTTCTTTGACATGGTAACAAAGGCAGTGGACATGGGTCAGATGTTTGACATTCTGTATTTGGATTTTAGCAAGGCCTTCATCTTGGTGCCCCATAAGTATTCATTCAGTATCCCTGCTTTTTCACTGTCCCTCTCTGCCCACCCACCGTCCATTCTGTTCAGCCTCATTATCCCTCCCTTTGTCTTTCTACGCTCCCTAACGTACCTATAAAAGGTTTTATCCCCCTTCTTAACTGAGTTGGCTATCTTTTCCTCGGTTTGGGCCATACCTACTGCTTTAGTGGTCTGCTTGGATGGTTTCAGGTCATCTGTGATGACGATGCCCAAGTCTCTTTCTTCTCTTGTGATTGCCAGCAACTCCCCTCCCAACCTATAGGTGGTTTCAGGGTTTCTCGTGCATGATCTTATAATTCTTTGCGTTAAACCCCCATTGCCACTCTTCTGACCATTTTTCCAGTTTATCCAGCTCTTGTCATTCTGCCCACCCTATCTGGATCATGTACTCTGTTGCAGATCTTGGTGTCATTTGCAAACAGACAAACTTTACCCTCCAGTCCATCTGCAATGTCACTGTTGAAGACATTGAAGAGGACTGGCCCCAGGACTGATCCCTGAGGTACATCACTTGTGACTTACATCTCTTCTGACTGTATACCGTTTACCACCAACTCTCTGTGTTCTGCCCGCCAACCAGTTTGCCACCCAGTTGACCAACTTCTGACCCACTCCAAGCCTATCCAGCTTATTAATCAATCTTCTATGTGGAACAGTATCGAAAGCTTTGCTGAAGTCAAGGTAGGCGGCAACAACTGCACCACCTTGGTCCACCACTCTGGTTACCCAGTCAAAGAAATCTACAAAGTTAGTTTGACAGGACCTTCCTGTTGTAAACCCATGCTGTCTTGGATCCTGTGCTCCAATGGATTCCAGGTGTTGCACTATCCTTTCCTTAAGGAGTGCCTCCATAATCTTGCCCACTACTAAGATAAGACTGACTGGTCTGTAGTTCCCTGCCTCCTCCCTGCTGCCACTCTTGTGGAGCGGGATCACATGAGCCCTTCCCCAGTCTTCTGGGACCTCTCCTGTGCTCAGAGAGTAAATAGTTCTGATAATGGCTCTGCTAGTTCCACCCTTAGCTCCTTTAGTACCCTGGGATGTATGCCATCTGGTCCCATTGCCTTGTCCGTCCTGAGCTTAGTGAGCTCTTGTAGGACCCTTTCTTTTGTGAAGGGACTTGTGCACACCTCCCTCCCCCGTGTCCATGCTGCTGAGCTGTAGGACCTGCCCTACCTTCTTCTCAGTAAATACTGAGCAGAAGCACTATTCTATAGTAAGGAAAGCCACCCAGAAATTGGGAGCATTAAAAGAATATTTTCCTGTCTTTTAAAAAAGGTGAGAACTAAACTTGTACAACAATTAATAATACCCGTTTTAGAACATGGACTGGTTTATGGATGTGCACCAAAAAAGGCATTGAAAAAGGTAGATCAAACCTACTATAAACTTGCCAGAGTCATTAATTTTAGTCATACTAGGATACATAGAGTGCAGCAGGCCCATAGACCCATAAAGCTCCTAAACTTACATTTTGCTTGAGGTACTTGTATTAAATAACAAGTATCTATCAAGCCTGTTTTTAAAAGTATTTTTATTAGAACTAATGACTATATTCAGGGGTAGATTGTTCCAGGGTTTCACCACCGCTTGTGAAAAATAAGACGCTCTTTTCTTCATTTTATATTTTTGTTTCCCTAACTGAAGTGAATGACCTTTAGTATTAACAAGTAATTGCTTGTATTCCAAACCACAATCAATTAATAAGTTGACATCATTAATAATATCCCAGGTAAATAACAGGTCACCCCAAGGCGTCTTTGTTCTAAAGACATTAAATTTAGTTTATGTAATCTACTTTCATAGGAGAGGTATTTATTTGAAAAGAATGATTTTGTAATTCTTCTTTGTACCCTTTCAATCCTATTGATATCTTTACACAAATAGGGGAACCAAAATTGGGATGCGTAATCCAAATATGGGCATACATACGTATGAAAGAGAGGAAAAAGGACTTCAGAATCCCTGGATACAATATTCCTTTTAATTGACCACCAAATTTTATTTGCTTTATTTATTCTGTTTGTAATCTGAACTGTTGGACACATAGAAACTATTGCACACAGTTATCCAGTCAATAAAATCACATGTAGCTATTACATTGTGGTTTAAAACGTTTTCTCAAAGCTGTCTGGAATTCAGATAGGGAGTTTTTAGCTTTTAATTCTAAAGGTATGAAGTTCCATGTTTGGGCTACAGAAGTCTGTAAGGTGGCATCTCCAAACCTGTTACAGGATCTGGGCCAAGACATTTTTACTGTGTTTTTTCTCATTATGTATTTATTCTCATGCCTAGTTCCAGTAGTTACTAGATGTTGTAATGGATAAACACTTTTAGTGTTTAATAATTTATGACACCAGATTATCCATCTAGTTTCTTTTTTGTGTTCCGGTCCCATCCAGTTCAGGTCTGAATACACTTTACAGTGGTGTGTTCCAAATTGACACTAATTTGGTCAGTTTTGACAGACTTGATAAAGGAATATCATGTGATATGGTTTTGTTGGATTTTAAGAAGGCTTTTGATTCAGTACCACATTGGGCTCTTATTCACCCCAGAATTCTAAATGAATTAAGGGAAGAACAAGTGACACCCCTGACTACCCTTTTTAACAAATCATGGGAGGATGGTGTGGTATCTGACGACTGGAGGAAGGTGGGTGTAATTCCCCTTCACAAAAGTGGGAGCAAGACAGAGGCAGAAAACTACAGACCTGCCAGTTTGACCTCTGTGGTAGGGAAAGTGATGGAATCACTTCTGAAGGAAAGAATTGTTGAGTACCTAGAGGCCAGTGGGGCACAGGACCCAAGGCAGCATGGATTTACAGCTGGAAGGTCACATCAGATGAATCTAATCGATTTCTTTGACTGGGTGACCAAAGTAGTAGACCAGGGAAGGGCTGTGGACATGACCAACCTAGACTTTAGCAAGGTATTTGACACAGTCCCACACAAAAGATTAATAAACAAGTTAGCCAGCCTGGGAGTGGGTCCCAGGGTGGTAGCCTGGGTAAAAATTAGCTGGACAACAGGACACAGAGGGTAATAGTTAACGGATTCCACTTCGAAGAAAGGGGGCTTACTAGCGGGGTACCACAGGGCTCAGTGTTAGCACCCAAAGGGTAGTAGGGGGAGTGGGGTTCCACAGGGATCTGTGCTCAACCCAGTGTTGTTTAGTGTGTTCATTGATGACATTGGAGATGGCGTTAAAGGCAAAATCTGTCTCTTTGCTGATGACACCAAGTTGTGTGGGAGGGTGGACCCAGACGATGGGGGTGCAGACCTAAAGAGACCTGGTGAAGCTGGAAAGGACCTAAAGAGACCTGGTGAAGTTGCTGAGGTCATCAGGCGCTTAATAACTGGGTTTCACTGCTAAGATATGCAAGGCAGCAGGAAAGTTAATGGAACCACCGCTGAAGGAAAGGATTGTGGAATATTTTGAATCCAGGGGCTTACAAGACCCAATGCAGCATGGTTTCACAGACGGTGTCACAAAGGGGAGATAATGTCAAACGAATCTGATATTTTTTTTTGTTGTCTCTGAGCAAGTAAGAAGGAGACTACTGAAGGAGACTACAGCAACTTCCTGTCCCAGAACAGGAAGGGCAGGAGCTGTAAAGCACAGAGGCAGTGGGAAAGCAGGGAGAAAAAAAAAAACAGAGAGAGGAAAGAGTAAGCATACAAAACAAGAGTCGAGGGGCCACAAATAAGACATGATGGGAGTGATGCAGTGCAGTGGCTATGGAGCAGCAGTCTTCCGGGAGACATTCTGGAGGATGCGGTGTTGTCCCATCTGCAGGCACTTCTCTGGGCTGAGGGAGGAGGTTGCTTGTCTCCAGATTGAGTTGGCTAGGATTCGGGGGACCTCCTGTCCCACCCAGAGACCACCAGGGCCGCCACCGCTGCCTCATAGTTTGCCAAGAAAGAGAAGTGGTTGGACCACGGTGGGCTGAGGGAGGGTGGTGGAACAGAGGTGCATGCCTCCAGTTGTACCTCTCCACAGTTCATACGCCGTTCTGGCAGAGTGTGATTCTTCTATGGAAGCACCCACAATAGAGACCAAGGAGGATGCTGGGAACCTCCACAAAGGACACCCACAGGAGGGTGGCACAGTACCCTACAGGGAAAGGAAACCACTCCTGGTAGGGGACTCAATTGTTAGGGGGGATAGAACTGGGGGAGGGAAGGGAGAGGGAGGTAAGGTGCCTGCCCGGTGCCATGGCTTGGAGGGTCAGGGAGCGAATCCTAAGGATCGCTGGAGCAGCTGCATGGGGGAAGGAGCTGGACTTCATTGTCTACCTAGGGACAGATGACCTGGCTGGGAATGGGATCAGAGCAGTACAGGTGGAATTTGTGGAGTTGGGGAGGGGTCTTAGACAAGTAGCACACACTGTAACCTTCTTGGAGGTGCTGCCTGTCTATAGCATGGGTGAGGCTAGGGTGCTCCACACCATGGGATTCAATCAGTGGTTGAAAAACAAATGCAGAGCTCAGGGTTTTGGCTTCATTGGGGACTGGGGTTCCACCTGGAGGGATACAGAGCTATACTCAGGGATGTGCAAATCCCATTGGCCCCTGTCTGGGGCAAGTAAATTTCCTTGAAGGGCAAGTATAAAAAGAGAGCTAATTTCATTGTAATGAATAGGTGCAAGTGAAAATGCAGCTACAGTCTTGGCTGTGCAAGTCCTGAAAGTTTTTATTTGAACACCCCTGCGTATATTGGCGCAATGGTCTGCATCTGTCCAGGAGAGGAACCAGGGTCCTAGGTGATAGGTTTAAATGCTTCATTGGCAAGCATTTAAACCAGCTGGGGAGGGCACTGAAAAGGAGCAGGAAAATCCCAGCCCCCTCCACAAAACAGGGTAGTTAGCGAGGTAAATACCAAAAATAGAGAAGTCAATAGGGAGAAGGGTAGGGGTAAATGGAGAAAAAGGCAAAGGCAGTAAGGACAAGGATAGGGCTAAAAGGAGTAAGGCCATCAAAAAATGGAGGTCAATGAGTACCAACACCTATAGTCTGGGTGACAAGCTCCCTGAACTAGTGACCTTGATGGAAGAGGGAAGCCTGGATATCTTGACAGCCACAGAAACATGGTACACAGAGAACTATGACTGGGATATCAACATACCAGGGTGCACAATCTCCAGGAAGGACAGGGAGGGTAGTAGTAGAAGAGGAGGAGGAGTAGCTCTCTACATAAGGGAAGGGATCAAAGCAATGGAGCTAAAGGGTAAACATGGGGGAGAGGGGGCACTGTGGGTTGCCCTGGAGACAGGAATAGCACCACAATCCGCATGGGGAGTGTATACCCCCCATCTCAGGGAGAGGAAATGGACAAGGAAATGATTGAAGGCATCCTTTGGATGGCAGTAAAAGGGGAGATATTGTTAATGGGGGACTGAATATGCCAGATGTTAACAGGGTCATTCTTAATGCCCTTCAGGGGGCATGCCTCAGACAGCTAGTGTTGGAACTTGCTCGGGAGGGAGCAGTCTTAGACCTGGTACTCTCAAATGGGAACAGAGAGGATCTCAGATTTAGAAGTGGGTAGCCATCTGGGAACAAGTGACCACCAAACAATGTGGTTTATCATAAACACAGCCATAGAGTCAAGCCATACAAATGTGAAGGTACTGGACTTTAGGAGGGATGACTTTGGCAAAATGGGAGAATGCCTCAGAAAAGCAGTAGCAAACGGGAAAAAGGAGGGGTAGTGAACAATGGGGAAACATCAGAATTGCCATCACAGGGGCAACAAACCTTTGTGTGAAGCAAATAAACAAATGAAAATGAAGGAAAAAAACACTATGGTTCTCAAAAGAGGTGGTGGGAATGGTTAGGGAGAAAGGGATAGCATTCAGGCAGTATAAGGAAACACAGAAGGAGCAGGACAGAGAACTATACCAGTTAAAGCAGAAGGAAGCTGGGAAGGCAGAATAGCAAAGGCCCAAACCGAGGAACAGATAGCCAACTCGGTTAAGAAGGGGGCTAAAACCTTTTATAGGTACATTAGGGAGCGAAGAAAGATGAAGGGAGGGATAATGAGGCTTAATAAAGGGGAGGGTGGGCAGGCAGAGGGTGACAGTGAAAAAGCAGGGATATTGAATGAATACTTCTGCTCATTATTCACAAAAGAAGAGGAGGGGGAGGTACCTAATCCATTCAATAGAAGCACTCTGGATAGGGGGGTTGATACCAGTCCATTCACAAAAGAAAGGGCTATGAAAGAATTCCTGAAACTGAAGGTGGACAAAGCAATGGGACCTGACGAGATTCACCTCAGAATTCTAAAAGAACTAAGGGGAGATCTAGTGACACCACTGACTACACTTTTTAACAAATCATGGGAGGATGGTGTGGTACCTGAGGACTGGAGGAGGGCGGATGTGATTCCCCTTCACAAAAGTGGGAGCAAAGCAGAGGCAGGAAACTACAGACCTGTTAGTTTGACGTCAGTGGTAGGGAAAATGATGGAATCACTTCTGAAGAAAGAATTAAAATTTAAAGAATTTAAAAAGAATTTAAATGGGCAGACTGGGTGGGCCATAGGCCCTTATGTGCCGACACTGTCTATGTATGTAATTGTTGAGTACCTAGAGGCCAGCGGTGCACAGGACCCAAGGTAGCAGGACTTCACAGCGTGAAGGTCATGTCAGACAAATCTCCTAGATTTCTTTGACTGGGTGACCAAAGTAGTAGACCAGGGAAGGGCTGTGGACGTGGCCTACCTAGACTTCAGCAAGGCATTTGACGCAGTCCCATGCAAAAGATTTAATAAACAAGTTAGCAAGCCTGGGAGTGGGTCCCAGGTTGGTTGCTTGGGTAACAATTTGGCTGGACAACAGGACACGGAGGGTTATAGTAAACTGAGTCCACTCCAAAGAAGGGGGTTACTAGCAGGGTACCGCAGGGTTCAGTACTGGGACTGGTCCTTTTTAATGTCTTTGTAAGTGACATTGCAGCGGGACTAGAAGGAAAAGTATGCCTAGTTGCAGACAACACAAAGATCTGCAACAGGGTTGATACACAAGGGGGGGGTGGAAATAATGAGAAGGGACTTGGCAATGTTGAAGGAATGGTAAAGAATATGGCAACTTAAATTCAATGCAAAGAAGTGCAAAGTAATGCACCTGGGAAACAAAAACCCAGGGGAAGAGTACACAGTGGGGGGGAAGGTACTAACAACAACAAAAATGGAAAGGGACCTGGGAGTAGTCATATCAGATGACCTAAAGGTAAGGAAGCAATGTGAGAAGGCAGTAAGGAGAGCTGGGGAGATATTGGGATGTATAGGGAGAGGCATCACCAGTAGAAAACAGGAAGTTGTTATCCCTCTGTACAGACAGTTGGTGAGACTCCATCTAAAGTACTACGTGCAGTTCTGGAGACCCCATCTCTGCAAGGACATAGACAGGATGGAGGCAGTCCAGAGGAGGGCAACTAAAATGGTGCAGGGTCTGCAATAGAAGCTATACGAAGAGAGAGACTAAATGAGTTTAATATGTATACCCTCGAGGAAAGGAGGGAGAGGGGGGGCATGATAGAAACTTTCAAATACCTCAAGGGAATCAACAAAGTCAGAGAGGGTAATCAAAGTGACCACTCGAGTAAGAGAGACTCTCTTAGTTGGGTGGTCGCTTTGATTTCTTAAAATCCCGACATTAAAGATACATAAAGCCTTTGGGAAAATCACTCCCATTCAAGTCAGTGGGGCGCGCACATGCAGCCTTCGTTTACTGACATCACAAAATGGGGCTGCGTGTGGGGCGCCACAGGGATGGAACTGCTTCCAGTTTTTGCGGGTGGGTCAGGGAATAAAGCTACGAGTAAATAACATTTTTAAACGGTAGCTCACAAAGGAATCATTTATGGAAAATGACTACTGGCCAGGTCATGGATATGTCGGGGGGCGAACAGAGGCGTAGAAGCTGCTCTTTAAACACTTTCTCCAAAACAAATGGGACAGGGTTCTAGTCTACCCTGTCACATGAATCTTATATTGTCCACCTCTTCCTCTGCACTGAATTGTTTTCCAAATGTTGTGCACTGTGAACAGATTTTTGAACAGGAATATGCCAGGATGGATAAGCACAGGCAGCTCCCTAGGCTGAGGGTGAGATATTACCCATTCCTGTAAGTGGGAGGTTCCTCCTTTGGCTGACAAAGCCATGCATAATCCTGTTACTCACACGGCCATTTTGGTTTGGTGGCTGTAACTGACACTCATGATAAATGAGTGAACACCTCATGCAGAAGGGGTTTTTCTTGAATGGGGTAAATCTTCAAATATCGTATGCATCTTTTATTGTTTCCAGAGCATTAAACTCATGGGTCATGTGGGGGGACCTAGCTTTGGGTAACTAGGTCCCTCCAGAATCAGAAGGGGCAAATATTATGCAACTTGTGTCCATGGTCTCAACCTTTCTGGGTGATTCCACAGTGGATAATTTACAGATGTCAGCACACTCCGGTTATCCTATTGTTACAACTATGTGGGGTGTCTGGTTTTGGCACTGAGTCGTGGACCAGGCATTCAAGTTTAAGCTATTTAACCTGTATTTTGAAGGAGGATTATTATTCAGCCCTGGCCTGGAGAACATTCTAAAGGATGTTCAGAATATCAGTCTATGGTCAGAGCCAGTATGGCTGCAGCTGAGGAGGTGGATAGAATACAGCACTGTCTGCTATGTCTAATGTGGCCACTGGCGTGCAGTGCGCATGCAAACTGAGCTGTGGAATGCTTGGCGGTATAGTCCGACGTATCCAAGATGGACACCGGAGTTGGCTATGCATGTGTGTCAACTCATGCATGCACAGTAAAGACAGTATCCATCTTGGGTACGTCGGACTGTGCTGCCGGCGTTCTGGAGTTCATTGCACATGCACAAGTTGTCACGCATGCGCAGTGCACTCCAGTGGCTGTATTGGACACAGCGGACAGTGCCGTGTTCCGGCCGCCGAAAAAAGTAGTGCAGTGGACGCCCAAGGATTTGTTTCCACCTCCACTACCGGAAACACAGGGAAAAGGGTAGTCGGTATCTGGTGAGCTCCCTTTTCTCAATGATTGCAAAATGGCTGCAGGACTCCACCCACTGCAGCCATAAAATAGGGCAACTTCTGGTGTCAAGGCACCAGCAGAAGACAAACCCAGTGTCATAAGGGCAAGGGTTTGCTTGGCAGCGACAGTCCACAGGTTGTGTTTAACCCTTTTGAATTTTTGGAAACCAGAGGAATTGGGGAACCTATTCCAGATTCAGGGGCAACAGTAGGGAAGGTACGCAGGCCAGTGTCTGTCCCCATTTCCTTTGGTGAAAGACTGCAGAATTTTTACCAGCGATGGACCCAGCTATCATCAGATGCATGGGTATAAGAGATTCTATCTGTGGGCTATGCCATAGAGATCTTACTTCGAGAGGGCTCTTGTAGTAGGTACTAACCACAAGGACTTGGGCCATCAGGCACTAGGACCACACTGAAAACTCTAGTTAGCAATGTCTGGCGTGGGACCGGCCACCTGATGTCACGTGACGGACGTCAGCATAACTCTATATAGTGGACAGTCCCCACACATGCCCTCCAGTTCTTTTCTGCCGTTGACCTGCACATGTTGGACCTCGCGGAGAATGCTGCTTCAGTCAACCGCCATTTTTGGATGAGTATTTCTCCAGTTTCTCTTTATTTTCTTATTTCTCGCAAAGTAAATAATTTCATGCATGTCTTCTCTGATGCCTTCCGAGTCACATAAGAACAAGTTGGAATCCTGCGGCACACAGCACCCTCATAAGCATGGCCATTCCCTCTGTCTCTTCTGCCTGGGACCAGAGCAAAAGACAGAGGACTGTGCGGCCTGGTAGAAATTCAACCAGGTCACATGGAAGTGCCCCCAGCTGGCCCTGAAAGTCTATGTTATCAAGCAAAAAATGGCTTCCATGGAGAAGGTGCTGCAGAAGCTGAGGGGGTCATCTTCATCACCGGGGGGTTCTTCTGAGTCCCACAAGAGGAAAAATATGGATAAGGAAAAGCACCGAGACTAAGACCAGTCTCCTTCCCGTCCGCGGCCTTCTCTGAGAGCCGCAGACATCGAGGGACCTCCTCTTCCACTGGCCGAGCCTACTCCCTCTTCCACGGAGCAGCCCTTGGTTCCCCTGCTTGAGCTGGTTTTATTTCAGGTGGGCATCTACGGAGTCCTGGAGAACTCCACAACTCTTAGACCCCTCAAAATTCCTGTGGCTCGGCTGATAAGTCAGTCATCCACTCCTCTGATGAATGCCCAGCTCAGCCTGATAAGTTGCAGTTCAGCTGCTCTGGTGTCCGCCTAGCCATGGTGCTTCCATTGGGCCCCAATTACAGGCCTGACATTGATCCTCTGGATCAGCCCCCGCTACCACTGTAGCCTTCCCCAGAGGGCTCTCTCTTGGGATCCTCCTTCTCCGCCTTCTCAGGTGGAGACTCAGGGCTCTCCGTTCATCCTGAGGAGCATCTGCCCAATGCAACCCTGGTGCCTGTGCCGGAACACCCTATGCCGGACCTCCCTCAGGGGCTGCCAACTCCTGTGCTGCAGGCTTCCCGTCTGGGCCCGTTGCCCCGCCCCAGATTCTGGTGGGATGCTTTGCCCCTTCGGGGCCGACGCCAGAACCCTCTCTGGTGGGTATGGTGCCAGACTTGACATTACCGGGCCCATCTTACCCTCCGTCAGGGCCTCCATCAGATCCCGCAGCCCCTCTGTCGGGGCCTATGCCTAGTTTTCCGCAGACAGGACCTCCATCAGGCCCCTCGGCTCCTCTGTCGGGGTCTTTGCCTGGCCTTCTGATGCCAGACTTCCCTGTGCCTCACTACTTCCCTTCAGGGTATTTGCCACCACGGTGCCAAACGCTAGGATATACCATGCCAGGGTATCTGTCGTCAGGCTATTCTATGCCTAACTACATTACTCCAGGCTATCATTGCCCAGTGCTGGGTTATTCAACGCTGGGTTATCACCCTACAGGCTACATGCCCGGTATCAACCTCTCCCTCCCCCTCCTCCGCAGCCTCAGGTGGACATTAGGTCGGGGCTTCAGTCTTGGTGGAGTGAGACCAAGATCCACTTTGGGGTGGCAGGTGAATTCCTGCAGGAGGTAGCCGATTTCATTGTCAGTGAAACATTGGAGTCTCCCAGATGTTTAATTCTGGGGGACTTCAATGTTTGGACTGATGACGAATCTTCTAGGTTAAGTTATAACCTCATCTAGATTATGTCATCTCTGGGCCTGTCACAAGAAGTTTCTTCTGTGACCCACCAGGGCGGCCACATGCGGGACCTAGTTTCTCACTGGGGCTTGAGGTTAGTAACCTTTATTTAATTTATTTTATTTGAATTTTGATAACTGGGTGGACCCACTGAGACAAGCATGTCCCTTTTTCAGAGGTGACCCGGGGAATAAGACAATTCTACAGCTAGATACATTATATATTAGTAAAAACATTACAAAGAATAGGTACAGTAGGATGCGATAAAATGAGATTCATCACATAGCAGTAGTAGGCAGGCTACAGGTGTGATGAATGAGCTGGCAGACAGTGTCCTCGGCTTTAGTTCGTTGATGCCAGGATGGTCCAGGAAGGCCACAGTTGATAAGTCAATGACAAAGTCCAGTGTTGACAGGCTTAGATAGAACTTGGGAATATCTGTGTAGGAGGCTAGGGAACACAGAGATCATGCAGGGGAATTTTGCATAGGCTTAGAGAATTATACATCAAACATCATACAGTCATACATAATGAACATTATTTTGCTATTAGCATTAAAATTTTTTATATATTTACATAATGTTTACATAGTATTATAGTTGGTTAGAACAGGAGGTAGGGGAGAGGAGGAGGTTCAGTCAAGAGATAGGAAAGCCAGGGTGGTTTAGGAAAGCAAGGAGAGCCAAGAAGGTTAATGAGGAGGCAAGGAAGAAGACAGGGTAGGGGAGGGTTTTAGGTGTTGGGATAGTAGAGCAGGGATGGTTAGTGGAGGGAACAGAGGAGGGAGAGGAGGTGGCAACAGTGTGGGGGTAGAGGAGGGAGCAGGGGAGAGAAGGGTCAGGTATGAAAGCCAGGGGAGGGTGAGTGAGAGATATGGGGGAAGGTGTGGGCTGCTGAGAAGGGGCTGGGAGAGAAAGAAGAGATAAGGATGCAGGTGAGTGGAGTAAGGGGATATTGCGATGGATGATTAGGTTCAGTTGCCACCGCAGGCTGGTGGAGGAAAGAACATCTCCTTGTATGCTCCTTTAAACAGGGGAAGGGACGCACAGGAGAGTAGGCTGTGCGGGAGGGAATTCCATTTTTGAGGAGCAGAAAAGGTGAATGATCTGCCAATGGCTAGGCGAACATTTGGAATTGTCAGCAGCTGAAGGTGGGAATGTTGAAGGGTCCTGACGAAGGATTTCCATGTGAGTAACCCAGTAAGAGCAGGTGGGGGAGGGAGGTGGGTTAGTTTGAATGTGGTACAAAGTACAGGGAGGTCCATTCTTGTCTCGAAGGACAGCTTCAAGACTGATCAGGTCATTTGGTCCGATCATTGCACGGTGGAGTTCTCGTTTGGGGCCCCCTGAGAACCCTCCCCCTGCAGAGATAACGTAAGCTACTGCCCTTTGAGGGGTTTGACCCCGGAGGGGTTTCTGGCAGTAGCTGATCTATCTAGTATGGGTAGTGCATGCATAGGGGGTACGGGCGAGGCTGTCACCGCCTGTAATAGGGCAATGTTGGCAGTGCTCGACTCTGTTGCACCAGTCCATGTATGACTCAAATCTTCTCATTTGAGGTCCCCATTGTTTGACGGGAAGTTCAAGGCAATGAAGATTTTGAGTCTGAGATTAGAGTGCTGCTGGCGGAGGTCCAGGTTGGAGGTGGATAGACTGGCACTGCGCTCCCATTAGGGTGAGTATCAGGGGCAATTACCCAAAAGAAGGCAGAGTTCCTGTCCAGGGAGATTGCTGCCAGGAAGAATCGACCAGCTGTGCTCTTTCGGACTGTGGACAGGCTCTTAAACCCAGCCTGTCTACAGATAAAAAAGCCTTCACTAATGCTTTATGCGAAGAGTTTACGTGCTTCTTCTTGGACAGGGTGTACCACCAGTGAGCCATAATATGACTGACAGTGGTTGCCTTGGGTGTCCGGTTGGGGGGAGTTTAAACCAGTGGAGGCAACTGAGGTCACTCGGGTTGCTTGTGAGCTGAAGCATGCATATTGTGAACTGGACCCTGGTGCCAACGTGTTTCTTAATGAGATGTGTTGACACCATTGGCCCGGTCTACACTTTGATTGTCCGGTGCTGTCTCTCAGATGGGGTCTTCCCAGATGCCTTGAAGGAGGCACTGGTCAAACCACTTCTGAAGAAACCATCTTTAGACCCTGACATCATGTTGAATTACCATCCAATCTCCAGCCTCCCATTTTTAGGGAAGGTTGTGGAGAAGGTTGTGGCACTTCACCTGGAAGAGCACCTTGTGGCCTTTGACCTGTATGAACCTCTCCAGTTGTGGTTTCATGCGAGGTATAGCATGGAAACCATATTAGTTCAGGTGCGCAATGACCTCATCAGGGCCAGAGATCGAGAGGAGGGGAGGGGACAATCCTCGTGCTCCTCAACCTCTCCTCAGCTTTTCACATGGTAGACATGGTAGCCCATTGTGTGTTGCTCGACTGCCTGAGAGAATTTTTCGGACTTCCTGGCACTGTCATCTGCTGGTTTGAGTCCTATCTCATGAATAGGAGGCAACGGGTAGTGATGGGGAATTTCTCTTCCTCCCCTAGCCTCCTGTTGTGTGGAGTACCTCAGGGTTTGATCTTGTCACCAGTGTTGTTTGCCATGTATATGCTGCCCCAGGAGAGCTCATTGGGAAGTACAGTTTGGGTTTTCATTTTTATGTGGATGATACCCAGCTGTATCTTTCCTTTTATTTTGAGTCATAGACTCATTTGCAAAGGTTCAACATCATTGATACATAATAAGTTACAGAGAGTAGCCTATAGTACATAGGAATTAGTCATACATTGATTACAAATACAAATTATTAGGGCAGCACAGGCCCATTATTAAGTGTTAGATAAGAAGAGAGACACTGCAATATATACTAGACTAGCATTAGATGAGGTGCAGTTAAGTCCAGCGTAGAGAAAGTTAAGGGGGGGGGGGGGACAGGGGACTGAGGTGAGGAGGGCATATGTAGGAATGCTGGGAGGAGGAGGGGGAAATTAGGGACAGTCACAGCATGCCAGCGAGAGGAGCAGGTTTTTGAGGTGGGTCTTGAAGGGACCTATTTTTGTTTCATAGATGATGGGTGTGGAGGGTTGATTGAGCCATTTAGGGGCCCAATACAGAAAGGCCCTTTGGCCAAGGGAGGTCCTGCAGCGGGGGACAGTTATGGGGGTTTTGTCAGCAGTTCTTGTGGTTCTGGTTAATGGGGCAGTTTGGAGTAGAGGGGTAAGCCCTGGGGGAGCAAGACTGAGAAGGATTATTTTTGCTATGAGACAGGTATGGTATTTCAGCCTTGAGTAGAAATTAAGCCACTGGGACTGTCTATAGAATTCACAGGTATGGGTTAGTCTGTCACTGCCTGTGATGAGACGACAAACTTTGTTTAGGGTGATTTTGAGGCAGCTTAAGGCTGTTTGGTCAGCGGAGCCATATATAACAATGCCGTAGTCCTAGGTGGAGAGTACGGAGGAAGACAAAGCCAACGGAGGGCCGGGGGGAGATAATGCTTGAGGCAGTAGAGGAGACCAAATCAGGTGTTTAGAGAGGTGGACAAGAGCTGGATATGTTTATGAAAGGAGAGAGATGTGTCTGAAGTTATGCCCAGGTATTTAAAGGTGTTTACCTGTTCTAACGTGTCTCCTATTGAGTTGACAATGGAAAGGGTTGCTCCAGAGTGAGAACTCTAGTGGGGGGCGAAAATCATTGACTTTGTTTTTTAGTTGTTAAGTATGAGCCTGTGGGCCAGAAACCAGGTTTCAGCTTCCGAGAAATAATTCTGGAGCGAGCTTTGGAGGATGTCGGGGTGCTGATAACTGCCGAAAATGACAGCATCATCAGCATATAAGAGAAGTTTACCTGAGCAAGCTTTAGGTAGTGCATTTAGAAACACGCTAAAGAGTAGAGGGCCCAGTATGGAGCCGTGTGGGACACCAGTTAGGACAGGGCGGCAGTCGGAGAGGGTGGAGCCAATTTTGACACATTGAGTCCTGCCAATGAGGTAGTTTGCGAACCAGGATATGGTTTCTGGGAGGGTCCAAGGGCAGGGAGATAGTGAAGAAGCAAGGCATGATTGACCGTGTCGAAGGCCTTGGTGAGGTCAGAGTAAAGAGAACCGACAATAAGTCCATGGTCAAGGCTTGATGGATATAGGAGGTGTATTCATCGAGGGCAGTGGTTGTATTATGGCCCTTTCGGAAACCATGTTATTCTGGGCAGAAGAGGTCGTACACAGATAGGTAGTGCATGAATTGGTCAGCTACAACTTTTTCTAAGGCCTTTGGGGGGGCAGAATGGATTATGGATAAGGGTCTATAATTATTGGGGGAGGTTCTGTCCCCACTCTTTAGGATAGGGGTTATGACAGCTTGCTTCTATAGAGATGGAAATTGGCTGAGGCAGAGAGATTTATTGAGATTTTTTGTTAGGGGGAGGAGGACTTCCGATGTAGGAGTTTTAGGTCCAGGGAGTCATTGCTATACCGGGACTTGGTCATAAATTTGGATAAGTATTTCTTGGCTTGATTGGGTGACACGGTACGAAGATGAAAAGGGGTATATTAGGCCGGGGAGGGAGGGGTGGGGGATAAGCAGAGGGAGGGTCAAAGAAATTAGAGGGCAGGACTATACTGAGGTCTGAGAAGGTGGTGTTTAGGATGTTTGCTATTGCCAGGGGTTCTGGGTACTGGATCCACCAGTGGATAGTTGGTCAGGGGGAGGAGAGAGAGTTTTTCCACTGAGTTCTCTAATATTTTTCCAAAAATCACGACCAGAGCCTCAGGAGGAAGTAAGGGCTGCTTTATAGTAAGATGCCTTAGCCTGGTGAATGGCCCATGTGCACACATTTCTGGCCTCTCTGTAGAGCTGCCTGTCCCTTGGGAGACGAGAGTCGATGGCTCTGTGCCAGAGATTGTCAAGGTGTCGCATCATATCAGGGAGGGCCTGAGAGATCCAGGGGGTGTCTTGGCTTTTTGTGAAGAGTTTAGTGAGGGGGGCATAGCAGTCATGTGCGGTGTTGAAAGTGGCAAAGAAGTGTGATAGTGCAGCGTCAACACTCTCAGCCCTGTCAGTTGGGGACGAGCTACATGCTCGAAGGTGGGACTTGAGATGACAGAGGGAGCCTCATTTTAATTTACGCTGGAGGGAGGGGATTGGGGAGACCACCAGCAGGCAACTGGAGAGTGGTCACTAATAGCATTGGGAAGAGCCTTAACCTGGGAGATATTATTGGGTCTGTTGGTGAAGACGAGATCAAGAAGGGTCACATTTCCTGTTCTGCTATTTAGTCTTGTAGGGGATTGAACGACCTGAGTTGAGAAAGTGAGAGGAGGAGGGTGAGAGCCAATTGATGTTGAAATCACCTACGAGGATGACTTCATTTTTGGGAGGGGAGTTGTGTAATGTAGTCTAGGATGGCATTGAAACTGGGCTTTTGTTTGTGAGGAGGAATATAGGCCACAGAGAGGTATAGGGTTTTCCCTGGGTCTCCAAGGAGCAATTTGACAGTAAGAATGTGGGCTTCAAACAACATGAGGTCTTGCTATATTATGACATATGCAGTGAGTCCCAACCTTCGAACTGCTCTGGAGGTGAAAGAGTTAACTTTCCATGCCAGGCATGGAACGCTGAGCTCGAGCTCGGCTGAAAACCCTGTCTGTTGTTCTTCAAACTCAGACTGTCAGATTCTTTACTCCGCCTCACTGAACAGTCGCTCCGGAGATTTTCTCCTTCTGCTCGGTTCATTTTGTCGGTTAAAGTATTATTTTCTTGGTTTTTTGACCGAATTTAAACCGCAATCAGTCGGTTCAAGCTCTGTCTGTGGTATCGTAAGTACTAGATAGCTTTTACATTAAATTTTTCTGTGTGGAACTTGTAAACAATTATAGGTTCGGTTTGAACCGATCAGGTTGTTTTGAAATATATTAATCTGTCTTTTAGAGTGTGGTTACCGGTTCTTATTGGTTCTAAAAAAAACAGATTTTATTACATTTTTTTTCCACGACCTGTGACACGGTTGGGAACTGATAAGAGGGTCTTGCTTGGCGGATTGCCATAAACGGGCAAGTTTGGTTAGGACTGGCACTATGTCTGAGAAACCCAAAAGAAAAAACGGGCACACTGGGTTTCAACACTGCAGTGTCTGTGGGGAAGCCTTTGCCAAGGCTGACCCCCACACCACCTGTGTTTATTGTCTGGGGTTTGACCACCTCAATGCAGACTGCCAGATTTGTAAAAATTTTCCTGAAGCTACCCTGGATAAGAGAGTTGGTAGACTCAGGGAAAGGGAGGCCAAGAAGTCCACTGACCCGGATGGCCAGCCCAGTTTGGTTCCAACCGAACCGGAGGGAGTGCCCTCTGACCAGGGCGAGACTTCCTCAGGCAAAAGGAGAGCCGACTTGGAGGAGTCGATTCCAGCAAAAAGGACAAGGAAATCAGCTGGTGTGGAGCCAAAACTTTCCTCTCCAACCGCTGAAGAGATAGCCAAAGCGATTAAAATTGTCCAGTCGCTTTCCCCGTTTCCGACCGAACCGGCACCATCAGGTAAGCATACAGTTCGGCTGGTTCCACCGGTTCAAGAGTATGAGTTAGAGGAATTTTATGAACCGGAGGAGGGGGAAGAGGAGTATGAGGAGAGTGAATGTGGATTTGAAAGTCTGGATGTGCCCATTGAACCGGACATCTCCCCAGACAGACCTTCAAGAGTGTCTCCTCCTAGGCTTTCTGAGTCCCCTTCTCATTTTATTTTTTATAAAAAGGTGGCTGAAACCCTCCAGCTCCCAATAGAGGAAGCTGTGGATGATCAAGAGGAACCTGACTATGTGGAAATGATGGATATCCCAGAGTCCAGGAGACTGTCTATTCCTTTGCATAAATCTTTTGGGAAACAGACAGTAAAAATTCTAAAAACGCCTCACACTATACCTCCTGTTGATAAGAGAATGGACAAGAGGTACACATTGTCAGGCTCTGATATGGAGTTCCTTTCACAACAATGCAGCCATGTTGGGGTAGTGCAGGCTGCAGCCTGTGACAAGGCAAATATTCCCTTGGCCTCACACCCCCCTGACAAGGACTCCAGGAGGATTGATGCCATGGTAAAGAAACAGTACATGGCATCATCCTTGGGACTCAGACAGGCAAATTATATGGCTTATGTTGCTAGGTACCAGAAATCCAGATGGAATACTGTTATGGCTCTAGCAAAACAGGTCCCTGGCCAGCTTGCCAAGGAGCTGGAGCAGGTGGCTGCTGATGGTATTGAGGCATCTAAGGTGCAATTCCATGCTGCAGTGGACTCTAATGATGTGTCTTCAAGAGTCATGGCTACATTTGTGGCACTTCGCAGAATGGCTTGGCTCAGATGTACTAGCCTGTCACAGGATACCCAGGCTAAGGCCATGGATTTTCCTGTTGTGGGTAATTCTCTGTTTGGGGAGCAAACAGAGAACTTCATGAAGAAAATGGATGAATACAGGACCACCTATAGGAGTGCTCAGGCCAAGGAAAGACAAGCCACTCCTCAGAGGCCGCATCCCAGGGGCAGGGGCAGGCCTTTTCATAGGCCTTTCTACCAAGCCCAGGCCTCCTCTTCTGCCTATGCTCAGAGGGGGTTCTTTAGAGGGAGAGGCAGAAGGGGTACAAGCAGACCTGCTTCCACCCTCAGCCTAAACCCCCTGCCAAACAGGCACCCTGATGGGGTTGCCAGGGCCGATTCTCCACCACCTGTAGGGGGCAGGCTGGCTTACTTTGTCCAGGACTGGAAGTCTTTAACATCAGACAAATGGGTCCTGGAAGTAGTAAGCCAGGGACTGGTTCTCAGCTTCAAAAATTTCCAAAGATGAGAACCAGATCCTTTCCACCTGCAAATCCTTCAGAGGCACTTGCCCTAGAGGCAGAGATCTCTTCCCTCTTGGCTCTCAGAGCTGTAGAAAGGGTTCCACCCCTGCACCAAGTGAAAGGATTGTACTCCAGGTACTCCCTCACTCCCAAAAAGACAGGAGAATGGCGGCCCATCCTGGATCTCAGGTATTTAAACAAGCACCTTTTAAAGCCAAAGTTCAAAATGGTGACTCTGGGAATAATTCTACCCTCTCTAAGGCCAAGGGACTGGCTAGTCTCCCTGGACCTCAAGGATGCCTATTTCCATATTCTCATCAGAAGCTCCCATCGAAAATACCTCGGGTTCGAGCTGCCCTCAGGCCACTACCAATTCAGAGCAATGCCCTTCGGCCTTACCTCTGCTCCAAGGGTGTTCACAAAATGCCTGGCAGTAGTAGTTGCTTCCCTAAGAAGGCAAAGGATTGCCATCTTCCCATATTTGGACGACTGGCTCATAGTGGGCCAGTCCCCAGACCAAGTCAAGTTACACCTACAGATAACTCAGCAACTGCTCACCTCTCTAGGCTTCCTTCTGAATCTTTCAAAGTCAGTTCTAGAGCCTGTTCAGCTCCTCACCTTCATAGGCGCAGAGCTAGATATAGAAGAGGCCAGGGCCTTCCTTCCCCTGGACAGGGCAAGGACCCTTATCGCACTGGCCTCTTCATTCACCCTACAGGTGTCTTGACCAGCAAGGCATTTTCTGCAGCTCCTGGGGCACATGGCTGCTTCTACAGCAGTGGTGCAGGGAGCAAGATTTCAGATGAGGGACATTCAGTTCCATTTGAGAGCCTTTTGGTCTCAGAAAAAGGACCCTCTGACCAAACTGATACCAGTGACTCAAACCCTGATCCAGGCCTTGCAGTGGTGGCAGGATCAGGACAATCTAAGACAGGGAGTTCCATTTGTCACTCAGTCTCACTCTTTAATCCTTACTACAGATGCCTCCCTCTTGGGGTGGGGGGCCCACTTGGGAGAACTGACCACCCAAGGGTTGTGGTCCCCTCAGGAATCTCTGCTTCACATCAATCTGTTGGAACTCAGAGTGGTGTTTCTAGCACTTCAAGATTTTTCCAAGTCTGTTCAGAACAAAGTTGTTCAGATCAGGACAGACAATACCACCACAATGTGGTATATCAGCAAGCAAGGGGGCACTCGGTCTTTGGCCTTGTGCACAGAAGCAATGAAGTTGTGGTCTCTGGCCTATTCCCTGAACACCTCCCTTACACCTCACAGGCAAGGACAATGTCCTGGCAGATGCTCTCAGCAGGATATCTCAGGGCCATCATGAATGCTAACTGGATCCCCTGGTTTTGGAGGTGATCTTCTCCAGATGGGGCACCCCACAGATAGATCTTTTTGCAGCCCCAGGCAATCACCAACTTCCTCTTTTTTGCTGTAGGCCCCAGTGTTGGGCTCAGTCCCCCTGGATGCCCTGGTTCTCAGTTGGGAAGGGAAGTTCCTGTATGCTTTCCCCCCTTCCCTCTCCTGTTCAAGATGCTCGTCAAAATCAGGTCTTAACCCTGCAAGGTGATTCTGATTGCTCCAGACTGGGCCAGACAGCCCTGGTACCCTCTCCTGTTGTCCTTAGCAGTCCACCTTCCTCTGTCTCTTCCCAGGAATTACAACCTTTTAACCTGTGCTCAGGGGAGGGTTTGGTACCCGAATCTCAAATCTCTCAATCTCAAGGCCTGGCTCTTGAAGAGTTAGAGTTTGCTGATTTACACCTCTCTCAAGGTGTTATGGATATCCTAAAGGCTTCTAGGAAGCCTTCCACCAGAACTACTTATAATTCCAAATGGAAAAGATTCTCCATATGGTACTCTGGGAAGCATATTTCCCCAGAGTCTGCTGAACTGCCCACAGTCCTTGACTATATGGTCCATCTGAATAGCTTGGGACTCAGACCAGCTACACTAAGGGTGCATCTGGCAGCTGTCTCTACTTTTCTTTCATCAGGTAAGCCCTCCTCTTTCAGCTCATCCTGTATTCTCCAAGCTTTTCAAGGGATTGCTTCATACCAATCCGCCATTCAGGGACCCTGCCCCTGCTTGGGACCTTAATGTTTGCATTGCTGAGCTTATGCAACCCCCTTTTGAGCCTTTGTCCTCAGCAGAGCTTAAGTATTTGACTTGGAAAACTGTGTTCCTGGTGGCCATCACTTCTGCCAGGCGCATAAGCGAGTTGCAAGCCCTGTCAGTGGAGCCTGATTTTAACTCTTTCCATAGAGATAAGGTGGTCCTCAGGACTAACAGGAAGTTTTTACATAAGGTGGTTTCAGACTTCCACCTTAACCGATCTATTTCTCTTCCTGTGTACTTCACTGACCATTGCTCCTCTGGTGAGAGGAGGTTGCACAGTTTGGATGTGAAAAGAGCCCTTAGCTACTACATAGAACGTACCAAGGGTCACAGGTTTGACTCCCTCCAGCTGTTCCTCACTTATGGTGAGGTTGGTAAAGGAAAACCTGCCACTAAAAGATCCATTGCCGGGTGGATTGTCTCTTGCATTCAATTTTGCTATGAAAAACTAGGTAAGATTCCACCCTCAGGCCTGAGGGCTCACTCTACCAGAGGTACAGCTGCTTCCCTGGCTGCTGCCAGGGATATTCTTATCTTAGAGCTATGTCAAGCAGCTACCTGGAAAAAAGTTCACACTTTTACCAAGCATTACTCTCTGGATATCCAGGATAGGAGTGATGCTCGGTTTGACACAGCTGTGCTTCAGAGCCTATTTCCTAAGTAGGTTCTGTCCCTCCTCCATGGAGGTACTGCTTGGTAGTCTGCTATTGTCAGAATACAGCAAGACTTCATGTTGTTTGAAGAAAAAATTACTCACCTTAGTAATGTTGTTTCTTCTAATGGAGTCTTGCTGTATTCTGACCTCCCCTGCCTTCCCCTCTCAGAACCTTTGTTTTTGGGATGTGGGTGGGCAGTAGCAGTGTTGGCACTCAGGAGGTGCCCCACCTTTTTTATTATCACCCTCTTTTCTTTGGGTGAGTGGGTGTTGTGTTTATTTCATTTTTTGGGTTTCCTGACTTGAGTCTTTGTTTTGGGACCAAAAAATCTGTTATTATATTTAGTAGCCAGTTGGCTAGCGTAGGTTTACAGCTTCCACACAGGACCTCAGTGAGTTTAGCTCGTAAAGATCTGATGGTTTGAGTTCAAACAGCAACAGAGAGGGTCTCAACCGAGCTCGAGCTCAGCATTCCATGCCTGGCATGGAAAGTTAACTCTTTCATCTCCGGGGCAGGTCGAAGGTTGGGACTCACTGCTATTGTCAGAATGCAGCAAGACTCCATTAGAAGAAACAACATTACTAAGGTGAGTAATTTTTTCATACTGTAGAACGGCGTATTTCGTGATTTTCAGTTTACAGAGGCCTAGACTGGGTGGGGGGTACCATATTACAGTGGGGTAGGTAAGGACCTCAGGCCATGTGCTGAAAGGGTGAGTGGGGGAAGGCCTTTGTACAAGACCGCCAGATTGGTGGTTGGAGATATGGTATGTTATGTAAGAAGAGATAACTTCTGTAGAGCAGTACATAACATATAGGGGGTCCAGAGTGGATGTTGGTAGTGGAGGGCAGGGGTGGGTGGACATTGGAGAATGGTGCAGTGGCTTAGGTCCTATGGTGAGGAGGAGTAGCAAAAATGGAAACATATTAGGGTTTGGTGGGCTGTACTGGGATTAAGGGAGTAAGGGAGAGGTTTGTTAGTGGGGCAGAGACGATAGTGCAGCGGTAGGGTGCCCGCCTGGAGTGCAGAAGGTACAGGGTTTGAAATAGGTTCTAATAGGTTCTAGGTTCTCTAGGCCCTCCACTCACCAGACTATTGCCAGTCACAGGAGGGCCTAGAGAAAATCACTCTGATTCAGGTTAGGAGCCTGTAGGGCCGGTAGGGAGGTGCAGCAGAAAAAGCGATGAAAGGCTATGGCAATTTGGATGAGTGGATACACAACACTGACCCCTGGTAGCAGATTCGTATATCCTGCTAAGGGGAAGACAGACACTCTGATTACAGTATCATGTGACCGGATGTGACTGAGAAGTGTAGGGTCGAACTTGGGTGGGAGAGTGGCTGGGGCGGTCGGGGAGTTGACACAAAGTGTCGATGGGTAAACACTTCCAGCAGTGTGTGGGAAGGGATGCCTTTACCTCTTGCAGACCCACGTCGAACTTCCTTGTCCCTTTGAGTGGTGAGGCCCCTGGTCCTGGTTGTCTGCTAGGCGCCGACTGCAATGTGCGGGGGTCAGTGAGGCCTAAGTGAGCCAGGATCAAAGGAGAATCAGGTTACCAGCAGGAAGATTCAGCTGGACCAAAAGTGCACATCTTGGAAAGTCGTGAGGGCTGAGAGAAGGGAAAACATTTAATCAGGTAAGTAAATACAATGCTGACAGAAAAATGCAGGCTAAAGAGTAAACAATAACAGAAATACTTCAGTGCAAAGCAATGCTCAATACTAGTCTGTGTCCCCACACTCCCTAGTTCAGTAGTAACCCCACGGTTCCCATTCCCAAACTAGCACAAATAAACAAACAATCTCAGTACTGATATCCTTAAGGCAATTCCAGGAAATGCCGAAATATGGCAGTGAACTACTCAAGAAACGAGTAACAGAAATCAGTCAGTCACTGTTGGCCAAAAGGGGCCTTTAAGAGCTTGTATTCAAAAAAACACCTGCGGTAGTGTGTGGGAAAGGGTGCCTTTACCTCTTGCAGCCCCACTTTCATCTCCCTTGTCCCTTTGAGTGGCGAGTCCCCTGGTCCTGGGCCTGGGCTTCTGCTAGGTGCCGACTGCGATGTGTGTGTGTGTGTGTGTGTGTGTGTGTGTGTGTGTGTGTGTGTGTGTGCGCGGTTCGGTGAGGCCTATTGCAGCCCACGTCTATCTCCCTTGTCTCTTTGAGCGGCAAGGCCCTGGTCCTGGGCCTGTGCATCTGCTAGTCACTGACTGCGATGTGCGGGGGGGGGATTGGTGAGGCCTTTTGTAGCCCCACGTCCAGCTCTCTTGTCCCTTTGAGCAGTGAGGCCCCTGATCCTGTGCATCTGCTAGGTGCCAACTGCCCCCGGGGGCATTCAGTGTGTTCGAAGTGTTAAATGAATGCCTTGCCGAGATCAGTGACTGGATGGCCTCCAGCTGGTTGTGAATGAACCCCGATAAGACAGAGGTGCTGGTTGTGGAGTCAAACAGAGGGCATAATAGGATGGCCTCTGGCACAGAAACTGGTTTGTTCCTGGAGTCTGTGCCACTGAAGGCCTCCTCTAGGGTGCATGATCTTGGTGTGACCTTTGACAGCGGATTGACATTTGATGCTCAGGTGTCATCCATTGTCCAGACCATCTTTTATCATCTTAGGAATATCACCAGAATCAAGCCCCTATTTCTGCCCCTGGACTTCCCCACCTTGGTGCACGCCTTCGTGACATAAGGACTTGACTACTGTAATGTGCTGTATCTCGGGGTCTCGGGAGGTACCCTCCGCAGGCTGCAGCTGGTGCAGAACGTGGCTGCCAGGCTGCTGATGGGACAGTCGAAATACTGCCACATCACCATGGTGCTGCATGAACTGCACTGGCTGCCGATCAGGTGGAGGGTTCTCTTCACTGTGGTCTTGCTCACCTTTAAGGCCCTACATGGGCTGGGCCCTGGATACTTGTTTGACCTTCTTACACCTGCCACCTTGGTCCACTCCCTCTGCTCCTCCTGTAGGGGCCTCCTTGCAATTTCCCAGGACAAGGTTGAAAACTGCTGGCGATAGAGTGTTCGGTGTCGCCAGCCTTGTCCTGTGGAATTTGCTTCCACCATCTGTATGGGAGGCCCCTTTGGTTGAGGTATTCAAGACCCGTCTCAAGACTCACTTGTTTAGTCTGGTCTTCCCAGACACTCCGTATTAGATCTTATCCTTGGGATGGCCCCTTCTAGCTACTGTTTTTAGTTTAGGCTTGTTTACTTATTTATATGGTCAATCTAATTTATTGCTGTAATTTTATTGTTTTATTTTATGGATAGTAATGTTGATGTGTACGGTGCCCTGAGCCTCCGGGATTGGGTGCCTGGAAAAATAAAATTTTCCTTTCCTTGCCATTTCAGAATTGGACTGATGTCAGCCAGTCGTGGCCTCCACACTGGTCCACCTGGATCCTGTACCTAGGTCCCTTTCACCAGTGGAATCCCATCCTTCTACCTCGTGCCAGGCTTTGCGCCCTACCACAGTAGCTGGCAACGAAAGGGACCTCAAGGTCACCTCTAAAGAAGTCCCTCTTCCACGAGCTCTGTCACCAGACAGAAGTCTTTCGTTGGACTCAGACTCAGACTCTTCCTCCTCCTTTGCTTTGGGCTTTGAGACTACTCCCCCAGAGGACCCCAAGCCCAAGGACTCTCCTAAGTCCCCCAGAGGATCCTTCTTTCACAGAGATCCTCCAAAAGATTCAAGAAGTGAATGGATTGAAGACTGAGGACCAAGACCCTCAACGCAAGAGACTGGCGGAACAACTTGACATGCCAGAGCTGTCACCACTTCTCATTTCTCCATGGATAGGCCTGCATGAGGATTCAGCCTCCACAATTTGGCAGCAGCCTTCGTCGGTGGCTGCAGTCGCCAAAAGTTTGACAGATTGTATCAGGCCCCAGTGGGCAAAGACCACCTCAGTTCCCATCCCAAGCTGGACTTGGTGGTCATTAATGTGGCTCATGACCATACAGCCAAGTTAAAGCACATGAGTACCTCTCCTTCTATTAAGGAGTCAAGGCAACTAAACCAATTTAGACGTAAAGTTTACTTGTCCTCCTCTCTGGCCCTCAGATCCCTGAATTATCTGGGACACATGATCGTATACCAAAAATCTGTCCTAGGCCAGCTCAAGTCAGAGTTCGAGGCCTTGCCTGACTCCGAGGCAAAGACTAAGATTGCGAAAACAGTCAGGACAGCAGAAAGCTCCTGCTGCTATGCACTTAGGGCTAAATATCATACAGTAGATGCTCCTGCCTGGAGCACCGCCACCGCAGTTTGCCTGTGTAGGTACTTCTGGTTGCGGGTATCTGGTTTGGCCCAGGATGTTCAAGCGGCCATCCAGGATGCCCCCTTCCAAGGTTCAGTTCTCTTTGGGGGTGAGATCAAGGACATCATAACTGATCTACAGGACAGTGGCAAGGCAAGGCTGTATCACTCTAGCTTGAAGCCTAAGCAGCCTTTGTCACCACTAGAAAAGGTGCCAGACCAAGCAACAAGCCCGCCAGATATCAGACTAAACGTTGGGCTCCTAGGCAGTGGCCACCCCTCCGACCATGTCCCAGTGGGCTTCTGGGACACAACTCCCCCAACCCCACTCCCGCCTCCTGACTCAGGAAGGGCCCCCTGCCTGTGCCTCCAGCTCTGGAGAAACCAGTAGGGGGTAGATTTGTCAAAATCTAGCTGGGTGGGAGGTGATCACGACAGACTCATGGGTTCTTCAGCTAATAGCTCAAGACAACACCACAGAGTTCACAGAAAGACCTCCAGAAATCCCCCAGGTCTCTGTCATTACACAAAAGGTCACATTCTTCTAATCAGAGAGGAAATACAGGCTCGTCTGCAAAAATCTGCCATAGCACCTCTTCCTCGGTCCCAGGTGGGAAGGGATATTCCCACTTCTTCCTGGTCCCCAAATAGATGGGGGACCTCCTTCCGATTCTGGACCTCAGCATGCTAAATCTGTACGTAGAGTGCAAAAGTTTTCGAATGCTGACCCTGCCATGTCTGTTGCCACTGCTTCACTAGGGACGCTGGCTCTGTGCATGGGACATGCAGAATGCTTACCTGCATATCTCAATATTTTACTCCCACCATTGCTTCCTCCGGTTTACCTTCCAGGGGGAACATTTTTAGTTCAAGGCACTCCCCTTTGGCCTTTCCTTGGCACCCAGGGTGTTCACTAAGTGCCTAGTGGTGGTGGCAGCGGCTTTACGCCATCAGGGCCTGTATGTGTTCCCATACCTCGATGACTGGCTTCTGTCGGCACCATCGAGGGGCAGCCTGGTAGCCTCGTTGACTGCTACCCCGGACCTTTTTCGGCAAGTGGGAATTATGGTGAATTTCCCCAAATCCCAGTTTATCCCGTCCCATTGCCTCCAATTTATTTGGGTGGTGCTGGATACTGTTCAGGGTCAGGCCTTTCTCCCATTGGACAGGGCGGAAACCTTGCATCAGCTGGCCTACCAAGTGACAACCAACCGATGGACCATGGTCTGTTCATCTTATGACTCCTGGGTCTTATGGCTGCGGCTGTCAGTGGACCATAAGAGTCCAGTGGGATCAGAGATCAGACGACCTGGATGTGCCATAGCACAACCACCGCCCTCATCGAATTCTCCAATTTCATTCACTCTGCCCTTGACCGTAAACATCTAGCCGGAGCCATCTTTGTGGACCTCTCTAAGGCCATTGATACGGTCTCCCACCCCCCCTCCTGGACACACTCCACCACACTGATCTATCACGCGGACCACTCTCTTGGTTCTTTTTGTTTTAATAACTACCTTACCTCCAGATCCCAATGTGTTAAGATAAATGACACACTATCTTCCACCCTGCCTGTCTGCTCGGGGGTCCCCCAGGGATCCATATTGGGAGCCCTACTCTTCAGTATCTACTTAAATGCACTACCCAAATCCTGCTCCGGTAACCTACTGTTATATGCTGATGATGCGGTTCTCTACGCTGCACACCCCTACCCTGACAACCTACAGTCCTCTCTCCAACACTCATTCAACCAGATCGAAAGTTGGTTCGCCAGTCGCAGACTTGTGGTCAACATCAAAAAAACAAAAGCTATGCTATTTGCCCACCGGCAGAGCAAGGCCAAGGACACTGAACTAAAAGTCCTCTCCCATGCTCACCGCCCTCTGGAACAAGTACTTACTTATAAATACCTCGGCCTTACCTTTGACACCTCCCTATCCTTCCATGCCCACATTACCATCCTGACCTCAGCCATTAATACCCGCATCGGCCTCCTATACCGGCACAAAGACTGCCTGACACCAGAGGCTCAACCTGGCTGTCACCTCTTCTGTCCTCTCTCTCATTGACTATGGGCTCCCTATTTATTCTGCTGTGGACAACACCACCCTAAACAAAATTCATATAGCCATTAATAAAGTGTGCCGACTCCTCCTAAGTAGACAAACGCTCCCATACTTGCACCTTCTAATGCCTTACAAACATCTTCACCCTTGAGGAAAGACTACAATATCAATCCTGTCTCCTCACAAAAAAATCCACCTAGGGTTAACTCCATTGGGGGTCTCAGCCTCACTACTCTCATGTTCCCACATTACGACCACTCGTTCTGCCAACAAGCATCTGTGGACTGTGCCCAGGGTCAGAACCTCCCTTACTCAGAGATCATTCCCCTACAGAGCTCCCGCCTGGTACAATGAGCTCCCCCAGCCATAACCTCCATTCCCAATCTAGGACACTTCAAGACTATCCTGAAAAAACACATTCTCTCCTTGCGCCAATGCCAGTGTAGCTGCTAATCCTCCTAACTGACCTGCACAGAGCTACACTATGGCCGCTCCCCATTGACATTGCCACCAATTATATAGGACTAACTGGATAGGACATCTCTGCTGCTGATCTCTGTCTTTGCTATATGACAATGCACTAGAGGCTGCATCTATACTGTAACTATACCTCCTTTACTAATACCAATACCCTGTCTATTAAATGTATAGGTCAACAGCCACCCAGGCTACTATATGTAAATACTTCCTTAAAACTGTGTTGTCTCACTATTGTATAGATCACTGTTACTACTATACGACAATGCCCCAGAGGCTGCACTTGTATTATAATTGTTCCACTCTAATAATATCAATACCCTAGCTACTACATGCATAGACTTTCAGTCACCTTGGCTATTATATGTAATTACTTGAAATGTGATGTCCCACTAACGTACTATCTCTGAATGTATGACTATGCTGACGCGGAGCCTTTGTAAATGAGTCTATGACTCAAAAAGGGTTGTAATCCCTTTGATTGACTAAATAAATAAAATAAATGAAATCACAGAATCCTGGTGTCCAGCCCCATGCGTCGAGACCTTCTTTGGTGGCAGAATCTGTCCAATCTCACCAGAGAGGTTCCCTTTCAGGCGCCTCCTCTGGCTCTGACCCTGACAACAGATGCTTCCAGTTGGGCTGGGCCGTTCACCTGGGAGACCACAGGACACAGGGGTCCTGGTCTCAGTGGGAGCTCTCTCTGCACATCAGTGTGCTAGAGATGTGGGCTGCGCTATATGCCCTTCAGGCATTCCAGACCCATCTCCTCCCTGGGCCACTCCTTGTCCAGACGAACAATATGTGTGTGGTTTGGTACCTGAACAAACAGGGAGGCACGCAATCATATCCCCTATGCAGGGAAGCGATGCGTATGTGACAATGGGCGATTCAGCACAGCCTGCAGCTTACGGCAGTGCACGTCCCAGGAGTCCAAAATGTCCTGTTGGACACTCTCAGCCACACTCAGGCTATGGCACATGAGTGAAAACTAAGGCAGTCAGTAGTCGAAGGTATCTTCGATCTGTGGGATCGTCCAGATCATGATTTGTTTCCCTTCCCTTCCAACACAAAACTACCCAGTTTCTGGTCGCTTGTTCCTGGGAGTGG
Source organism: Neoceratodus forsteri (assembly GCA_016271365.2). Classification (NCBI taxonomy): domain Eukaryota; kingdom Metazoa; phylum Chordata; order Ceratodontiformes; family Ceratodontidae; genus Neoceratodus; species Neoceratodus forsteri. The sequence goes on from JADMNL010000040.1 coordinate 8,327,434, forward strand.
TGCTTTCTTGCAAGATGTGCTGTCTCTCTGCTGGACAGGGAGATTTTTGTATGCCTTCCCTCCCTTCCCGCTATTGCAGAGGGTGCTTCTGAAATTGCAGCAAGAAGGGACTCACATGATCCTGATAGCCCCTTATTGGCTCCGCCAAGTTTGATTCCCTCTGCTCCAACAGTTGACAGTGGAGCCTTTGGTTCCTCTACCCCTCTGCCAGGATCTTCTGACCCAGGAACAGGGCAGGCTTATCCATCCGGGCCTCAAGTCCCTTTACTTTCAGGACTTCCGGTTCCGGTATGGCTGGCTGAGCACACAAATTGAGAGGCTCCTACTAAGCTAAATATTAAAAGGGCATAAATTGAAAACAATTCTCTAACTTCAGCCTTTTTCTAGGCAAGAAACATCTCAGATTGAAGCCTGCATGCTACTAGATTTCTAAACAAAATCGGAACAGATTCCAAACATTTGCTGAAATGACTGAGGGGAACGACCGCATGTCTGACGAAGGTGAACAAAGTACTAGGCCTTTTACAGCTCCAGAATTAAAAAAAATCAACCTCCTCTGGCTGAAGCCACTTGTAGGCTGGGAGGGGAGTTGCTGGCAGTCACAAGGGAAGAAAGAGACTTAGGTATCATCATCACCGATGACCTGAAATCATCCAAGCAGATCACTAAAGCAGTAGGTAAGGCTAGGGGGATGTTAGGGTGTATTAGTAGGGGTATCACAAGCTGGAAGAAGGAGGTAATAATCCCTCTTTACAAGACACTGGTTAGGCCCCATCTGGAGTACTGCGTGCAGTACTGGAGGCCACGCCTTCTCAAGAACATTAACCAAATTGAGGCAGTCCAGAGAAGGGCAACCAAAATGGTGCATGGACTGCATCAGAAAACATATGAGGACAGATTAACGGAGCTCAATATGTATAGCTTAGAGCAAAGGAGGGAGAGAGATGATATGATTGAAACATTGAAACACCTTAAGGGCATTAACAAGGTGAAAGAGTCTAACATGTTTCAATATAAGAAAAACAGCATGACAAGAGGACACAGCATGAGATTAGAGGGAGGCCGATTAAGGGGTAATGTGAGGAAGTTCTTTTTCACAGAAAGGGTGGTGGATGCATGGAGCGGCCTACCTCAGGAAGTGGTGGATATGAATACAGTGCAGGGCTTCAAACAGGCATGGGATAGGCATAAGGGAGCAATACAGATGAGTATGAATAGATAGGCCATTGACAGAGCAAAGGCTGATGGCACATTTATAAGGTAGAAAAAGAAATGGGCAGACTGGATGGGCCTTGCAGTCCTTATCTGCCGTCAACTTTCTATGTTTCTATGTTACCTTGACTTCAGCAAAGCTTTTGATACTGTCTCCACATAGAAGATTGATTAATAAGCTGGTCAGGCTCGTGGGTCAGACGTTGGTCAGCTGGGTGGCAAACTGGTTGACGGGCAGAAAACAGAGAGTGGTGGTAAACGGTATACAGTCAGAAGAGATGCAAGTCACAAGTGGGGTACCTCAGGATCAGTCCTGGGGCCAGTCCTCTTCAATATCTTCATCAGTGACTTGCAGATGGACTGAGGGTAAGGTTTGTCTGTTTGCAGATGACACCAAGATCTGCAACAGAGTAGATGATCCAGATGGGGTGGGCAGAATGAGAAGAGATCTGATAAACTAGCAGAATGGTCAGAAGAGTGGCAACTGGGATTTAATGCAAAGAAGTGCAAGATCATGCACATAGGGAAGAGAAACCCTGAAGCCACCTTATAGGCTGGGAGGGAGTTGCTAGCAGTCACAAAGGAAGAAAAGAGACTTGGGCATCATCATCACGATGACCTGAAATCATCCAAGCAGACCACTAAAGCAGTAGGTAAGGCTAGGGGGATGTTGGGGTGTATTAGTAGGGGTATCACAAGTCAGAAGGAGGGAGGTAATCCCTCGTACAAGACACTTGGCTGGCCCCATCTGAGTACTGCGTGCAGTATTGGAGGCCACCTTCACAAGGACATTAACCAAATTGAGGCAGTCCAGAGAAGGGCAACCAAAATGGTGCAGGGACTGCATCAGAAGACATATGAGGACAGATTAACGGAGCTCAATATGTATACCCTGAGCAAAGGAGGGAGAGAGGTGATATGATCGAGACATTCAAACACCTTAAGGGCATAAACAAGGTGAAAGAGTCTAACATGTTTAAATATAAGAAAATAGCAGGACAAGAGGACACAGCATGAGATTAGAGGGAGGCGATTAAGGGGGAATGTGAGGAAATTTTTTCACAGAAAGGGTGGTGGATGCATGGAATGGCTACCACAAGAAGTGGTGGCTAGGAATACAGTGCAGGGCTTCAAACAGGCATGGATAGGCATAAGGAGCAATACAAATGACTATGAATAGATAGGTCACTGACAGAGCAAAGGCCGATGGCACATTTATGAGGTAGAAAAAGAAATGGGCAGACTGGATGGGCCTTGCGGTCCTTATCTGCCGTCAACTTCTATGTTTCTATGTTTCTATGTTTCTTTAGGGGAGAAGTTCGTGAAGCTATGCAAGACCTTAAGACTGAAATAAGCACGTTACAAGGGCATATGACCGAGGCAGACCACCAAATTTCTTTAAACACCACTGGAATAGATGATCTGGAGGAGACAATGAAAACCATAGCAGTGTAACAATTGGCACTCTCCATCCGACAGTAAGATGCTGAAAATCGTGGTAGAAGGAGGAACATATGAATATTTGCCTTACCTGAAAACGAAGAAGGAAACGATTCTAGGGCCTTTGCGGATTACCTTTTGCAGTTACTGCTTGATCTGGAACCTGATTTCCACCTGGACATTGCGAGGGCTCACAGGACACTCAGCCCAAAACCTTCACGACCAGAAGCAAGGCCCCGCTCCTTTGTTATTAGATTCCTCAGTTATCAAACAAAGGAAACCATTTTATGGAAGGCCTGGCAGAAGGGCAGGGTAATGTGGGTCCAACAAAGGTTATTGTTTGATAATGATTACGCCCCGGCCACCCAAAAACTAAGAAGAGACTATAGTTTGCTGTTCCCTATGCTCCGAGCCTAGAAGATCCGTTTTCAAACCACTTATCCAGCCAAATTAACTGTATTTCTACCATCTAGCCAACATACCTATAGTTCAGCTGAAGAAGCTGCAGCAGATCTCTTGAAGAAGAGGGGTGTAATCAACGAAAAAAATGGCAGAAACAGTTAAAACTCGATTGGGGCAAGCTAACCAGATGGAACAGAAAGGACCCCAGGCATCACAACTGCAAATAACAGAGATCTTAAAGTGACTACAGCAGTTTAGGAATCCGACTCTGCCTACCTAAAAAAAGCCAAAATGTGGGATAATTGCTTCTTGATTCAGTTTTTGGTTCTGGGGTACCTCTGGAGATGATAATGGGGGGGGGGTTTCGGGTGAGCAGGGACTGAAGGAACCAGCTGAGAGGCATCTCTAAGAGATTCAGGGAACAATACTTTATTTAAAATGTTTCAATTATTTGGCTAATTGGCCACTGGTTGCTACTTTTTGAATCATTTATAGCTCCTGGGTGGCGGAGAGTTTTCTCAAGCTAAGGAGCTAAGGCACAGAGACTGTAGCCTTCTCCTTGTGGTAATCCTGATTTGTTCACCTGCTCCTCGAGGGGCCTATCCCCACCTCAAGGTTTGCAGGTATAAGCCTGCACTAAATCATGTAAGAGGACCCAATCCAGACCAACGGGAGGCTTGATGTCACAGGGACAAAAAAGAAAGATGTTCAAACTATGAAAACTGAGCGAATAATAATGTTTTGGTCCCTGAGACAATCCTAGTCCTAATTTTCTTTTTAAACTACAGATGGTAATTGACTTACAAGATTAAGAGAATAGAAATATAATACCGTACTCTTTTTTATGATTACCTGGGAAAGTGTGGAAACTTGTATATCTACAGGAATTTCAGCGCATCGATTTATGTTAAGTAGGAGGTTACAGGAAAAGATAGAAATTTAAGTTTTGAATTTTGGGCAGTCAGGGAAGCCTACGTTAAAGAAGGTTTGGGCTGTGATTTTGATAATGCCCACTTGAGGTCGTTCTTCCCCTTTCTCAAGGCAAACGAGTAAAGTAAAGCCATATAATTAGCCCATTAGATGGGAAGTTTCTTGAATAAGACAGGAAAATGCCACTAGGCATACCGTTTCCTTTATGGAATGGAATTTATTCCATTCTATTTGTGGCCATCATACTTATGCTGGGTATTTTTGTTACTCAGATACAGTATAACGCTCCAGACCCCTCTCCGGCTTCTTGTTTGTTTATTTTTTGTTTATCAAGTCTAGGATTACAAATACCTTTGAGCCTTGGCTCTTTTACAAAGGTTCCACGTCAGAGAAATACAAATTATGGGGAACATCAAGACAGACATTACAACAATGTGGACATTGCAGACAGAGTACAGATTAATACAATTCAAGGGTAGCATTGTAACAAGGCAGCCAGCGGCATTTGTCAGAGAAAATAGACAACAGATAAGAAGTGCCAGAGTCATAGGGAGACGGAAGAGGGAGGGAGGAGAAGGAATGTAGGAAGGGTGGGGAGAGGGTGAAAAGTGCAGCATTGGGTATACCAAGATGTGAGGGTAGAATCCAGTGGGGGGGACAACTAGAGCAGAAAGGGAAGTGGAGAAACAAGGTTAAGTTGGGCAGTCACAGGAGCTGTTGATAGTGAGATAGTCCCGAAGCCTAGTTTTAAACATACTAATTGTTGGGGCAGAGGAGATGGTTGGGCTGAGGCCATTGAACCAGAGTGGCACTCGATAAGCAAAAGGGCGTTGTCCCTGTGAAGTGTGACAGTGGGGGAATTTCAGTAGCTGTAGCATGGATCTCCTAAGGCACCGTTTGTTAATTTGGTGTTGTAACAGAGTTGAGACCCCAGAAGGTGCAAGGCCAAGGTGGATTTTTTTCACCATGGAGCAGGTGAGAAACTTTATGCGGTTTGATAGTTGGAGCCAGGTGTACAGGTCACATGTGTGGGTGAGACGGTGAGCACCAGTGATGAGCCGACATGCTTTGTTTAAGGCAGTTGAGAGGCGTCTAAGGGTTGTGGTTGTGGCCAAGCCATAAATGATGAGACCATAGTCTATTACAGAGATCATAGAGCTCAGGACTGTAACCTTCAAAGCTTCTGGCGCGAGGTGTGGTCTGTGTTTGTAGGGAGACCAAGCCATGTATTAGCAGCTCTAGCTACATTATCTACCAGAGTCCATAAGGCGAGATTAGGGTCCAGCTGTATCCCTAAGTATTTGAAGGACCCCAGCTGATCTAGAGTGCTCCCTGGGTGGTGGAGATAGCCAAGTGGTGTAGCTTGTGTGGGTTATGAGAGCTGCAGAAGAGCATAGATTTGGTTTTCTTGTCATTGAGGACCAGTTTATGATTAAGAAACCATGTCTCTACAGAACTGAAACCAAGTTGAAGGTTGTGTTGAAGAGTTGCAGGATCTAATGGAGACAAGGACAGGGGGTTCCAGGGGGAGCTCCAGTTGAGCACCTCCCAAATGGGCGTCATTTTGTATAAAGTTTTGGTTAAAGTTAATAAGATAAAGTATAGTTTTTATGTACAAGTAGTTCAGTTATGTTATTTGATTAAAGAAGTTAAAAGAATAAAGGGAGGGAGGGTTTTCTTGGCTTTTCATTACAGACACAATGTTGTTGTATTATGGAAAAGCCTAATAAGTCATTCAATTAATTCAAACAACATGAAGTCTTGTTATATTATGACAGTAACTATTCATTTCTCGGTTTAAACAGTGTTTTCTCTGTTCGATTCAACCGAGAATAGTTTTATTTTAACCGCAGGTTTGACCACCTCCAGTCAGACTGCCAGATATGTAAGAATTTCCCTGCAGCCACCCTGGAAAAGAGATTAGGCAGGCTCAGGGAACGAGAGGCCAAAAAGTCCGCTGACCCGGTTGGACAGCCCGGTTCGGTGCCAACCGAATCGAGGGAGTGCCTCTGACCAGGGCGAGACTCGGCAAAGAAAAGCTGGTTCTGAGGAACCAATTCCAGTAAAGAAAACAAGAAAGTCAGCAGGTTTGAGTCCAAAACCCTTCTCCAACTGCTGCAGAGATAGCAAAAGCCATACAAATTGTCCAGTCACTGTCTCAGGTTCCGTCCGAACCGCCACTATCTGGCAAAAGGTCGGTTCGTCCGGTTCCAGTGGTTCAGGAATATGATGTTGAGGAATTTTATGAACCAGAGGAGGGGGAGGATGATTATGAACAGTATGAATGTGGCTGGGAAGGTCTGGGTGTGCCCATTGAACCGGACATTTCCCCAGACAGACCTCTAGAATCTCCCCCTATGCTATCTGAGTCCCCATCTCATTTTATGTTTTACAAAAAAGTTGCTGAAACCCTCCAGCTTCCTTAGAAGAAGCTGTGGATGAGCAAGAGGAGCCTGATTTTGTAGAAATGATGGATATTCCAGAGTCTAGGAGATTGTCTATTCCTTTGCATAAGTCTTTTAGGAAGCAAACAATAAAAATTTTAAAAGCTCCTAATTCTGTGCCTCCTGTAGATAAAAGATGGACAGAAGGTACACATTGTCAGGTCCTGATACAGAATTCCTTTCTCAGCAATGCAGTCATGTTAGTAGTTCAGGCTGCAGCCTGTGATAAAGCTAATATTCCCTGGCTTCACATCCTCCTGACAAGGATTCCAGGAACATTGATGCCATGGCAAAACAGTATATGGCAGCCTCTCTGGGACTCAGGCAAGCAAATTATATGGCTTATGTAGCTAGGTATCAGAAATCTAGATGGGATACTGTTATGGAATTAGCCAAGCAAGCCCATGGCCAGCTGGCTAGCGAACTAGAACAGGTGGCTGCTGATGGCATTGAGGCTTCTAAGGTACAGTTTCATGCTGCTGTGGATGTTAATGATGTTTCCTCTAGGGTCATGGCCACATCTGTAGCTTTTCGTAGGTTGGCCTGGCTCAGGTGTACTAGTCTGTCACAGGATACCCAGACTAAGGCTATGGATTTTCCTGTGGTGGGGAATTCTCTGTTTGGGGAGCACTGTTTAAACCGAGAAATGAATAGTTACTGTCATAATATAGCAAGACTCCATTAGAAGAAACAACATTACTAAGGTGAGTAATTTTTTCTTTTGTTTTTAAAGCAGCAATTGGGTAAGTCTGGGTAAAAACATACATAACAAAGGATAGCTGGATACTACAAAGGGGAGGGGGAAGGGATAAAAAATACACGAGTCAAGAGTTTAAGACTAAAGCATGTTTCAAACAACATGAAGTCTTGCTGTATTCAGACATAATGCAGTTAGCCCCAGCACTTGAACTGCCCCAGAGAGGAAAGAGTCAACTCTGTGTAGTAACGTAGAACATTGAGCTTGAGCTCGGTTTTCAAACCTCTGTCTGTGGTACTTCCCAGTGTAACCGTCAGATTCTTTACTCCGCCTAACAGTGAAGTCACTCCGGAGATTTCCTCTGCTCGGTTCGGTAAAAGAAAAATAAAGCGTTCGGTTTAAACCGCATATTTTTGTTATTTTCAGATTTCCAGCCTCTGTTTAGGGTACCGGTAGTATGTAGATAGGTAGTGATTGTGTTTTATTTTGCTAAAAAGAGTGGAAATTGTCTCTCTTCGGTTTCTTTCCAGTCGGTCTGGTTTGGAACCGACTTTGTAAAATTTTTCTCTCTTTCTGGGATTAGTGTGGTATTCCAGTACCAATCGGTTTCAAAAGAATCGGACTTTTGCTGGTTCTTTTAAAAAGCCCATGACATAGTTTGTAACCGATCAGTTGCTTTATTACCTGGTTGGAAAGCTTCTATAGGGTAATTTGTTTGGTTGGCCATTTCTGAGAAACCAAAGAAGAAAACCAGTCCCACTGGGTTTCAACACTGTACTGAGTGTGGGGAGGCCTTTGCCAAAGCCGACCACCACCTCATCTGTGTTTATTGTGTGGGGTTTGACCACCTCAAGTCAGACTGCCATATCTGTAAGAACTTTCCTAAAACCACTCTAGATAAAAGACTGAGTAGGCTAAAGGAAAGAGAGGCAGAGAAGTCTGTAGATCCAGATGGCCAGCCTGGTTTGGTTGTGGCCGAACCTGAGGAGGTGCCTACTAACCTAGGCGAAACCTCCTTGGGCAAAAGGAGAGCCGACCCCGAGGGGTTGGTTCCGTCAAAGAAAAAGCGCAAGTCTGCTGGTTCGGATCCTGTATCCGACTCTCAAACCGTGGACGAAATAGCCAAAGCAATTAGTATTGTCCAATCGCTTAGACCGGTTCTGTCTGAACTGATACCGCCGGTTCAGTGCTCGGTTCGGTCGGATCCGTCTCCTCCGGATTATTATGCTTATTATGAGGAGTGGGAGGGAGACGAAGACTGTCCCGGTGATGATGATGATGACGATGAAGGGGGTCTGGATGTACCCATTGAACCAGACATCTCCCCAGACAGGCCCTCAGGTGTCTCTCCTCCCGGGCTCTCTGAGTCCCCTTCACACTTTTTGTTCTACAAAAAGGTGGCACAAACCCTGCAGCTTCCCTTGGTTGAAGCAGCAGAGGAGGATGAAGAGCCTGATTGTGTGGAAATGGTGGACATCCCAGAGTCCAAAAAGCTGTCTATCCCTCTTCATAAATCTTTAGGGAAACAGACACCAAAATTTTACAAACCCCTGATTCAATACCTCCTGTGGATAAGAGAATGGACAGGAGGTATTCGTTATCAGGCTCAGCTGTGGAGTTCCTTTATAGTCATTGCAGCCATGTTGGGGTAGTGCAGGCTGCAGCCTGTGACAGGAGTAACCTTCCTTTGGCTTCACACCCCCCAGATAAGGACTCCAGGAAAGTGGATGCCATGGCCAAAAAACAGTATTTGGCATCCTTTTTGGGACTCAGGCAGGCTATTTATATGGCCTACACAGCCAGGTACCAGAAATCCAGATGGAACACAGTTCTGGAACTGGCTAAACAGGCCTGTCCCCAGCTGGCCAAGGAGCTGGAGGTGGTGGCTGCTGATGGAATTGAGGCATCTAGAATGCAATTTCATGCTGCTGTGGACTCCATTGATGTGGCATCTAGAGTCATGGCTACATCTGTGTCTCTCAGAAGACATGCTTGGCTCAGATGTACTAGCCTTTCACAGGATACCCAGACTAAGGCCATGGATTTTCCTGTAGTAGGTAACTCTGTGTTTGGGGAACAGACAGAGGCTTACATGAAGAAAATGGATGAATATAGGACCATGTACAAGAGTGCACAGGTCAAGAAAAGGCCGGCCACTCCACACAAGCAGCAGTCTAGGGGTAGGGGCAAGCCCTTTCAAAGACCTTTTTATCAAGCCCAGGCCTCCTGTCCCTTCCCACAGAGGGGGTTCTTCAGAGGGAGGGGTAGGAGGGGGATGGGCAGGGCTGCTCCCTCCTCCTCTCAGTCTTAAGACTCCTGCCAAGCAGACACCCTAATGTATTAGCCTGGTTCGACTCCCCATTTCCAGTAGGAGGCAGGCTGGCTTACTACTTCCAGGCCTGGAAGTCTGTGACCGCAGACAAGTGGGTCCTGGAAGTAGTAAGCCAGGGACTGGCCCTCAACTTCAAAAGATTTACGAAAAGAAGGGCCAAGTCTTTTCCACCTGCATCAGTCTCAGACACCCTTGCCCTAGAGGCAGAGGTTTCCTCTCTTCTAGCTCTCAGAGCTATAGAGAAGGTTCCTATTCAGCAAAAGGGAAAAGGACTGTATTCCAGGTACTTCCTTACCCCAAAGAAAACAGGGGAGTGGTGACCCATCCTAGATCTAAGGTATCTGAACAAACACATTTCAAAGCCTAAATTCAGAATGGTAACTCTGGGAATAATCCTTCCCTCTCTAAGGCCAGGGGATTGACTAGCATCTCTGGACCTCAAGGATGCTTACTTCCATATTCCTATCAGGTGCTCCCACAGAAAATACCTCCGGGTTCGAGTTGCCTTCAGGCCATTACCAATTCAGAGCCATGCCATTCGGTCTAACATCAGCTCCAAGGGTGTTCACAAAGTGCCTTGCAGTAGTGGTGGCTTACCTCAGAAGACAGGGTATCACCATCTTCCCATATCTGGATGACTTGCTGTTAGTGGGTCAGTCTCATTTACAGGTCAAGTCAGCTCTTCAAACTACCCAGGACCTACTCAGCTCCTTGGGTTTTCTTCTCAATCTTCCGAAGTCTGTACTCGAACCAGATCAACTTCTCACTTTTATAGGCATAGAGTTGGATACTGTACAAGCAAAAGCCTTCCTTCCCCTGGCAAGGGTAAAGGCCCTAGTGGATCTCGCTTCTTCCTTTCGACTTCGGGTCTCCCGCCCAGCAAGACAGTTGCTTCAGCTCCTGGGCCACATGGCAGCTTCCACAGCATTGGTGCAGGGAACAAGGTTCCAGATGAGGGACATTCAATTTCATTTGAGGTCTTTTTGATCTCAAAAGAAGGATTCACTCACCAAACTGATTCCAGTGACTCAGACTCTGGTCCAAGCTCTCCAGTGTTGGCTTGACCAGGACAACCTCAGACAAGGGGCTCCATTTCTCCCTCAAGTCCCATCAGTAGTTTTAACTATGGATGCTTCTCTCCTAGGGTGGGGAGCCCAACTGGGAGCCCTGACAGCTCAAGGGCTCTGGTCTCCACAGGAGTCTCTCCTTCATATCAATCTCCTGGAGCTCAGGGCAGTTTTCCTAGCCCTGCAGAGCTTCTCGGATTCAGTCAAGGGCAAGGTGGCTCAAGTCAGAACGGACAGCACCACCACAATGTGGTACATCAGCAAGCAGGGAGGCACTCGGTCCTCTGCCTTGTGCACAGAAGCCATGAAGCTGTGGTCTCTGGCCTGTTCTCTTCAGACTTCTCTGGTAGCAGTTCACCTTCCAGGAAGGATAACATTCTAGCAGATGCTCTGAGCAGAATTTCACAGGGACACCACGAATGGTCGCTGGATCCTCACATACTGAAGTCATCTTCTCCAGGTGGAGCACTCCAGAGATCGATCTCTTTGCAGCACCAGGCAATCATCAACTTCCTCTGTTTTGTTGCAGACCTCCAGTCCTGGGGACAGTTCCCCAGGATGCTCTCTTTTTGGACTGGAAAGGCAGGTTTCTCTATGCTTTCCCTCTGCTGTTCAGAGTTCTGATCAAGATCAGGACTCAACCCTGCACAGCAATACTGGTGGCTCCAGATTGGGCCAGACAGCCTTGGTATCCTCTACTGCTGTCCTTGTCAGTGTCATGTCCCCTGTCTCTGCCCAGGACATACAATCTCCTATCCTCCTCTCAGGGGCGGATCTGGTACCCCAATCTCCAGTTTCTCCATCTCAAGGCCTGGCTCTTGAAGAGTTAGAATATGCAGCTCTACATCTTTCTCAAGGAGTTCTGGTTATTCTGACGGTCTCTAGGAAACCTTCCACTAGAAAAACTTACAACTCCAAATGTAAAAGATTCAGTATTTGGTGCTCTCAGAAAGGCATCCTGTCTGATTCTGCAGACATTTCCACAACCTTAGACTATTTAGTTCATCTCAATGGTTTAGGCCTTAGGCCTGCCACTCTGAATGTTCATCTAGCAGCTGTCTCTGCATTCTTCTCAGCAGGGAAGGGCTCTTCCCTGGCATCTCATCCTGTTTTCAGAAAGTTTTTCAAAGGTCTGGTTCACATTAACCCTCCCTTTAGGGAGCCCACTCTGCCTTGGGATCTTAATGTTTGCATAGCTCAGCTAATGCAGCCACCCTTTGAACCTCTGGCTTCAGCCGAATTGAAGTTCTTGACCTGGAAAACTGTGTTCCTGGTAGCTATTACTTCTGCCAGGTGGATTAGTGAATTACAGGCTCTGTCAGTGGAACCTGACTTCATCTCCTTCCATATGGACAAAGTAGTCCTCAGTACCAATAGGAGGTTCTTGCCCAAAGTGGTTTCAGATTTTCATCTGAACCAGTCTATATCTCTCCCTGTGTTTTTCAATGACCATTCTTCTTCAGGTGAAAGAAGGTTATGCAGTGTGGATGTTAAGAAGGCACTTAGCTACTACATTGAGCGTACTAAGGCACATAGAAATGACTGTCTTCAATTGTTTCTCACTTATGGTGAAGTGGGAAAGGGTAAGCCTACCAATAAGAGAACTATTACCAGGTGGATTGTTTCTTGTATACAATTTTGTTATGACAGTTTGGGTAGGATGCCCCCTTCAGGCCTGAGGGCTCACTTGACTAGGGGTGCAGCTGTTTGTCTAGCTGCGGCCAGAGATATACCTTTGTTAGAGATCTGTAAAGCAGCCACCTGGAAAACAGTACATACTTTTACCAAACATTACTTCCTGGACATCCAGGCTAGGAGTGATGCTAGGTTTGGCACAGCAGTACTGCAGAGCCTCTTCCCAAAGTAGGTTCTGCATTCCCTCCTCCATAGGGAACTGCTTGGTAGTCTGCATTAAGTCAGAATACAGCAAGACTTCATGTTGTTTGAAGAAAAAATTACCATAGTAATGTTGTTTCTTCTAATGGAGTCTTGCTGTATTTAGACCTCCCCCTGCCTCCCCTCTCAGAACCTGGTTTTGGGAAGTGGGCTGGCAGGTACAGTGTTGCACCTCAGGGTTGTACCTTGTACCCTCCCTTTTGGGTGGGATGGATGTTGTTGTTATTATTATTTTTTTTTTGGGTGTTTTACTAAATACTGTCACTACCTTTCCTTCTTGGGTTCTCGACTTGAGTCTTTTGGGGCCCAAGGCCCAAGAAGATATATTTTGCTCTTTGGCTATATTTGAACAATTTCCATACTTTAGTTACTAGTTAATTATCTCGTAAGAATCTTGACGGTTACACTGGGAAGTACCACAGACAGAGGTTTGAAAACCGAGCTCAAGCTCAATGTTCTATGCTCTGCATAGAGTTAACTCTTTCCTCTCCGGGGCAGTTCAAGTGCTGGGTCTAACTGCATTATGTCTGAATACAGCAAGACTCCATTAGAAGAAACAACATTGCTATGGTGAGTAATTTTTTCTTATTGTTTTATTGCAAATACGTAAGACAGTGGATTCTTCATGGTGACTTCTGGGCCATGGATCCTGGTCGGGGGGTGGATGGTCTGGAAAGAATAAATCTTTTACCACCTAGGGGAAAGGAATATACAAATAGGTTAATAAGAAATAAAGATGTCAGTTGATCCAATTAAAATTATTTCATTAAATATTAATGGGCTTCAAGACCCTATAAAAAGGTCCCGCCTTAAACAATACCTGAACAAACAGAAGGCAGACCTCATTTATCTCCAGGAAACTCATCGTTCTGAACTAGAGTACAAGAGGCTGACCTGGGGTACTAGATACAAGGTTATCGACTCCTCGCATCCAAGAGGTAGGAAAAGAGGGGCAGCAATTTTAATTCTAACAACAACCCCTATGGAAATACAAAAAACTCATATTGATGCCCAAGGCCGTTATGTAATTGTACAGGCCCTTTTATATGGCCATAAGATTACCCTGCCTAGTGTTTACTTTCCCCCTCAGACAAGATTCCCAATCCTGGAGGGTTATTTATCTACATTGTTAGATAATCTTCAGGGCCAGTTGATCATGGGAGGTGATATCAATATGACCTTATCCCCACATTTAGATAGCTCTAATCAACAGACTCACAGGAAAAATGCTACAGTTAAAAAATGTAAAAGAACACTGGAACATTTAGGCATTATCGATGTGTGGAGATGTCTGTTCCCCTTCAGCCCGGGTTATACATATTACTGACCAAGGTTTAAATCATACTCCCGCCTAGATTATTTTATGATAACATGTGAGCATTTCACATTAGTCCAGGATATGACTATAGGTGTAAAATTACTATCCGATCACCACCCCTTAGGGTTTGAATCCCACAGCCCCCACTTGCATACTGTGTGACCCTGAGCAAGTCACTTAACTTCCCTGTGCTCCCAGGTTGCACCTGTAAACAAGCTTTCAGCTTAGTGTGTCTCACCTGGTTAAACAATTGGAAAAAAAAAAGATATGGGTCGGGAGAGGAAGAGGACCTTATGGAGATTAAATCCATTAACATTAAAAGATAAGGAATTCCAGGAGGTATTTAAAAAAAGAATACAATAATTCTATACAGAAAATAAATCACAGGAAATTACTGAGGCGATAAGATGGGATGCCATGAAGGCAGTGCTTAGGGGAGAGATTATAGCGTATACCTCAAAGAAGAATAAAGAGAGGGAGGTGAGGCAACTTGAATTATCAGAACAGCTGCTAAATTACCAGATGTTATACAGAGAGGGAGATACTGAATTAAATCAAAAAATTACGGATACAAAGGTGTAATTACAGAAAATTATAGATAAAATACAACAATCATTAATATATTTAAGAGAAACCGTCCATGGCGGGGGGGGGGGGCGCTAGGGGAGCTCGGAGACTAACTCAGAAACCTAGAGCTAAAAAAACTACCTCTACCATCTTGAAACTTAGAAACCCTTATATGGGTATAACACACCATTCGGATGCTCATATAATGCAGACCTTTTCAAAGTACTACACTAATCTATATTCACCGGAAACGCACCCTGAATTCTTAGAAATAACTGGTTTCCTGGATCAACTAGCCCTACCCACCCTCTCCTCCTCTCAAATTGGTAGTTTGGAAGTGCCCATAATTCAATTGGAAATTCAGGAGGCTATTACAAACCTGAACCCGGGAAAGTTCCCAGTACCTGTTGGGTTTATATCCGAGTGGTATAAGATTTTTTTTTAAAAGAATTGATCCCAAAATTACATACTTTGCTGAGACAACCCAAGAGGAGGTCCCTCCCCCATCGTGGGACTACGCCACCATTGCCCCAATAACTAAACCAAATAAAGATCATTTGGATCCGGCCAGTAGCAGCTCTAGCCACAAATGGTTACCAGGGCACAGCTGGGGCACAACTGATGACAGCCAGGGCACTGATATATTGTTACTATAGGGGCAGTTCTGCACCATATGGGGCACCAACTGGGGCACAGCATTTTTTTTACCAGGGCACGTGCCCTGGCAGGCCCTGGTGTAGAGCTGCTCATGGATCCGGCATCTTACAGATATATTTCCATTTTAAACGTCGACTATAAGGTTTATATAGCCATTTGAGTGTCCAGACCTGAATCTATACTACCAAAAATTATATTACTGGATCAGTCAGGATTTATAAAGAATAGCAGCACCACAGATAATGTCTGTAGGACCCTATTACTACAGGAATATGTAAAGACAAGAGAAATCCCATCTGTTTTTATTAGTTTAGATGCTGAAAAGGCTTTCAACCAAGTTTATTTGCCATTTTTGTGGAGGACTATTGAGGACTTCACTTTCCGGAATTATTCATCACCTTACTCACTAAATTATATAGGTCCCCAAGGGCCTATGTACGAGTAAATGGGAATTTATCCTCACCGATTAAACTAAGTAGAGGCACAAGACAGGGTTGTCCTCTTTCACCCTATCTGTTTGCCTTATATTTGGAACCACTTGCAACAAAGTTGAGGAATATGATTCAAGTAGAAGGGGTCCCAATAGCACAACAAGTACATAAAATAAATATGTTTGCTGATGATATATTATTAACCCTGTTATTTCCATCTCAATCAATTCTGGCAGCTTGGCAAATTTTGAAACAATATTAAACACTTGCGGGTTTTAAGCTAAACACTACAAAAACAGAGATCTTGACCTTTATTTATTCCTACCCAACAACTGAAAAAAGAATACCCATTTAAATGGCATACTATAAAAATAAAATATTTAGGAATTAAAATCCCTCTTAATCCAGAGGTACTGGAAATTTTAAATTATGAACCCCTCACGAACATTATCCAAAATGCCCTGGAAAGATGGCCCACCTTTCATACTCCCTTCCACCAACAGATAGAAATAGTGCGTATGAATATACTCCCTAGACTACTTTATTTAATTAAGAACATCCCCTTCTTACTAGCAACATATTACTTTAAATCATGGGATAAATTAATCTCCACGTTTATTTGGGGGTAATTGACGGCCTAGGATACGGTTGTCTGTTCTTAAACTATCCCTGGCTCAGGGAGACTTTAATCTTCCAGACTTTAAATTATACTCCAAAGTGTAATTTCTTAGGATAATCTTAATATGGTTGATGGAATCCTACTTGACCACTTGGAAGGATTTCGTATTTCACCTAAATGATCTATTTGATATCAAAAACATTCTTCTTTCTTCAGAGGAGAGGTCTTTATCACCCACTACTTTAACAGGCATTACGGCTCAAATTTATAAATGTTGTAAGAGTTCAAGGCAAACTGGGCCACTCTGTATTATATACGAATACACTAAATTAATATCAGAAGATGATACATTTACACCCATACATATGAATTCCATTTTTCAGGAATGGAGAAAACTAGGCCTTACACATTTTTTCCAGTTTTTATCCCCCCCCAAGGGATACTCCCTTTTGGAAAACTACAGTCCTAATATAGTCTTCGTAGATCAGCTCTATTTCCAGGTTAGGAACCATATACTTAGAAACCGAATTATACAACCCAAGATCCAGTGTCCAACCCCGGAACTCCTCAAAAGATTTATAGAAGCTATAAAGGGGAATTTGGGTAAACATTTAATCAGAATAATAGACAGGGAATTGAGAAATGAACAAAAGGAATCAACTAAATCTATATTACAGGAATGGAACAGAGATCTCCACCTAGAAATAACTATGGAAGAGTGGAGGGGATCAGCTGTAAGTGCGGTTAAGATCATTTCCTCCCCATTTTGGAGAGAATTTGTGTGGAAGTGTCGTTCCTGCTTTTTTAGAGCTCTGGCAGTCCTGCTTAAATTCCTCCTGGAAGAATATGGAGTTTGCTGGCAAAAATGTGGAGACTGAGGGCGACAGTGGGACACATTTTCTGGCAGTGTCCTTGTTTGATGCCCGTATGGGTATCCCTACAAACAGAATTAACAGTTGAGCAGGTACTGCTGGGGATCTTTCCAGACCATTCCCCCTCCATGGGAACAAACTCTTTTATCTCCCAGTTTGTTGGCGGTTAAAAAGTCAATAACTCGAAGGTGGATGACTAGCACCATTCCAACAGTATTAGAATGAGATCTATCATGTCCAAAATGTATGTCGAAGAATCCCTTAATGCAGAAATCCAGGGTAGAGCTGCAACATACGTGATGAGATGGCAGAGATGGGTGCTCTACCAGGGGGTGGTAGAATCAAAATTTTGACCCTAGTATTGGTAGAATTATTATGGGAGGGATCAGGAGGGAAGGATTGAATAATGATAGAAGAGTTGAAAGAAAAGAGAATTTAATTTAAGTAGGGGGGTCTAATCAAGAGAGAGGACTAATGCCTTACCCAAATATAAAGATAATAAGAAATAAATAAAACATAAGGAGTAAATAAGGCAACATTTGGATGAAATGGAGCTGGAGCTTTACCTTTTGAATGATCTTTGACTAGAACGTTGTATACTTATTACACTAAACATTCAACCCTTTGGGTAAAATTATATAAACTGTCAGTCATATAAACTGACTGGAGATGTATGGCAATATAAGAAAATGTCTGAAATGTACTCTTGACCAAGTATAACAAAAACCTTTTAATAAAAAAGAAATAAAAAAAAAAAAGTCCCTTTACTTTAATGCATGGCACCTTCTGACATCACTGTTGCACGCTTTGGGCTCCTCTAGAGTCACACAGGTCCTTGTGGAGGCTAGAAAGCCATCCACAAGAACCATGTACACTATGAAATGGAAGAGGTTCTCCATTTGGACTTCTTCAAAGGGTTGGAACCCTTTAGTTTGCCCTGCCCCGCAGGTCATGGAGTGCCTTTTGCACCTCTCTGACCTTGGCCTTTGCTATTCTTCCTTGAAAGTCCATTTGTCTGCCATTTCTGCCTGCCACACTCCGGTGTATGGCAAATCATTGGCTCAGCTGGAGGTTTCCAAAACCTGTTTGAAAGGAATTCTCCACTTGAAACCCCCAGTAAGGAGCCCTGTTCCTCTGTGGGACCTGAAAATCATTCTTGAGAAACTCACTTTGCCTCCTTTTGAACTGGCAGCAAGTTGTAACATGCGCTACCTTTCTTGGAAAGCGCTCTTTTTAGTTGCCATTACCTCTGTTCGAAGGATTTCCAATCTTCAGGCCCTCATGTGTAAGGATCCTTACTTGATTTTTCATAGAGACAGAGTGGTTCTGCGTACAAATCTTATTTTTACCTAAGGTAGTTTCTGAGTTTACTTTGAATCAGACTATACACCTGCCGGTGTATTACCCTGAGCATTCCAGTCCGGGGGAGGCTATTCTGCACACCCTCGACATTCATAGAATTTTGAGTTTTATTATATTAGTGGGACGAAGCATGTGCGTAAAACAGATCAGTTGTTCATTTCATTTGTGCCCAAAAGAGAGGGTGCAGCAGTTTCAAAACAATGTTTGCTCCCTCCCTTTATTTTACCTTAAGAAACTCGGCCAATTCAAAAAAGAACTCCATTGCCTCCTGGTAGAATCCTGAGAGTGCAACTGCTGTGCATAATGATAGGAGTTCCATCCCCTGCCCTAGACTTCTAACCCTTACCCCCCACCTTCTTAGCCCTCTTACCCCCCCCCATCTCTTGGTTCACACTTCCCCTAAGCTGCCCCGTTCCTACAGCACTTATCAGCTTGTTCTCCCTCATCACCATACCATCTTCTCCTATCCCCTAATAGCATTATACAATATGCCTCCTCTGTACCCATGCCAATACTCTCCATACCTCCTCCCCTTTTCTTTGACAAAGTCAATTTTGGCTGCCAACTACAGGCAACCTGCACTTAGTAACTAGATCTATAGACGAGATATTTCTGTAATAAAAGTATTTGTATTTGAGGTTATACTCCACATTTATCTTGCTTGTAAAATAGTCTTGTCACTTGGCTATTGTATGTTCTCGTCATGTGATATAAATTGTACTGTTTAGTCTGTGCTTCTGCTGACTTGGAACCTTTGTAAACAAGCCAGTTTGGCTCAAAGGTTGTAATTCCGAAACTGAAATAAATAAATAAGTGTTTGGCAAACTGTATTCCATTCTGTTACTAGAAGTACAACAAGCCTGGGGATCAAAGAGTCACTGCAGGCTAAGACAGGAACCGCAGGAAGCGCCACCCCCCCACAGCCCCACCATCCAGTGGTCCCACCACTCTGATCATTCATGCAGATCACTAAGGCCATTGTGTTATATAGCTGTTCCAGGATGTTTGTGCAGTCACTGACCCCAGAAATAGGCCCCATCGAATAGCTTACTGGGGGGACTCCCCAGACCTCCCAGCCTCTCCGGGGGTACAACTACGGGAATCACTCCTTAAAATCAAGCGGTCCCCACCCAGCCCTCAGCGAGAGCCAAAAGTAGATAGGAAAAAGTGAGTTCAAAGCACAGTAGCCCCCTCAGGGCTAAGAATTCCATCATTATACTACCATAAAGACCGAGAGATGGAGGCCTCCCCCCCCCACCGGTGGACCTGGGATGATCCTTTAAGTAGAGGGACTAGATACTTGAGAGGAACCTGAAACTATGGATCCGAGGCCCTCCCGAGAGCCCATATTAAGATAGATAGTCCGACTGTGCCTACATTAGCCTTGCTCAAATCTGGGGGTCCCTCCAAGGCCAATAGCAAGGACTCCTCATCAAGGGACTGCACTCTCTGTTTAGATATGGCTGGAATCTTGCACGCGACCAGGCGGCGCACCACTCTGTCATATGGGGGAGGGAGGGGATCACCACCCCCGGGCCCCACTCGCCCCAACCTCTGGTCCCTGACCCACAGATAGTGCCTAGGACTCACCTCTCAAATTAGTCTCCGGTTCTAGTAGTGTGTAATGTCCAGGTCTATGGGCCATTCTGTGCAAACTGCCTAAGGAGCTGTTTTATTGAGTTCAGTGTCTGTTGCTGCAGTTGAGGGTCTGGTGATTGAAGGGTTCTCTGACGTTCTCTCTGTGACCCTGCCCATTGTGGAAAGGAGACTTTGGTTGGTAGTTCGTAGTTTCTCTCCTTAAGATCGGCCAGGGCTTGCTCTGCCCTGTCAAAACTTTGCTGGTCTTTTGGGTACTAGATCACAAGTCTTGCCGGATATGGTGTTCTGAATTTCACCTTAAGGCCCCTCAGCATGGGAAATGGGGGAATATAATCCCGTCTGCACTGCATTGTCATGGGGGCATAGTCATTGTCAAAATAAATTCTGAAATGTTCAAAAAACGTTTTCACCATGGCCCAGGCTTTCTTTAATATCATATCCTTGGCTGTGTACCTTAGAAAACAAACTATAATGGATCGTGGTTGGGCTCCTTGTTGGGTAGGCTGGGGACCCAGAGCTCTATGCACTCTCTCTATTACTATTGGGGAATCTGGTCCCAGCTGCAGGGTCTCCCTCAAAAGATGATCAATGAAACTGCCCATGTTGTCGTTTTCTCTTCCCTCAGCCACACCATAAATTCTTATGTTTTTTTGACGAAGCCTATTTTCGGTGTCCTCCTGTCTCTCTCCTAGGGCCTGGCATATTTCAGCTAGTTGGGAGACTGTGGATTGGCAGTTTGTCAGCATTCCCGATTGAGACCCCAGTGTCTCCTCCACTTGTGCTGCTCACTGCTTCAGTTCGGTAATTTCCACACGTATTTGCTCCTGTTCATGTTTAAAAGAAAGAAAGTCCGATTTTATATCTCGGAGCTCGCTAAGGATGAGGTCTAATTTCCCCTCCATTTTTGTAGTTGCCTTCTCTTTTGTTTTTTTAGACTTCTTGCTCATCAAGGTGGAGGGCGAGGGTCTGGAGCGCGTGGAAATGCTGGAATCGGAGGCCTTTTGGTCAGATGGTTCAGGATCGACAGGTAAACTCGCAAAACTGTTCCTACCTCCTTTTGTTCTGTTGGTAGCCATGGTGTTTGATATATTTTCAGCGTTTATCTCCAGGTTTAATGGCTAAAATTGGTTGCCCTATACGGAGGTCTCCCACGTTTCCCTGGGTGCCACTTGCGTCAGCCTTCAACCCTTAGAGCGCTTCCTCCCCTATACTTTTCTGGAACAACTTCCCTGTGGTTGTACCCTGTACCATCCTTAAGGTAGTCTGCCACCTGTCTGTATAACCCAGGCCAATAATAAAAAGGGGTAATGCGGGACAGTACCTCCCCATGATTTACAGTTCTCCACTGGCTGCCTCTTGCAGTCTCTAGTACCTTACTCCTCAAGCCCATGGGTACTGCCACTCTAGCATCTACCCATTTTGTCTGGGGGTTGGGCCTCATGTGCTATAGAACCTCTTTCCTGCACTCAAACCACCACAACTGATTAGCCCCTATATCTCCATTGACTGTTTTCCCATCTTGGATTCTTACATATGACTCTAGTTTGGCTATTTTGGGATCTTCCCCCTGCAGTATTCTCCAGTCAACATATGTCATGGGAGGAGATTCAAAACATTTAAAGGTCCCTTCAGCTACCATGGCCTCTTCTGTGTTGATTGTATTCTTCACTCCAGCACGCACAAGTCCAGTTACAGTCTCATCCTTACCTGGGGATGTCTCTTCTTGTAGATCCTCTTCCTCCAGATAACCGCCAGGAAAAATTTGCAATTTGCAATACCAGTAACAAGGACTCCATCCGTGGGTCCTCCTCTTCTCGGTGCCAAGGCTCCTGGACATCCACAGCCACATCACATTCCACCAAATGGGTCATCTCCAGCAGCACCTGGTAGCAGTGTTCAGCGTTCCTCCAACGTTGGTCCACCTCCAACCATCTTCTGCTTAGCCAGTGGACAAGTCGCATCAAGTCAACCACTCGCTCTCCACATTCCTCTGGATCTGTCCTGGGTACCTCGCTCAGGTCACCCCCTCCATCGATCCTTATGTCTCTAGTTTGGCTATTTCGGGATCATCCCCCTGCAGTACTCCCCAATCAACAGCAAGGGAATCAACATATGTCATGGGAGGCTCCTGGACATCTGCAGCCACATCAGATTCCACCAAACAGGTCATCTCCAGCAGCACCTGGTAGTGGTGCTCAGCCTCCCTCCAACGTTGGTCCGCCTCCAACCATCTTCCACTTAGCCAGTGGACAAGTCGCATCAGGTCAGCCACTCACTCTCCACATTCTTCCATGACACCATGCTGACACAGTTTTTTTAAAGGTGTGGGATAACAGATGGACATCAGCAACAAATTTTTAGGTTTAACACACTGTTTTCCTGGTGTGATGTTTAATTAATTTTTTTTTTCAATAAGAAAAGAAAATACTTTGTACAGAAAACAAAGGTAAAGTAAACTTCAATTAAAATTATTTTTTTACTTTATTTGTGTCCTTCGGCTGATGGGGTTGTGCCTTTGGTTCCTCCACTTGTCCAGCCCGCCTTCACGGCTGCCACCCCAATTGCGGCCAGAGCTCATACCTCCCTGCCACAGCCACCCCAGGTCGCATCATAGCGGGTGTGTATCCCACCACCGCGGAGACCTGGAGAGTGTGCCCATGAGGGAGCTAACTTGGGTGCGATTGTGGCAGCGCCGTCGGGGCAGCCTTCATGCTGCCGAGGAGTATTTTGATTTTCTCCACGGCGGGGAGGGGCATGCTATGATGGCAGCGGAGGGAGCATGCATGCATCCACACACGCTCCTCAAGGTGTCTGCCCTAACTCAGACCCTCTTCTGTAGTGTTGGTGCACTGCCCCTCAGTCTTCACTGGGGGCCAGTCGAGCACCGACCACTGTTGTCCCCTTCCCTGGAGAAGGAGAGCAGTCCTTCGGATGCTCAATCCTTCTCCAACCCTGCCAACCTCTGGCGGCCTGTGCTCATTCCTGAACTCAGGTTGCGGCGTAGTCTGAGTAAGGTGTCTAGCGCTTCAGCCCTTGCGCCACTGGAGCCGGGCAATCTTCCACTACATCACTTTAAAGCAGATGAAACAGTAAATCCTGTGGCAAACCAACACTGTTTCCACACCTATTTTTCGAGTGTAGCATAGATCTATGCAGTCCTTAGCCTACATTGATCAGCAGCAACTGACCCTATATTGTATTCTTCAGGCTACCCTAGGTAACCTTATGCACTTAATGTGCCTTCTTTACGTGCATGCTTGCATAAGGCCTTGGAGGTCATGTGTACTTGACCTCCCTGTGAATTTGGACCAAAGAGGATATAAGAAAAAACGAAAAGGGATAGCACTAGAGAGAGAGGGAAAAGTTCACCCGAAGGTGGCCTACCTTCTGGACTAGAAAATAAAGAGATAGTAATAAGAAAGGGTGGTTATAACCAGGAAATTTTTAAAATAAAAAATGGTCCGTCTTCAGTGGCAGGGACGTTCCCTGTCACACGATCAGCAGAAGACGGCCATCTTTTTGATCCCCAGTGCCACCATGGGAACTGAACCTGGTGCTGAATGCTCTGTATAGGGTACCTTTCGAAACACTTTCATCAGTGCCACCGGACATGTTGTCTTACAAGGTGTGTTTCTTAATTGCAGTCTGTTCAGCCAGGACTGGAGAACTTCAGACACTGTCCCATAATGAGCGTTACCTTATAATGCATAAGGAGAAGGTGGTGTTGATGACGGTTCCGCCCTTTGTACCTATGGTTCCACTAGCCAACCATGTAAATCAGGAAGTCTGTCTGCTGTTCTTCTGTCCTAAGTCAGCAAATGCGAAACAGAAGGAATTTCACAACATGGATTTGTTCTTTCAAACTACATGAAGTCTTGCTGTATTCTGACATATGCAGTGATCCCCAACCTTTAAACTGCCCTGGAGAACAAAGCGTTAACTTTCTATGCAGAGCATAGAATGCTGAGCTCGTGCTCGGTTGGCGTCTCCGTCTGGAGTGTTTCAAACTCAAACCGTCAGATTCTTTACGCCACCTCACTTAATGGTCACTCCGGAGATTTCTCCTTCAGCTTGGTTCGAAGTTGGTTAAAGTTTCAATTTTCGTCAGTTTTTAAACCGAAAAAGTTATCCGCATAGTCGGTTCAGTCTCTTTCTGTAGTGCCGTGAGTACTAGATAGGAATTATTCTTTTTTCTGTGTAGAACTTGTAAAAGTGCAGGTCAGTTCAGCTGAACCGACCATTTGATAGTGAAATCTTGTGCTTTGTGTTTTACTTAGTGTGTGGTTACCGGTTCTTATCGGTTCTAAAAAAACGTGTTTTACTTAGTTTTTTTTCCAATACCTGTGACACGTTTAGGAACCGATAAGGGAATCTTGCCAGGCGGTTGCCATAAAAAGGGTAAGTTTGTTAGGTTGGCATGTCTGAGAAACCCAAGAAAAAAAAATGGGCCCACTGGGTTTCAATACTGCAGTGAGTGTGGGGAGGTCTTTGCTAAGGTCGATCCCCACACCACCTGTGTTTAGTGTCTGGGGTTTGACCACCTCGATTCAGACTGCCAAATATGTAAACATTTTCCCAAATCTACCCTTGAGAAGAGATTAGGTAGACTGAGGGAAAAGGAGGCCGAGAAGTCCGCTGACCCGGATGGCCAGCCCGGTTCGGTTCCGACCGAGCCAGAAGGAGTGCCCTCTGACCAGGGCGATACTTCTTTGGGCAAAAGGAGAGCCGATTCCAAGGAATTGGTTCAGACAAAAAGAAAACGCTAAGAAAAATCGTCCGGTTCGGATCCAGAAGCTCAAGTTCTGACCGCCGAAGAGATAGCCAGAGCGATTCGGATTGTGGAATCGCTTCGCCCATTTCCTTCCGATCCGGCACCTTCTGGCAGGGGTTCGTTCGGTTGGTTCTCCCGGTTCAAGATTATACCCTTGAAGATTTTTATGAACCGGAGTTTGAAGAGGAAGGGGGAATTTGGGGATGATGATGGTGAAAGTGAGGGTCTGGATATGCCTGTGGAACCTGACATCTCCCCAGACAGACCTTCAGGTGTTTCCCCTCCTAGGCTTTCTGAGTCCCCTTCTCACTTTATGTTCTACAGAAAGGTGGCTGAAACGCTCCAGCTTCCTATGGAAGAGACATTGGAGGATCAAGAGGAACCTGATTATGTAGAAATGATGGATATTCCAGAGTCCAGGAGACTGTCTATTCCCTCCACAAATCCTTTGAGAAGCAGATACAAACAATTCTAAAGTCTCCTAACACTATACCTCCTGTGGCTAGAAAAATGGACAAGAGGTATACACTTTCAGGCTCAGACGTGGAGTTCTTATACCAGCAATGCAGCCATGTTGGGGTAGTGCAGGCTGCTGCCTGTGACAAGGCAAATATTCCCTTGGCTTCATACCCTCCAGACAAGGACTCCAGGAAGATTGATGCCATGGCAAAGAAACAGTACATGGCATCTTTTTTGGGACTCAGGCAGGCGAATTATATGGCCTGTACAGCCAGGTACCAGAAGCCTAGGTGGGACACTGTGATGGCTCTAGCTAAACAGGCCCCTGACCAGCTTGCCAAGGAGCTGTAGGAGGTGGCTGCAGATGGGATTGAGGCATCAAAAGTACAGTTTCATGCCACTGTGGACTCCAGTGATGTGTCATCAAGAGTCGTGGCTACATCTGTGGCTCTTCGGAGAATGGCTTGGCTCAGATGTACTAGCCTCTCGAAGGATACCCAGGCTAAGGCCATGGATTTTCCTGTAGTGGGTAATTCTCTGTTTGGGGAGCAGACAGAGAATTACATGAAGAAAATGGACGAATACAGGACGACTTACAGGAGTGCTCAGGCCAAGGAAAGGCAGGCAACTCCTCAAAGGCAGCAACCTAGGGGCAGGAGCAGGCCTTTTCATAGGCCTTTTTACCAAGCACAGGCCTCTTCTCCCTTTTCTCAGAGGGGGTTCTTCAGAGGGAGAGGCCAAAGGGGGATGAGCAGGGCTGCATCCACTCCTCAGCCTAAGGCCCCTGCCAAGCAGACACCCTTATGGGCCTGCCCGGGTCGACTCTCCTATTTCAGTAGGGGGCAGGCTGGCTTACTTCATCCAGGACTGGAAGTCTGTGACCTCAGACAAATGGGTCCTGGAAGTAGTAAGCCAGGGACTGGTTCTCAGCTTCAAAAAATTTCCAAAGATGAGAATCAGATCCTTTCCACCTGCAGGTCTCTCAGAAACCCTTGCCCTAGAGGCAGAGGTTTTGTCTCTCCTGGCCTTAAGTGTGATAGAGAGAGTTCCTACCCTACTCTGGGGCAAAGGTCTGTACTCCAGGTACTTCCTTACCCCAAAAAAGACAGGGGAGTGGCGACCCATCCTAGACCCAAGATAGCTGAACAAACATCTTTTAAAACCAAAGTTCAGGGTGGTAACTCTGGGAATAATTCTTCCCTCTCTAAGGCCAGGAGAGTGGCTAGCCTCCCCGGACCTCAAAGATGCCTATTTTCACATTCCCATCGGGTGCTTCCACAGAAAGTACCTCAGGTTTGAGTTGCCCTCAGGCCACTACCAGTTCAAAGCAATGCTCTTTGGCCTAACATCAGCCCAAAGGGTTTTCACAAAGTGCCTGGCAGTAGTGGTTGCTTTCCTAAGAAGAAAAAAGATTTCCATTTTTCCATGCCTGGACGACTGGCTCATAGTGGGGCAGTCCCCAGACCAAGTCAGGTCAGACCTGCAGGTAACTCAGCAGGTGCTCACAACTCTAGGATTTCTTCTCAACCTTTCCAAGTCAGTTTTTGAGCCAGTACAGCTTCTCACCTTTATAGGAGCAGAGTTGGATACTGTCAAAGCAAGAGCCTTTCTTCCCCTGGAAAGGGCAAGAGTTCTTACAGAACTGGCTTCTTCCTTCAGCCTTCAGGTGTCTCAACCAGCAAGGATTTTTCTCTAACTCTTGGGCCACGTGGCAGCCTCTATAGCAGTGGTCCAAGGGGCAAGATTCCAGATGAGGGACATTCAGTTCCATCTGTGGACTTTTTGGTCCCAGAAGAAGGATTCCCTCACCAAACTGATTCCAGTGACTCGGACCCTGATCCAAGCCCTTCAATGGTGGCAGGATCAGGACAGTCTAAGGCAAGGGGTCCCATTTGCCACTCAGTCTCATTCAGTGGTCCTTACCACGGATGCTTCCCTCCTGGGTTGGGGTGCCCATCTGGGAGCCCTCACTGCCCAGGGTCTGTGGTCCCCTCAGGAATCCCTTCTTCATATCAATCTCCTAGAAATCAGGGCAGTTTTTCTGGCCCTGCAAATTTTCTCTCAGTCAGTGCAGAACAAGGTGGTTCAGGTCAGAACAGACAACACCACCACCATGTGGTATATCAACAAGCAGGGAGGCACTCGGTCAACGGCCTTGTGCACAGAAGCCGTGAAGTTGTGGTCCCTTGCTTATTCCCTGCAAACCTCTCTGATAGCAGTTCACCTTCCAAGGAAGGACAATGTGCTAGCAGATGCACTAAGCAGGATCTCACAGGGCCATCACGAATGGTCCCTGGACCCTCTGGTATTGAAGGTGATTTTTTCAAGGTGAGGCACTCCAGAGATAGATCTTTTTGCAGCCCCAAACAATCACCAACTTCCTCTCTTTTGTTGCAGACCCCCAGTCTTGGGCTTAGTCCCCTGGATGCTCTGATTCTGAACTGGGAAGGGAAATGTCTGTATGCCTTCCCTCCCTTCCCACTTCTGTTCAAAGTTTTAGTCAAGATAAAGTCACAACCTTGCAAAGTCATTCTGATTGCTCCAGACTGGGCCAGACAGCCTTGGTATCCTCTGTTGCTGTCCCTAGCTATTCATCTCCCCCTATCTCTTCCCAGGAATCACAACCTGTTAACCTCCTCTCATGGGAGGATTTGGTACCCCAATCCTCAGTCTCTCAGTCTCAAGGCATGGCTCTTGAAGAGTTAGTTTGCAGATTTGCTGCTGTCTCAGGAGGTTCTGGATATTCTCAAAGCTTCTTGAAACCCCTCCACCAGAAAGACTTACAACTCCAAATGGAAGGGGTTCAGCATTTGGTGTTCCAAGAAGCATATTTCTCCTGATACTGCTGAGTTGTCTATAGACCTGGATTATATGGTCCATCTTAATGGCTTAGGCCTCAGACCAGCTACTCTCAAGGTACACTTGTCAGCTGTTTCAGCTCTTCTATCCGTGGGAAAGCCTTCCTCTCTAGCATCTCACCCTGTGTTCTGTAAATTTTTTAAAGGATTGCTCCATACCAATCCTCCCTTTAGAGACCCTGCCCCTGCCTGGGATTTGAACGTTTGCATTGCTCAGCTTATGCAACCCCCTTTGAACCCTTGTCCTCAGCAGAACTTAAATACTTGACTTGGAAAACCGTGTTTTTGGTAGCCATTACCTCTGCCTGGCGTATCAGTGAGTTGCAAGCCCTGTCAATGGAACCTGATTTTTATCTCCTTTCATAGGGACAAAGTGGTCCTTAGAACCATCACCATCATCAGTGGCCATCACTGAAACCTGGTGTAATGATAACCACGACTGGGAGTTGGCCATACCTGGCTACAACATATTCAGAAGAGACAGGGCAGGCAGGAAGGGAGGAGGAGTGGCACTGTATGTGAAAAATGACATAAGGGCCACAGAGATCCAGGAGGAACAAAATGGGGGAGAGATACTGTGGGTTAAGCTGGAAAGGAAAATGGGGCCAGCCATCGCACAGGTGTGGTCTATAGACCACCAGCCCAGGAGGAAGAAACAGATAGGGAGCTGATGCTAGCCATCCAGAGGATGGCAGACAAGGGTGAGGTAGTACTGGTTGGAGACGTCAATATTCCAGACGTGGACTGGAGCATCCCAGCAGCAGCATCAACTAGGAGGAGATTTATCCTGAACTCCCTTCAGGGTGCCTTCCTCAAGCAACTGGTCATGGAACCAACTCGGCAGAAGGCAATACTGGACCTTGTGCTCACAAACAGGGACAGTGTGATTGGGGTAAGAGTGGGGAAGCACCTGGGGAACAGTGACCACCAGTCATTGTGGTTTGAAATCACAGAAAGAGCAGAACCTAACCACACAAAAACACGTATCCTGGATTTTAGGGGGGCAAACTTTGAGAAAATGGGGAGATACTTGAAAGAGGCATTAAGGGGAATGGGGCAGGAATCAGGGGTTGAGGAACAGTGGGAAGTATTTAAAATGGGGATTACAAGAGCAACAGAATTATCTATTAAGCAGGTTAGCAAGAGGAAAAGGAAGAGGAGACCATTATGGTTTTCCAAAGAGGTAGCAAAGAAAGTGAAAGCCAAAAAGATTGCATTCAGGCAATAGAAAAAGACACAGGCAGAAGGGATAGGGAGAAGTACCAGGAGAAGCAAAGGGAGGCAGGGAGGTCAGTAAGGGAAGCCAAAGCTCAGACAGAAGAACACATTGCAAAATCAGTGGGTAGAGGGGACAAAACCTTTTACAGGTACATAAGTGAAAAAAGGAAGGCAAAGGGAGGGATAGTGAGACTGAAGGGGGAGGATGGGGGCTGTGTGGAGGATGACAACAGTAAAGCTGACATATTGAACAGGTATTTCTGCTCAGTCTTTACTGAGGAAGAGGAGGGTAATGGGTCTGAATGGAGTACAAGGGGTGAGAATGGTGCAGAAATGGACACAAGTCCCTTTACACGAGAAAGGGTCCTGAAGGAACTGGAAGTAATAAGAGTTGATAAAGCAATGGGGCCAGATGGGGTGCACCCCAGGGTCCTTAAAGAACTAAGAGAGGTGGTGGCTGAACCTCTTGCTATCCTGTTTAGCCGATCACTAGAAACAGGGGAGGTACCCAAAGACTGGAGGATAGCAGATGTAGTCCCCTTATACAAAAGTGGGAACAAAGAGGAAGGGGAACTATCAAACCAGTCAGCCTCACCTTGGTAGTGGGAAGATCATGGAAGCACTACTGAAGGAGAGATCGGTGGAACATCTGGTTGTCAATGGACTACAGAACCCAAGGCAGCATGGTTTCACCAGGGAAGGTCATGTCAGACCAACCTCATTGAATTTTTGACTGGGTGACTAGGAGGTGGATCGGGGAGGGCAGTGGACATGGCCTATCTGGACTTCAGCAAGGCCTTTGACACTGTGCCACATAGAAGACTATTGCACAAACTGGGGAATATGGGTGTGGGCAGGACAGTAGTGCGGTGGGTAGGTAACTGGCTGGGCAGCAGGACACAGAGAGTGGTGGTAAATGGCTGTCACTCCACAGAGGAAGAGTGACCAGTGGGGCACCATAGAGATCAGTGCTGGGACCGGTACTATTCAATTCTTCATCAGTGACATTGCGCAGGACCTAGAAGGCAGAATTTCACTGTTCGCTGATGACACAAAGCTCTGTAACAGAGTAGACACACCAGAGGGTGTAGACAGAATGAGAAGGACCTGCAGAAACTTGAAGAATGGTCAGGGGTTTGGCAGTTGAAATTCAATGCAAGGAAGTGCAAGATAATGCATATGGGGCACAAAACCCTGGCACAATATATCAGTTGGGGGTGAGGATATAGCATGCACCAAGCAGGAAAGGGATCTTGGAGTTATCATCTCTGATGACCTCAAGGCAGGAAACAGTGTGACAAGGCAGCAGTAAAGCAAATAGGATGCTGGGATGCATAGGCAGGGGCATCACCAGCAGGAAAAGGAGGTCATAATTCCACTATACAAGACACTAGTGAGGCCGACCTGGAGTACACTGTGCAGTTCTGGAGACCTTACCTACGTAAGGACATAGACAGGGTAGAGAAGGTTCAGAGGAGGGCAACAAAGATGGTGCATGGATTGCATCACACAAGTCCTATGAGGACAGGTTGAAGGCACTGAACATGTACTCCCTGGAGGAGAGGAGGGAGAGAGGGGTGTGATAGAGACATACAAGTATCTTACAGGGAGGAACAGGGTGCAGGAATGCACTATTTTTAAGCGAAAAAGATGTTCCAGGACTAGAGGCATGGGATGAAGTTGGAGGGAGGACGATTCAGAGGAAATGTGAGGAAGAATTTCTTCACAGAACGGGTGGTGGACAAGTGGAACACCCTGCCAGAGGAAGTGGTGGGGGCTGAAACAATCACGGGATTTAAGAATTCATGGGATAGACATAAAGGAATTCTGGAGGTCAGGGGTAAGGGGCAACAGACTTCCTGGAAAACATAAACTGAACTTACAAACTTAAATGGGCAGACTGGGTGGGCCATAGGCCCTTATCTGCCGACACTGTCTATGTATCTATGTAACCAATAGAAGGTTCTGGCCCAAAGTGGTTTCAGATTTTCAGCTGAACCAGCCTATGTCTCTCCCTGTTTTCTTCACTGATCATTCTTCCTCAGGAGAGAGGAGGCTACACAGTTTAGATGTTAAAAGGGCCCTCAGCTACTACATAGAGCGTACCAAGGGTCACAGGTTTGACTCCCTCCAGTTGTTCCTCACTTATGGAGAAGTGGGAAAGGGCAAACCTGCCACTAAAAGAACTATTGCCAGGTGGATTGCATCATGTGTACAATTCTACTATGAAAAACTGGGAAAGATTCCTCCATCAGGCCTGAGGGCTTACTCCACAAGAGGTACAGATGCTTCCCTGGCTGTTACTAGGGATATTCCACTCTTAGAAATCTGTCAGGCAGCCACCTGGAAAACAGTCCATACCTTTACCAAGCATTACTCTCTGGATATCCAGGCTAGGAGTGATGCTCGGTTTGGCACAGCAGTACTTCAGAGCCTATTCCCAAACTAGATTCTGTCCCTCCTCCAGGGAGGTACTGCTTGGTAGTCTGCATATGACAGAATACAGCAATACTTCATGTTGTTGGAAGAAAAAATTACTCACCTTAGTGATTGTGTTTCTTCTAATGGAGTCTTGCTGTATTCTGACCTCCCTCCCTCCCTGTGTCCCCTCTCAGAACCTGTTTTTGGGAAGTGGGTGGGCAGGTGCAGTGTTGCACCCCAAGGGTGCTCTATATTTACACCTCCTCCTTTTTGTTTGGGTGTTGTTTTATTACTGTTATTCGTATTAGATTGGTTTTTGGTTTTTGGGTTTCCTGACTTGAGTCTTCCTTTGGGGATCCAAAACTTTTTACTGCCAGTTGGCTAGTAGGATTTTTACAATTTCCACATAGAATTTTAGTTAGTGGGCTCATAAGAATCTGACGGTTTGAGTTTGAAACACTCCAGACAGAGACTACAACTGAGCATGAGTTCAGCATTCTATGCTCTGCATAGAAAGTTAACTCTTTGTTCTCTGGGGCAGTTTAAAGGTTGGGGATCACTGCATATGTCAGAATACAGCAAGACTCCTTTAGAAGAAACACAATTACTAAGGTGAGTAATTTTTTCTTTTGGAACAGCAAAGAAGGGTCAGCAGGATTCTAAAGCCACCTTTGCTAAGTGGTTAAGGGCTCGCATCGCCAAGGCATATGTGACTGAGAAGAAGAAAGCTCCTGCTCTTATCATGGCCCACTCTACCAAGGTCCTTGCTACGTCCTGGACTGAGAGAGGAGAGGCATCTGTGTTGGAGTTGTGCAAAGTGGCAATGTGGTCCTCCATTCACACATTTACTAAGTGCTACAGATTGGATGTCCAAAGCTCCACTGATGCAGCCTTCGGAGGTAGAGTCTTACAGGTGGTGGTTAGTAGGTGATTATTAGATGTCACCCATATGGGTTATTTATGGGACAGTATTCTCCCCTGCCCAGATTAGGAAAGAGTACTGATATTTAGAGCCCAAAAATATTAACTTCCCATTGACAATGTGGAGCTTTACAGAAAGGAGAAATTCCTTATGCTTACTGTTATCTCCTTTTCTGTTAGCTCCAACATTGTCATTTTGCCTCTCCTGAGAGCATTTGGCTCCTATTGGAGAATATTGTCCGATATGTGTAAGGACTTTAGATTTCAGCAAAGATGATTTGTATGTGTTTATTATAGTTGGTTATCTAGAATTGTCTCCTAACAGAGGACAGGTTTTATATTCATATGTTTTATATTATTGGATTACAGGCTCGCAGGTTAACAATTGTGATTTTGGGGTATTGTTCGGTGCTGCACCATGACAGGATGTTCTCTTCAGTACTGTTCATAGTTAGTAATGTTTACATCTTTTTATTTTGCAAGCATTAGTAGCAGCATGCCAACACTGTCAAAGGCTTCTTGGCCTGACGTTTAAGATGCATGATAGAAGAACTCATCAGCGAGACTACTTCAGCCAAATCACTAAAATGGAGTAGGTCATCCATTTATATTTTTATACTTTCATAAATTATTCACATGTCTAAGTTACATTAGGCTGTGGAGAGAGCTCAGTGACCTTTGTAACATGGAGATTATTGGTTACACAGATGTATAGCTGTACTGAGTGGACAAAGGTGACTGAGTTGCTGATGATCATGGAATGCTCATGTCCCCAAGGTTCTATGCTGATTGACAGCTTTTTTGGCTGTACCACTACACCAATAGGGGTGTTCATTACCTATATGTAAAGACTCTCCATTGACAACATTCAAGCTAACAGAAAAGGAAATTGCGGTAAGTATGAAGGAATTCAAACTAGAGGAATGTGTTTTTTTTTTTTATCATCCGGCTCCTGGGCCCTCTCTTCAGGCTCCACCGCTCATTCCCTCTGCCTGCCAGACTCAACCCCCACAGCTGTTACTTACCTCTAGGCTCCCCAAGATTACCCTTGCTGGTGGGCCCCCTCTGCTGCCAACAGGCAGGAAGCATCTCTGACATTGGGGGTGATGGTCAGTGGGTAAGGACGGTGCACTGGGCAGGCTGGTGGAGTGGGGGGAAGGGGACACACAGTGGGCCATCATTCAGTGCTCCAGAGCAGGCAATTATCCCCAATTTATCCTACCCCTCTGCCCCCTCCCGCACACGGAGGCAGTATAGCGCAGTGGTTTAAGGCTCTGAGCTGCAAACCTTGAGACCTGAGTTTGAATCCCACAGACCCCACTTGCATACTGTGTAAACCTGAGCAAGTCACTTAACTTCCTTGTGCTCCCAGGTCACACCTGTAAACAAGCTTTCAGCTTAGTGTGTCTCTCCTGGTTAAAAAAAAAAACAAAACATCATGGCTGCACATTGCAACATCCTGGGAAGGACACATGGCAGTGTGTGGTGACCCACGCTGCCGGCCTACCACCAGGAACCACTCAAGGAGCCTTACCCTCCCTTCTGGTTTTCACTTCAGTTATCCCCAGTGTGTGACATGAACTTGGGTCGCCAGCGTGCTGAGCAGGCACCTCACTGCTCAGTTCGATAGAATCAAACCGGAATTAGTTTATTCTTAGAACAACTGACAAGTATCTTCTGATTATTTGCATAAATAACATTTCATGATATTCTATAACGCTTGAAGTTTTATTTTGAAAGCAGCAACATTTGAACTGTTAATGGTAGAAAGTTAAGTTTTTTTTTAAATAAAAACTTGCCATCCAATCAGTATGTATAGATCCTATTGATACAGTTCTCCTGTGTTGCTGCATGTCTGTACATGTCAATAAAATATTTTGTTAAAGATCTACTGACATCTTCTTTTGGCTGGGGCAGGCAGCTCATGTCCAGTAGCTGCCTGCCCCAGGACCTAAACACAATAGATTTGAAATATTTCTGCTCATTGCTTAAGTAGTTTTTTAACTTACTAATAGAGCATTGCTACTTCCTGATTCTGCTGAAGTCACCAAGCGTCTGCTGCAGCCCCACCCATAAAACAATGTTTTGATGACACAAAGTGGGGAAAGGGCTGCAGGGCTATACATAGCATTGAAATGCTATCTGCTGCAGTGGTGGTGTGTGTATGCTATTATAATATATAAAAGGCACTGGTACATGTTAAGGGGTAGTAATACATGTACTACCCCCCCTTAACATGTAACTGTGTCCTTTATATGTTGTAGTACTATGCAAAGGTTGCCGCTGCCGCAGATAGCATTATAGTGTTACGTATAGCCTTGCAGCACTTTCCCCATGTTTTGTCATCAAAATTGTTTTATGGGTGGGACTGCAGCAGGTGCTCAGTGGCTTCAGCTGAGAAATGTTGTAGGATCACTCTGTTAGGAAGCTAAATAACTACTTATTCACTTAACAAAAGCATTTCAAATCTATCACGTTTTAGATCCTGGGGCAGGCAGCTACTGGACATTAGTTGCTTGCCCCAAAGGTGTCAGCTGCTGTTTAAAGCCCATTTCTGAAGAAAGATATCAAATTGTTGATGGGGGTGCAATGTAGGATGACAAAGATGATCCAGGGATTGGAGGGGAAGTGAGGTTGGAGGGGGGGAAGATTCAGGAAGAAATTCAGGAGACATTTTTTCACAGAAAGGGTGGTGGACAGGTGGAATACTCTGCCCGAGGGGGTGGTATCCTGTAGAACAATGGGTAGCTTAAAGAGGGGTTGGGACAAGGTCAGAGGGGGTGTTACGATGAAGGGGGGAGTAGGGTGGGGCAGCTGCAAGTTGAGTGGCTAGCTGCACATTCGCGCAGACTCGATAGATTGTAAAGGCCTGCTTCTGCTGGCATTTTCATATGTTCGTATTGCACTGGTGATGTAATGTTACCCCATGATTGTCTGCCTTATAAGTTAACCATTTCAAGGGCCCCTGATATATCATGACTGACCCACCTAGATACTTCATCTGGAATCAGCAGTCTTCATTTATTCGATGCCCCCTCTCACATCAGCTACCTCTGATCATGTCTGATATTCCACCTAGCCCACAGGTTGTTGTGCTTGTCTGCTTGTAGTTTGAGCTTAGGTGTTAGATTTTCCATTCATGCTGTGTTATCTTCATGATTTTTTTTAGCAAAAATGTATTTCTCACATCCTTAGATTCATACTCAGTAGTTTTAATCTGCTCAGAAATTTTAAAACAGCTTTTATAACTACTTTTGTAATTAATGATTCACATAATTAAAGAGGGCCTCCACGTGCAATTTTTACAAATCTCTTCCACTGAGGTTTACCTGTTGGATATCTCTACATGCTAGAGTCATAATGTGGATGTATTAGGATGATGCTACCACATATTTCTGATGGTAAACAGCACTGCAGTGTACCAACGTATTTAATTTTTTCATGGGCATGGAATGGGAATAGAAACTTAAAAAAAAAATCATAATCCTATATCTTGGTTAGGAATGAAAGAAAACAGAAAGAAAAATAGGTTATCTTGATAGTTTTGTCAGAAAAATATTATTGCTGAAGAAAACTATGTGGTAACTAACAAATACTGCTGCTTTAAATTACCCCTTAAATCCCCTATTTTCCTGACCCACTCCATTTACCTTATTTCTCGCCTTTCTTCCTTCTTCTTTATATTGTTTGCTCCCTTTCCCCCACTGTTTCTTTTCTGTATATAGTGCACTCTAATCCTGTTTTACTGATGGTTTTGAAAACTTGTTCTTCACATTACATAACGTAGAATCCATTGTTCTTAACATTTTGGAACATGAAGAACAAGTTTTCACAGCTACACTGATCAAAATCTCACTCTGACTATGGAGTGTCACAGAATCTCGAGCTGAGCTATCCATGACACAGCACTGAAAGCATTGTGCAGTGATTCAAAAATTGACTGTTGTGGCAGACTGGCCTATTGCAGACTCAGCCTGCCAATGTTACCAGCTTTCTTGAACCTTTCAGATGCTTACAGTGGTAATCAATAGCTACCATCACTCAGCATAAACACTCTCTCAGCATATCTCTAGGTTTGAGTCCCTCCAGAGATGCTGTTCACACAGTATAGCACTCCTTGCTCAAGCGCAACTGACCCACTCCTCTCTGTCATAGCTGAGAACTCTTTACTTTAGAAACAGAATATGGTAATGGTAGCCTTCTTTCAGTGGTGGAAATACAGTTTTTGTCAGTTATAAATCAGTCACCTATACCCCAGAGAACCCTGTCACAGAAGCATGAAGGATATAAAAATATATTATTTTAATACTTCCAGATATTTACACAGCTAATGCAGGATATTACAGCAAGACTATGGGGAACAATAAGTCTGTAGAAATGGAAAAGAAAATGTTTTAACAGTAGGTTACACACCGAAAAACCTCTCTCTTTTTAGCAAGGTGCTGTAGAATAGCTTATCATACACGATGCTTTGGTGAATCAGGGCAGACTTTAACCCTTAGATGGAATCTGTTTGTTGTCGCAAATCTGGCTGTCTCTTTCAGGCTCTGCCAGATCTTAAGACCCTCCAGGTGCCCCCCATGACATGTCATCCAGTATGTCACTCTGATATCATAGATTCAACATTCTTGAGCTGGGTACTCATAAAAAAAAAAAAAAACTTTGATCCGGACTTTGGACTTTATATATACAAAGACGTCTGCTTTTTTGACCCATGTTCTGTCTATTGCAGCAGGAGTGACTCCTCTACAAAACATTAAAGGGTTGCTTTCTGCTGTCAGCTATCCCAGTAATTGTCCAAAGAGATTATTATCTCTCAGCAGAACTCTCTGGCATGCCTACAGGCAGATAATTTTATCTGTCAGTTTTAATTCAGCTGAAATACTTCCAAGAGTTCTAGCTGCTAATTTCTAACTGATACCCATGTAGAAAGAATTGAATAAAATTAAAAAAAAAGAGTGACAGGTATCCATAGCAAATTGTTGCTGCTGTTAAAACCACAGCCATCCACTCTTATACTGTTTTTGACATGGGAATTAGCATTATTTTTATTTTTATTTTTTTGTTTAGTTTTTGTTAACCGGGTAGGTGCACTAGTCATAAAATGACTATTTTCAGGCCCGACCCGGGAGAGTACAACAAAGAGAACAGTTGAACAACAGCAACATTGGTACAATAATACAAACAGAGGAACAGTACAGCAGTGCTATAAAAATACAATGGGTAGAAACAACAAACAATAATGGCAAGCATTATACAAATAATGGCAGTAAGATATATAATAAGTGCAGAAACCACGGACCCGACCCGTGGAGTGAAAGGGTTAATAAGAGAGTAAGGTTATATAGAGAGAAATGTGAGGAATGTTCAAACATAACAAGAAAGACAGACAGAAGGAAGGTCAGGGGTGGTAATTGGCAAAACAACAGTGGATGGTCAGCAACAAGGTTCGAGAAGGAAGAGAGCTAGTAGTCAGGAAGTTATTTACAAAGAGATGGACAAATATGGGGAGGAGAAGAGCAGACAGTCTTGGAGCTGGATTAGAGCAGGGGTGACATTACTGGTAAGTCTCAGGAGCTTCAGGTTGGGTCAAAGCATGTACAAGCATCAGCTAAGGATAGATAACGACGATAGTCACTTTTAAATCTAAAGTGAGACTGAGACAGCTGGAGGTTGAGTGGAAGAGCATTCCATAGTCTGGGAGCAGAGTATTGGAAGGCCCCTGTGCCTTTAGTTGTCCAACATCTCGGAACATAGAGCAAGGATTTATCAGCTGATTGCAGGCCATGGGAGGATGGTTGAGGGATCAGCAAGGCCGCCAGCTGGGATGGCACTACAGTGATGACATGTTGTAAACCAGGCTTATATTGTGTTATATAAAATAACAGAACCCCTCTTTGTTGTGAATGAGCAGATTCTCAACATGGAAGAGTTAATTATTTTTTATAAAATGACAAGAAAAAATCTAGAAATCTCATTGGCCAAGAGACATCAGCTGACTGTACATTAAATCTCTATATACGCACAGTCATCCTGGTCCTAAACCACATCACACAATTTGCAAATCAGTCCTCCTACAATCAGAACTATTTTCTATCAGTCCCCCTGCAACCAGAACTGATCTTCCATCACAAAATATCGCTGCTACCTTTACACTGTAAAAACCTTCAACTGGGCCCTAAAAATAAAACTACCGTAAACAAAAAATAAAACAAATTAATTAAATGTTGTTTACCTGATCATCACACTCTCCTTACACACATAAACAAATTAGAAACATTAAGTATTGTTTATAGTTTTCATTACAACTGTTTCTTTACTGACAGTGAAAATCCCCCTTCTGTCTTTACCTGCTCATCAGGGAAGTCTCTTCTGCTTGCCCTGACAGTGAGATAATTGAGTCTCTGGCTCTAAAACAGGCATTTGTTCTCTGTGTGTACAGTATGTTAGGAGAGTAACATTCCACCAGTGGAACTGAGCAGAATTTTGAATCCCTATATTCCATGATAAACATTCTATGTCTTGAATGAGGGGGAAAAACAGAAAAAAAAGGTGAAGAAAGTAGGCAATATAGTAATACTTTATAAACAAAGATAAAAGGTGGGAAAATACAGTTATATAGGCAGAGGCAGATCCAAACTGCTCAACTACATTGCTGATGTACATTTTAATCATGCATAGGTGTATTCAGGTGCAATCTACCCCTCCCCCCACACACACACCACCACCACCACCACCAAAAAAAAGCAACTTGGCAGGTTTAAAGTTTTTTTTTTCTTACTAACATTTCACCTCAATCCTATAGCAGTTTTCCTTTTACGTACTAGACCACAACAGTAAGTAAAAAAACAAAAATAAAGCGAAGGTTGCCTTCAGTGAAAGTATATAACTATAGTATAACAACTACAGTGTAACAAAAATTAAGTTTTAAACACTACTTATGTTTTACAAATTTACAGATGTTACAGTGCATTTACATGATGATTTACATGTTACAGAGAAAATATTTTCAACAAACTCTGTAGAGGTAATGTAATGTATTGTACACTGTTTTAAAAATAGTAAATACGTTTTAATCCCTATCAGAGTAAATCAAACTAATTCTTTTATGATAGTGGCCCATTTTATAAGTGTGATAAGCCACTCCAGGGAGCATTAAAGGATTTAATGCACTTCCCAGGGGCGTAAGAACACTCGGCCCTTGGCCTCATGCTTTAGCAAGCCCCTGGGGTGTGCATTAAAATCCTTTAATTCACACCCTATCATGGCTTATTACTTACATATTTCCTATATTCAAGAGATGTGGTGTTCACTATGGATGAATACAAGAATTCATAGCTCTGCCCAGGTCTACTGGCAGAATGCTTACTCCCACAATCACATAACAGAAGGTCTCAAATGGATACCGAGCTTCTGTTTTATCTGTAGCAAGTTAAACAGAAGAGATTTCCCTGGTAAGCAGGTGAGGATAGGAGATGGATTTTTCATTGTCATCAAAGAAATACCAGAAATTATAATGTAAGCCCTTTAATGCTTAATTTTTCAGTTGATGTACTGTATGTGTGTAAGAGGAGGCTTATGAGGGCAAATTACATGTAATTGTGTTTTTATTTTACAAGTTTTATATTTTGGCCCTAGTTGAAAGTTTTCAATGAGTAAAGGTGGCACCCATGTTTGTGATGGCAATCAGGGATGTGGCATTTGTATTGATTTTTTTATGAAGATGCTGCTGGATCTTTATCCAGTGCTGTTGTGCTGAGATAACAGCGCAGGTAAAGATGACCCTCAGCCAATCAGGTTTCATGATTTTTGAAATCCATTTTATAATTCTTCCTTGGCTTTCTGCAAAAGCGTCGAAAGATCATAATGTCAAAATCTGACATAAAAAGCCACAGAAGCTGAAACATACTGTGCACAGTATCAAATTAATTGGTTTACCTACATAGTATATCCCATGTAAGATCACATTTTTAACTATCTGTTTATGGACCTATATCCAGCCAGCCTCCATCTTTTTACTCTTCCCCAGTTCCATCACCATCTTCTCTGGGACTTCCGTCTCTCCTCTCTCCCTCCCCGTGGCCCCTGTGGCTTACCACCCACCATTAGGCTCTTTAATTGGGGTAGGCCAGAAGCCCCATGAGTCATCTATAGCCACAGTTGTGTGAAAATTGGGAGCCCTTGTGGGATGCTTCGAATTCCCTTTGTAAATTGTGTTCTAAACTAGCGATGCTTGAGGAAGGGTCAGCTAAAGTCCTGAGATGCAGCTTGGTGCAAAGAAAGACAAGGTGCTGGTTGCGCTGCTTACCTGCTGAAACCGATGGTCATCCCTCAGCGATGAACTCATGGTTTTTTTGCACCTTTTTTCAGGTGCCGATGATGGAGACAAACAACAATTCGGGTAGAAGCCACTCCTAGGGTTGCTCTGCAAGATGTGGCTGAGGGTCA
This sequence comes from Neoceratodus forsteri, assembly GCA_016271365.2. NCBI lineage: Eukaryota > Metazoa > Chordata > Ceratodontiformes > Ceratodontidae > Neoceratodus > Neoceratodus forsteri. Next base: position 8,368,375 of record JADMNL010000040.1, read on the forward strand.
TTACAAAGGAGAATACAGCAAAAAAGTGGGCAGACTGGGTGGGCCAAGTGGTCCTTCTCTGCCGTCAAAGTGTATGTTTCTATGAAAAATGTGAAGTAAAACCAGCAGAAATACTACAGAAACTGAAAGCTGCAAATGTCCCTGGCCTACAACCTGTAAGGCAGGAGACATACTGGGGAAGAAGCTATGGTGGCCTCAGTAGGCTTCAGTAGGATACCACATCTTTGCTTTTTACAGTCTCCTGGCTGTCTGCAAAAAGAGAGAGAGCATCTGCTCACATATATGGAGTCATTGATGCACAGCTGGAAGAAAAGAAATTACCAGAAGCTAAGAAATCTTCCTTTCCAAGCTATTTAGCCCACCATCAGTAATCCTTGTTTAATATCAGTATGCCAGTTTTCAACAGTTTACTGAACCAGGAGAATGGCCGCAGATTGACGCTGTCATCCCTATATTGCCGCACAGCTAATTGCACTTGGAGTAGTACATAGTATCAGAAGAGGAATACACGCAGTTAACTTGATCCTTGTATTTGATGCTTCAAATGAAAAAGAAATAACCCCATAACAATGCCGCAAACACTTTAGAGACCCCCTTCAGTTTACAGATGAGTTACTGAAACACATACAAATTAATTGGCATGAAAAGTCTCTTATCCATATAAAATGTCCGGAGACTACCATACCTCAGTTGACCCTTACAGTTCCAATGGCTGCTTATGCTTTGGGGTACAGAAAAAAGTACTTACTGTCACTGGACCCAGCTTAGAAACTGGTGAAAGCCCAGTTTAACAGCCCTCATCTGCCAAGTCCTCCTGCCTGCCTTCAGCCTCTATAGAAACATGTTTGCCCACCAATATTCCTTCAGCTTTGGGGTCCATGAAGGATACACAACAAACCAGATCTGGAGCACCTGCCTCTCTCCAAAGTTGATGTTGTGTATAAAATATCAGCTTCTCACTTGGAACTGTAGAAAATGTATTTTATTCCCAGAAAAGTGAGATTGATACATACGTAATGCTGATTTAGATACGCAGAGTGGAATGCAAGCATAAACTTAAAACATCTTTAAAGTGCAGATCATTCTGGAACCACACCTCTATTAATTTTGTAAATTATTCTAACTGTGAATGTGTTGGTAGTGTTTTTAACTTTTTCATATCGTATTGTATGTTTGCACAGTATTGGCACCTGTATTGTATGTATAGTAGTGATTTGTAATTGTGATATGTTTAGCACATGCACTTTAATGGTAACAATTAATTAGATGGCCTATATAACAGGCAGTGTGACCAATGTGATATCTCTGAGGAAGCCATGAGAAGTCAGGGCGAAACGTGGGTTCCTGCGCACCATGGTCTTCCCTGGCGTGGTTCCAGAATGGCCTGCAGCTTAAATATGTTTTAAATGTATACTTACTTTCCTTTATTGCATGTCTGTATCATTGTAACATATGTATAGTGTTACCAGGCGTGGGTTTAGGATAACGCAATTTCAGGCAGACCACAAGTCAAGTGCATAAAAAATGCATGGTCGCATTTATCATTTTATTTTCATCAAGTAAAATATACAGGAAGCAAAATGGTAAGTCAGACAACTGCTTAGCTTCAGCAGTTTCTAAGGCTTTTCTTAAGTCTAGCATAAATCAAACAGTGAAAGCACACACTACCGGAAGGTCTTCCACCTTCCTCAGTCAGTATTCAACTGACCATCCTATCTATCCTCTCTCAGCACTGAGGTAGGGCTTTTTTGTAAGCTCATTAGAAATTGGAAACATTTTCCACTGCCTTTTGATTAACAGCAGACATAACATAAAACTAGCCACCAGGGGCCACTGTTGCTCCATAGAGAACAATAATGTGGCAGCCACTTGGAGCACAGAAGAACTTGTTTACAACATTGGAAAGGTCAGAGCCGAGGTCAGAATATTCTGTGCTCTCCTAAACTCTTCTGCAGGGTCATATTACCTCATGCTATCTGCTGTAAAATATATCTTAGAAAGGGGGCTGCTAACATCTAGAAAAAGCAGACACAAACTTTCGTTATTCTTCTATTAAAACTACACTCTTAGTTTTGTTTTATGGCCAAAGACCAGAGAAGAAAACAATATACAAGCTCAATGTTCTTTGAGGGTTTTGGCTGGTTTCTAGTTAATTTTTAGGTAATATGCACAGAAAGCTTTATAAGCACTTCAGCACTTAATTTATAACCAGCCAACCAGCATGTTGGACATTATACAAAACATATAAACTGCTCGGGAATGGGGTTTCAGTTTATCCCAGGAGTGTCCACTGTGACGGGGGTCACCCTGTCACATACAGTATGTATCAATTTCACTTTTTTCTGAACAAAATAGGTTTTCTATAGTTCCCAGTGACTAGCTGATATTTTATGTAGTGTATGTAGTACAGTGAAGACCACCAGGATGAAGCGCAGTGCTACAGAATTCTGCAGTAGAGTTACTGCAGTAAACAGTGCAGTTCCAATGGGAGTTAATCCCTTTTGTCATGCAGTAAACCTATCACACTGTGCTTTGTCCTGGTGGGCTTTACTGTACATGTTAGTTTTGGAGGGAGGCAGGTGCTCCGCACCTGCTTTGTTGTGTATGATCTTCCTGGACTAAAAGTCTCCACCACTCATTCACACTAATGGGACTACGCCGGAGGTGCTAGGACCCCACGGAAGCCAAAAATCTTCAGAAGGGACAGCGCCAGGATAGGACCGCGCATGCGCATCACTGCAAGACTAGCTTGCGCCGTATAGGCTATTTCGACATCGACCCTCCAACTGCCTCAATTCCTTTTCTCTCGCTGTCGAGTGCGCTTCGATAACGTCGTTAGTCTGCCAGGAGTCAAGTCTTCGTCTCTACAACAGCAGCTATAGTCATTCAGTATTTGATTAATTTACTATTTTTGGTGTTCTTTTATTATTTAAAAAAAAAAGGAAGATGGAGAAGAAGAAGAGGAAGAAATTCTCAGCCTGCCATCAATGGAGTCGACCTCAGATGGCAGCAGTGACTGTAGGGAGACTTTGTTTGAAAGCTGTGATGGCAGTAGGGCTGTGTCCAGTCCGCAACCCTTTGCGGGGGGGGGGAGATGTCCGACCACGGGCAGTTCGGTACTTGGGGAGTGGGAGGACAGTCTGCTCGAAGCACAACAGCAGAGAGCCTGTTCCCGGCCTTGATCGGGGACCCAGCTTTGCTCGACCTCAAGCTCTTCTTCCTCCTGTCAGTGGAAGAAGAAACGGTATCACTTGAGGTCACCCTTTGGTATGTCTGTGCGGGGATCGTCAGTGATGGAGAGCGGTAGGCCTGACACGACTTCGGTGGGGTCCTCTGTGGTCTGCTTCACCGCCCACGATTACAACACCGGCCCCATCTCTGTCCTCGATGGGGCTCCGGTGAGCATTTTCACCTCTGGGCACCTCTTTTAGAGCAGGAGTACAATGTCTGCCCAGTTGATTTGGCCAGTGGACTTGGATCCGGGGCCTTCAGGCCTTGGAGCCGCTGCGCCACGGGTGAGTCAATTGGGCAGGATGTGTGGTGGTGCCCTCTCTGGTGCCAGCGCCATCGACGCCGACCCCCTTCACCTTTTTCCTCTGCAGGGGCTGGCATGGGTACCGCTTTCTTTCCTCCTATTTATCAGGTCTAGGGCCGGTATGTGGTGCCGGCACCATGTGTGGTGCTGGCACTGCGTGTGGTGCCAGTGCCACATGTAGTGCAGGTGCTATAGGTGGTGCCAGCATCGCTGGTGGTGCTGGCACTGTGGGTGGTGCCTGCGCTGCAAATGGTGCTGAACTCCTCAATGCCGATCCGGGTGGCAGCGTTTCCCGTGATCCTGGCCTTGACCTGCCTTTTGGAGGTTCTTCTGGGGTAGAAGTGGATCTGGATGAGTCTCTCCCGTCCTGCTTTGTTGAAGACGCAATGGATGACTCATTTTAGGGGCTGGAATGCAAGCCTTCTGTATTAGCAGAGCCTGTGACGGAAGATCTTCTTTCCAGTTTTTCCTCAGGGATATGGGGTCCACCGTAACATTTCAGACTTCATCTGTGGACCAAAGCAGACTTCTGCGTCTTGAGTTCCTACATTCCTCAGTACGAGTACACCCTGTGGAAAACTCTCAATTCAATGGTCAAGAGCCTCCCGGAATCTAACGCTCTATTACTAAGGGGCATATAGCCCAATAATCAGCTATAGGCTTTTATAAACGCCTATGGCATTACCCCTAGAGCAGCTGGCGTTGGCAGCAGGTGGTTAACATCTCCTTGGCGGTGCTTATCAGTTCGTTCCTCACTCTGGAGGCTACTCAGACTCCTGCTGCCCCTCAGAGGGACGGCACTGTCGTCATTCTCATAACAGGCAGTCCTTTCAAGAAAGAGGCCTGGAAGCCTTTGTCATCGCAGCAGAGGGCACAGGGCCAGAAAGTGCCCTGTACCATCCTGTTGGATCTGGCTCAGGTCCCACCTCAGCTGTCTGAGGTGGACGCCTCTCAGTGGTAGGGAGTGGCGTATGATTCGGTTTTACAACCGGTGAACATCCAATCCAGCAGACGTATGGGTCATCAGGATTGTCTGAGAGGGATAATGTTCCAATTTCTCAGAGTTTTCCCCAGACCCAGGTGGCAGCACAGTCTGTATGCGTCTCTGTCAGATCCTCTTTCCTCTGAGGAATCAGGGCAGTAGAAGTTGTTCCACAGTGAATCGGAACACAGGTTCCTACTTCCATTGCTTGGTTCCAAGATAACAGGTGGCATGCGCCCATTTCTTGACCTTGGAAGGTTAAGCAAGTACTGTTCAGGGCCTCGGTGTTCAAGTCTTCTCTTCCTGGATGTTTGGCTCTGAGCCAGCCCTTCCAGGCTGGAGTCACAGGAAACAGTTGACACAGCTTCTCAGTTGCTGTCTTCCAGGAGGGGTTTTCTGATTCAGGGAAGGTGCCAGATTCACCGTCCCAGCAGCTCCTCTTCATAGGAGCCCTCCAGGGCGAGGGTTCCTCCTTCCAGAGAATGGAAGAAACGACATCTTCAGATGTCTAGTTACTTCATGGAAAGCAACTCTATTCGGGCTCTTTTTGATGCAGCAGATGCTGGGACTCATGCCTTAGTCCACTGCAAATAGTGGTCTCCGACTGCGCATCTGCAGTCCTCAGCATAAATGACAGAACCTCGGACAAAATTACTAACATGGTAGACGCAGTTGGTCTAGCTCTGCTAGGTCTACCCTTACCCTCTGAAATCCTAGATCACCATCACCACAAATGCACTCCTGACCGTTTGGGTGCTCACGGTCAAGACCTCCACACTCAGGTGTGGAGCCAGGAGGAGCATGATCTTCTCATAAATATCCTAGAGATGAGAGCTGTCTCATACCCTTCCAAGTCCTGCAGGAGGCCCTTTGCCAAGAAGTGATCCCACTTTGGACGGACAACAAAGTTGTTACGATTTCATCAATAAGCAGGGTGGAGCACTCTCCTACCCTCTGTGCTGGAAGGCTGTGAGGATGTGAGAGTGGTGCCTTGAGCATGTTGCGTTAGTTCAGACATCGTGCAGTTGCTGTTTGACGAGTGGAGCAGTCAGGACCTGGTCCTTTTTGCGTCCCCTCTCAATGAAAAACTGCTTCTATTCTGTTTCAGAAATCCAGACCCTGGTGGTTTCTGTCGAGATGTATTCACTGCAGTAGACAAGATGCTTTCTGGTACGCTTTCCTCCTCTTCCCTTAGTTCAGAGGGTGCTGCTCAAGTTGTAGGCACATGGGAAAAGGATGATTCTCATCGTCCCAGACTGGCCTCGGCAGATATGATTTGTGTTGCTCGGTAGTCAGTCAGAAGTTCCCCCAAGGTGACTCCCTCAACGAGTGGACCCTCTGAAGCAAGAACTTTCGTCGATCCTTCCTGTGCTCCCTTCATCTCCATGCTGGGCTCCTGAGGAGATGAAAGTGGGTAAGTTTTAGGTTTCCCAGATGATTGCAGAAATCTTCTTAGCCACACATAGACCTTCCACCAGAAGGGCCTACACAGCTAAGTGGATACACTTCTCCATCTGACGTGCAAAGTCCTGTCTGGACCCTTTCGGTTGCCCACCAAGTAAAATGTTGGGGTGCCTCGTGGACCTGTTGAATGCAGATCTGCAATTCTCAGCAGAGAGTGTACACCTCTGCTCATTTTCGGTCTATCTTGAGCCAGTAGGGAACATGTCACTGGCTAAGTTACCACTAGTCAAGTTTTGCTTCTCCCTTCTTACTTTGTTAACTCCAGAATGAAGGAAAGCGCTCCCTTCATTCTCTGAATGTTAAGCAGGTCCTGCGATTCTATATTGACAGAACGAAAGAGGTACGCAATCTGAGCAACTATTGTTCCTTTCAGTGTGCTTTGGCTGGGCCAGCCTGTTGCCATGAGATGTATTTCTGCATGGTTAGTGGCATGTCTTCGACAACAATAATCCATGGTGCAGGTCAAATTGGAAGGCTGGATTTACATCACTCTACGGGAGCTTTTGAGGATTTTCTGGCGGAGATTCGTAATGTACCCGTTGCAGACATCTGCAAGGCAGTGACTTGGCCCTCAGTGCATATCTTTGTAAAGCGCTATATTTCTGCATCTTCGTGCCAGACAGTTCGCTTTCTTTTGCAGGACAGTCCTTTTGGACTTCTTCCCGAGTGAGCTCTGTCTCCTACCGCCTCTACTGGGGATTTTTAGCTCGATACTTCTCCCGTTAGTGAGTGGTGGAGACTTTTAGTCAAGGAAGATATGGAAACTACATACCTACTATAATTCTTGATCTTCTTAGGCAAAGTCTCCACCACTCATTCACATGCCCACTCACCATCCACCATGCTCACTCATTCTGTTTTGGTCCTCATTTCCTTGTTGTTCAGGCTGTGAAGACATTGTTGAATTGAGCCTTCTTACATGGGTCATCCGGGCCATCTTATACCCGGAAGTTAGGGTTAGGTTTTCTTAAGTTAGTTCATGCTGCACCTCGTCAGTCTAAAAGGTACTGAGGTGGTTGGAGGGTCGACGCCGAGATAACCTATACGGCACAAGCTAGTCTTGTGGCGCCACACATGCACGGTCCTATCCCGGCACCAACCCTTCTGAAGATTTTTGGCTCTCGCGGGGTCCTAGTGCCTCTGGAGTAGTCACATTAGTGTGGATCTGTGGTGGAGACTTCATCCAAGAAGATCAAGAATTATGGTAGGTACGTAATTTCCATTTCTTGCTACTTTGACTCTGCTGGGTCCGTGGAAGAGTACATTTTGTTATTTAAAGACTGAAGGCAAACAGGGCATCTAATTCTGTAGCCAGAATCCACCTCACATAGTTTTGCTGTAACACCCTTAAATTCTTTTTATTTTCATTGCAAAGGAGTGGTCCAGTAAGAACAGTATGTGGGTGTTGACTTGATCCTTAGCCCATAATGATGATGATGTGACCATAAGAGCTGTGTGAGGCCCATCACCTCCGGCTGAGCACGTTGTGGGTTGATCCCATGTGTTTTAATGATTGGCACTGCATGACCATGGCTGAGCACATCGGGCAACCAGCGGGCTAGAAATTCAATGAGGGCTTCCCCTTCCATGCCCTTGGGAGGCCCAGAATCCAGATGTTTGGTGACCGCACTATATTCTCTAGTTGTTCAAATCTGTCCTTAGTCACAGACTGCTTCTTAACAGCATTAGCTGCCACCACCATTGACTTGGTGGTGGCTTTTTCAGAGTCCTCCGCTTTCCCCACCACTCTGTCAATTTTGCTCTTTACCATTGCCACTCTCCCAGCATAGTGATCCAGATTTTGGTCAATTATTTAAATAGATTGCATTAAATCCATCACTGCATGCTGTAAGGAGTCTGGAGTGGCAGGTGTGTCCTGAAGCTGGTCATTGCAGGCCTAAAGCCTGTGAGGTTTTTAGAAACTTATAAGTGACATCTTTCAGATCAGAAATGATGGAGAATAAAAAGAAAATCTGATACAGTGATGGTTTTTGCCAGAAATACATTATTACTAAAAAACGACATGAGGACTAACAAATACTGCTGCTTTAAATGCTGTTCTGAGGGTTGTCCCTATATTGCATCACAGAATGACATGGGGACAGAGATCAGCAAGAGACTGATGTGACAAAGCCATACGTGGGGGAACAGGGCAAGGGAGACAGGTTCTGCTGGACGCTACTGAACACCAGAGATGGCTCACGGTTCTGGGGTCTGGCAGGGGGCCTCAGGACCACCAGAGACAGACAAAATGACCATCAGATGTCGACCCAGAAGGAGGCCTTCAGGTGCGGGTTGGGGAGTGGGGGTTGTGAGTTAGGCAGTAGCGCCTTGCCCATAATTATGTGACTAGCATTGTGCCATCCACAGCATGTACAATATACCACTAATGTGGTATATTGTATTCTTTGCAGGAAGTGTGCAGCTATTTACTTTGTAGAAACTGGTAGACACCTTGCTGACCATTTCAGAGAACACTACAGGGCAGTCAGAAATGGAGACACTGATAAACCCATTGTATCCCACTTTATCTCCAGTGACCACAGTGTCAATGATCTTTCTGTTTGTGTCCTTCAGCAGGGCTTCTGGGATTCTTACCATAGAAAAAGCATGGAAACCAAGCTGATCATCTGCCTTGGCTCCCAGCAGCCGTCTGGTTCAAATGATAGACTTATTTTGGTAGCTTGTGACAATGGCGACTGCAATTGGGTGGTTTCAAAAAGGGCAACTCAATCGTGGCGCCTGTCGATGGCTAACGAGCAGGGAGGTCGACTGGATGGGGAGTCCGCGAGCACATAATAGGATGTCGCTATATGTGCATGTGCGTGGGGAGGAGCACACCATGCAATGGGGAAAAGGGGAGGGAGGGTTTGTGAGGCGTAGTGTGGTGGTGGACTGCCGAGCTGGTCCTGTGGCGTGATGGATAGGTGGCAGGCTAGGGTTGCGAGGGTGCCGGGTTTGGTTCCAGGCCGCGCGTTCATATTATTGCGCCCAGCCATTTTTATTCCGTTTTGCATCCCCGACAGCCACCCTTGGAGTTAAGAATCCTTCAGTAGGGGTGTGGTGGGCGAACCCTCAGGTGGGGCACAGCCCCAACAAAAAGAAAATAGAAGTCCCCGGGCGCCTTTGTTGTGCATCGAGTGTACATCGCCAAATTGATTTTCAGCAATGTACACTGTTAACGGCGATCGCCTTTCTGCGATCGCTGTTATCACATGGAAACCTTATTTTCTACCAATATATTTCAGCCACCCCTTCTTTTCCCTAAAGTCTTCTTGTATCTGTACACATCTATTTTCTTTTTCCACAGATGTTTCCATCTATGTCTCCTTCCCCCACATTTGTCACCTTTCAGCCTTCTTTCTAGGACCTGTTAATTAGTCCACACCTGGGGACTTCTCTAGCTCATTCACTGCTGTTATGCCTTGTCACTCCCATCATCACCTTTTCGTTTTTCAGATTCTATCTTTATCTTGCCAGAGCCTCTCCCTTTTTTCTTTCCCCATGTGTATATACAGTATATGTATATATATATATATATATATATATATTCCTTATTTTACCTCTCCACTACACTAAATTTGCTTTTTCTCTTTTAGATATTTCCTAAAGAAGACCTGTGATTGAAACGTTACTTTTAACACTCTTTTCAGCGTGCATTTAATATAACCATTTTGTTTGTTTTATCCACTGAATGTTGTGGATATTGCAATTCATGTATTAATGCACCCACTAACATCTGGCAGTCGTCATTTGTATTGCAACATAGTCACAGGGAGGGGGGATCCTTCCCCTGATGACTAATTGGGCCTTTTGTGGATGTCTATTAGTTGTGGGCACCTGTTTGCACCTCATATTGAGATTCCAGACCTAGCAACCTTGCATTGCACCCTCTTTTTTAAATTTCAGTGTTGTTCTTGTGCACTGGTAATAGTGTACTGGTATATGTCTCCTTGATAAAAACGACAAAAGGAGCATAAACGTGAACCAACAAACAGTATTTTAAAAAACAAAGTTGGTAAACTTAAAGTAATTTATTTCTGTTGGTTGTAGTAGAGATTCACTTTCTGGAATGTGATAATTGGGCAAGCACAAAAGTCTAGGAATGACAGCTGGTGACACAATGAGAATTACGTAACTGTGGCTCTCTATGTCCACAGGGTGAAATCAATATTCTGATGTGCTTTGTTCTTGGAATAAAGAGGGAAAATGTGTACTATTATTTTTGAATATTGTCACATTTACAATAGCATGAATCATAGTTGAAGTGAAAAGCTCAATCTTCTATGGTAAGCTGAAAATGAAATTTCTTCATTTTTTCACCTTATCCCTCAGTCCCTCACCCATTCCCATTAAACACAATACTGAACCACAAAATGTTGGTATTTAATCCAGTCTGTAACAGGATCTAGAAATATTGTCCATACTGTAGTTGAAGCCCATACAGAGAGAAAATTGTATTTCTGGTTACATTGTCGAACACAGTTACAGATGAGTAACTTTCTTCTTACAAAGACCCTTTCTAAGAACAGACGTTTACTAATGATGTCATACAAGTCTGCAGTCATCTCATGCCTGAGTGGTTACCCCTGAGACAGCATTTTTAGTCCTATGCAAATTCATACTCTGTACTGTGGTCCGTGATCACACTCCCTCTAGGATTACAACAGCAGATTTATTTTCTCTGCTAAAGATCGAGATTCCCCAGAGTCCTGTTCCAATCTTGAGTGACAGTTATTGTTTTATTAAAATATATATATATATGTATATGTGTGTGTATATATATATATATATATATATATATATATATATATATATATATGTATATATTAAACCAAGTTAGTTTTACAATACTCTGCTTTAGTTAGGGCTTATTTGTAAAATTTGTAAAATGTAAGCAAAAATGCTGTTTTTCCCAGTTCTCTGTCAGTTCCAGGAACCAGAGAAATTGTGGTTCAGAGCGGTTTTCATGTGTAGCAATCAGGGAACCTAAAAGTTTATTTTAAAATCTATTTAAAGAGAACCATTCCTGGTATTTTTTTTAAATAGAAAACAAATGAGAGGAAGCTTCCTTACCTCCATGGAAGCTCCTCTATGGTAAAAACAGGCTTTTTTGTTATACCCCTGAAGGAAAGGAAGGGATCGTAACTTGTCCCCGAGGGGCTAGCAGCATGATCCCTTTCCATTTCCCTGTTGCTGGCCATGCCCCTGTGGTCTGATGTTTTATGACATAGGCATAGGGAGAGCTTAGGGGTGTGCCCCATTCAGGTCTGTGGAGCGCGATTTGAAAACACAGTTTTCGGTTGTTTAAGTGGCCACGGTTCAATTAACCAGGCAAACAAACACAAATGCCCTGTGTACAAACCGAATTGCGTGGGTGCTGACTAATTCTGTTTCTTACCATTTGATACTGCACATCACAAGAGAAGCCGCACTCCAGGAAGAAAACTTTCATTCTTGCAAGAGTGACCAAAAAGCGCACAAAACTGTCGCCCCTTATCCTGCAGGGGGTCCTTCGTCTCATTGTGCTTGCACTGTTCATGTGCTCAGGCGATGTCCAACCCAACCCTGTGCCTCAACTTGCTAACTTGACACTGGGGTCCCCCAGGGACCCTACATGGCATCATGTCAGAGGCCTGAGATTCGCTCACATGAACGTCTGTAGTCTGCGACCCAAGATGCACGAGGTCTAGTCCTGGTTGAGATGTACAGGCCAGACGTGCTTGCCATCTCTGAATCCTGGCTGAAGCATCACATTCTCCTTCTTGAAGTGGAGCTTGCCAATTACCACACCTTCCAAAAGGACAGAGAGGGGCAAAAAGGAGGGGGTGTCCTAATTTATATGAGCTCCTTGTTGGAGACCTCCCTATCCTCTATCGACCTGCCAAGCTTCTCTGGGGTCAAATCTCTCTTCATCAGAAACATACTGGGCCATGCAAAACACCTAACCATAGGCTGCATATATAACCCCCCCCCAACTGGTGGCAATACTACCCTTCAAAACTTAGCATGCTCCCTTGCAGGGTCTTCACCTGCTGAGCTGCTGGTCTCAGGGGATTACAACCTGAGGTGGGATCCTGCCACCGAGTAAGCCCACAGGGCCTCGCTCCTTGAAGCAAACCTGACACAGGTCATAACAGAGTTCACCAGGCAAAACCTATAGACTGGCAACCACTCCACCCTTCACTGGATTCTAGTCTCTAACCCAGCCAACATCCAAGCGGCTGACGTGATGTCCGATGCCCTGAGTGATCACTCACCCCCTTTCTGCATCTGCAAAAATAGGCCGACTAGGATTCCCCCCAGGCTCATAGTAGCCAGGAATTTCTCTGGCTTCTCCACTGAAGCCTTCCAGAGCTCACTGAAAAACGCTGACTGGGTGCCTCTAAGATTACTAGGCAGTATTGATGAAGCTACTCAGTACTTCCAGGATACTTTCTCTGCGGTGGCCAATCTCCATGCTCCGGTAAGGAAACGACAGGCGAAAGGCCAATGCCATAGATGGATATCGCACAAGCTAAAATCCCTAATGATAAGCAGAGACAAGGCTTGGAAAAAGGCCAAGCGCTCTACTAGCCCAGCAGACCTAGCTGACTGCAGGTCCCTGCGGAACCAGTGCAAGAAAGCCTCAAAATCTGCCAAAAGAGACTACATCAAAACCCTTCAGCGGGATACCTTGTCAGACCCTAAGTCCTTTTGGACCAGTATCAATTCCCTGTTAAAAGGCACAAGTAAACTTCAGCAGGGCAATATAACCTGCCATGGGCTAACCTTAACCAGCGGAGGATAGGCCGCTGCGGCCTTCAACAGCTTCTTCATGGACTTGGGCACTTTCAGAATTGACTGCCAACACCATGACCAGGGTCTCCCGGTCACTGAAACGCATGACCCTCAGACCCCCACTTACACCTAAGGACTGTGCGCATCAAAGAAGTGCTCCCCTCCTGCAGTCCTTCAAACCCATGGGATCACTGGGACCTGATGGACTGGACCGTCGGCTGCTCAAGGCTGCTGCCCCCGCCATAGTCTTACCTGTCACCCTGCTAATAAACGGGTCCCTGCAGGAGGGAGAAGTCCCCAAAACTTTGAAGCAGGCCCATATGGTCCCAATCCATAAGGGTGGATCCAGAGATACAGTTGGCCACTGCAGACCCATCTCTGTCTTTTGCCATCTTGCAAAGATCCAGGAGCAGCTCGTGTATGGCCGACTAAGGGATCACCTGGAAGCCAACTGGCTCCTGGCCCCATCACAACACGGTTTCCAACAAAAGCACAGGACTGACACTGCCCTCATCATGTTCATCTCTGACGTCCTGGTGGCCTTGGATAAGGGCATTCCCACGGGAGCAGTCTTTATAGACCTGACCAAGGCTTTTGACCTGGTAGACCACCCACTCTTGCTAGCCAAGCTGAGTACATTTGGACTGGATCAACACTCTCTGAACTGGTTCCGCAACTACATGACTGGCCGCTCCCAGCAGGTCAAATGGAGAGGTGCAACCTCCAACTCTCTACCTTTAATTGAGGGGGCACCTCAAGGCTCCATCCTGGGCCTACTCCTGTTCTCCCTGTTCGTCAACGACCTCCGCCACCACTGTGGGAGCAGCTACATAGTGCAGTATGCCAATGATGCAGTACTCTACAGAACTGCACTGCACCTGGACGATTTAGGACGCCTCCTCCAGTCAGACTTCACCCAGGCTGAAGCATGGCTGGTCGAGAATCGCCAGGTCCTTAACCCAAACAAGATCAAAGCACTTCTGTTTGGTCCAAAATCCCTGGGTCCCTCCCAGGCACATCTTCTGCCACCGGTCACTACATCTGGCTCTACAATCGAGGTGGTCCAATCCTTCAGATACCTGGGTCACACACTAGACCAGGGACTCACCCTAAAGCATCACATGGATCTGGTGACAAAAAACATCCACCAAAAACACAGGTTGCTCTGCCATCTAAGTGCTAACATGATACCTGAGACAAGACTGGCAATTTCACAGAGTGTCCTTCCACCTACTCTTACCTATGCGGCCCCAACCCTACTCTGCATTGCAAAGCTTGACCTTGGCAGACTGCAGACTTTGTACCACAAAATTGCACAATTCGTCACAAAAGCCCATCTGAGGACTCACCACTGTGAAGCTCTTGCCTCACTCAAATGGCCCACCCTGAACCTTAAGCTCCAGTACCCCCTATTAAGCTGGACATATAAGCTCCTCTCCAGTGATCCTCCCACAGGGCTCATCAGGCTACTTGCCCCAAAGCGGTCCAGCAGGTCTCTCCGTACTTCGGGCATATCACTACTAGAACTGTTCAGACCAGATCTGTAGCCAGCAGTAAATCCTTTGCCCATATAGCCCCTACGCTGTGGAATAAACTCCCCTGACAACTCCAGGAAGCCCCCCCCCCAGCGACTTTTCAGATGGGATTACATGCTTACCTCCTAAATCACAGCTCCTGCACCTATCCTGAAGGCTAGCTAATCATGCCCCCTGTTGCCTGGCTACAGAAAGTCTCATTTGGCCTAATTGGCATCAAGCTGCCACTGTTGACTTTGTGAATACGCACTGTAAATAGCTGCCCTCTTATACGAAAACCGGTCATTACCAATGTAATCCTGTACCCTAAGTCCTATACTGTATTGCTTGTATAGTTTGTTGTACTACTTGTTTATAATGCTTGTATAGTTTGTTGTACTACTTGTTGATACTTCTAAACCAATGCCCTAAGTCTAGCAGCTGCCGCTACTGTTGTGCTGTATGTCACCGCCTTCTTTTATGAATGTTGTACACTGTCTTTGAATTCCTGTTTACAATGTCCTACTCTGTATTACTTGATTGTGCCTGCCTAGTTCTATGTAACTAACTCTGGGTCACCCCTGAAAAAGGGAACTTTGGGGCCCAGTGGGCTTAACCAGTTACCAAAATTTAATAAATAATAAATAAATAAATTCAAACTCAGTAGTAAGTTGCAAACATAGAGCCTTGTTAGTTGAACGCTGGCTCTGTTTTTACTAAATGGTCACTTAAACTGCCAAAAACATTGTTTTCAAATCATACTCCGTAGACTTGAATGGAGCGCACCCCCGTGCTCTGCCTATATCTACGTCATAAAACATTGGCGCATGGGAGCATTGACAGCAACAGGGAAGTGGAAAGCGATTGTGCCACCAGCCGCTTGGGGGCAATTTATGATCCATTCCCTTCCCTTCCTTTGGGGTTATGAACAAGAAATCTGCTACTACCACAGAGGAGTTCCCATGGAGGTAGGGGAGATTCCTCTTGATTTGTGCGCGGCACTGAGAAAGGTGCTCGTTAAAGTATTTTTGGGTATCTTTCATCAGTGGTTTATTGCCTTTACCAATTAAATTGCACATTGACATTTTTGGGATTTTTAGTGAAATTGGCAGGACTGATAAATCCCAGAAGAAAACTGGGTACCGTCAGGATTTAAATATTGTAGATCCTATGGCAAGCTCCTGGTGAAGGCAGACTGTCTCGAGCTTTGCTTCAAGTGTTTGGATCCAGATGATGAAAACTGTGATCTCTGTGTTTTGCACTAGAAGGAAGATAAAGGGGTTACCCATAAAATCGCTGAGCCAGAACCTGTGCAGTCTAAATGCGTGCTGCACAGTGTAATATAGCATGAATAAAAACCACGCGAGATTAAATTAACTCTGACCCTGCGCATGCTGTTTTGACTGCATGGTTTTTGACCGCACGTCTCTGTCTGCGTGATCTTGACGAGATATCAAGAAAAAGAGGGCTGCTTTAAGGGAGTCATTGTTAGCTCCCCAGTCTGCCTCTGTCACCTCATTGTTCTCCAGGTAAAAGCACAGTTGTGATGGAGTTTACCACTGATGGCGGAAAGCATGCATCAGCAGGTCTCTCACCCTTGTAGCAGTCATTGACTTCAAAGGTGACTGAAAAATGCTGCAAAGAGCCATCTCTGCCAAAGGAGAAAGACAAGACTGTCAAACCATCCTCAGAGCAAGGAAAAGAGCTCAGGGCATCAGATGTATGGAGCCCTAATGCTAATGAAAGCAAAAAAACATAAATCAACTTCTGAACAGCCTTTACCCTCAATGTCTGATGTGAAGAAAATTAAGAAGAAACACACCATGGTTCTTTTGCCAGCAAAAGAGGCAGAGCAACCTGTGGAACAGAAGACTGTGCCCTCTCTGGAGGATATTGAAAAGAAGTTGCAGTTTTTCCAAGCTATACAGGCTATGGGGAATCTGGACACTGCCTCCTGATCCTGCTTCCACAACATGTTCCTCTGCAGGAGTTGAACAGGAGAAACTGATTAGAGCTTGAGGTAACTCCTGAACTGCATTTTGGTTCCCCTTCAAGAGTTAATATAGATTTTGCCTCATATTCTGCCTTTTTTGCCCCATATGGTGGATGATTTAAACCTCTCATTCACTGAAGCAGAAGTGGACATGTAAAAGGCAGAGTTCATCAGTATGCTGGGCTTGAAACCTTCAAAAAGAATGTCGGTCTCAGACAAATTGCTGAAAAGGACCACAGCTAGAGTGTTGGCAACACCTCACTCTGCCCTTGCCATAGAAAAAAAAACTGGGCAAAAGGTACCAGTTGGGCAGGGTGGGGTCAGAGTACCTGTACATCCACCTTGACCATAAAGATGTAGTGCAAGTGGCTACATGTGAGTAGACAGCTGTTCCTTTGGCATCCCTTCTCCCATAGAAGGACTCCACAGAGCTGGACCATATGGCAAGAAAGACTTACGCAACAGCCACCTTGCACCTTAGGCAGGCAGTGTACATAGCATACACAGCAAAATATCAGCAGGCCTTTTGGAATCTTCCCACTGATGAGCATGCCAGTCTGATCAGTACAGTTAGAACTGGATTAGAGGCAACCAGATACCAGGTCCTGACTGTTGTAGATGGTGATGACACAACATCTAGGGCATTGGCATATTTAGTGGCCTTGAGAAGGATTGCTTGGCTCAGGGTGACCACACTGACTCAGGATACCTAGGGTAAAGCTATGGGATTTCTCCTTCATGGGGTCATCCCATTTTGGTGACAAAACAGAAGCATGCACGAAGAAAGTGGATGAGCAAAAATCCACTTTCAAAAATTTGACAGATAAGTAAATTGCCTTCACCTCTTAGGCCTTATGGAAAGGGAGGGAGGTAGGGGTATGGCCTACTCCAGCAGGCCCTATGTCCACTGTGAATACTCAGTACAGAGAGGTGCTGGGAGAGGCAGAGGAAGAGGCAGAAGAGGAGCAAAGCAGAGGCCGGCTTCTCGGGTACAGGCAAAGCCAAACCCCTGATGATTTTGTTCAGGTCGCCATAGACTCAGTGATCATTGCCTGTCAGAGGACACCTGGCCCACAATTTAAGTGAGTAGCAAGAACCTAACACAGACAGGTGTATGCTGGAAATAGTGGGCCAGGGTTTAACCATTCAGTTTGTAAAATTTCTGAAGTTAAAAAGACCAAGCGTCTTTACAGCACAGTCAGAAGCAAAACGTTCTGGAGCTGGATGTGGCAAAATCTATGCAGCTTAATACAGAGGCAAAAGTTCCTGCCCCACAGCTTGGGAGAGGCCACTTTTTACAGATACTTTCTCATCCAAAAGAAAAATGGAGAATGGTGACTCCTTCTGGACCTAAATACCTAAACAAGGACTTTAAAAAGGAAAAATTCAGGACTGTGACACGGGGCACAGTGATCCCATTTCTGCCAAAGGGAGAACGGTTAGGGTCCTTGGATCTGAAAGATACCTACTTTTATATTCAGATAAGGCCAAGCCACAGAAAATATCTGAGGTTCAGATAAGGCAGTACTCAGTACCAGCTCTCACAAATCCAGAGTAGGTGGGTCCCCTTAAAAATATAATATCCAGGTGTTATGGGGGATGGTAACACAGTTGTCGAAAGCACAAAGTTAAAAGAACCAGCCACACTCCAAATAGTATTCAGAAGAATTTCATCCTTTTATATATATATATATATATATATATATATATATATATATATATATATGACCAGAAGAGAAGACACTAAGCTGAAGCTTGTTTACAGGTGCAACCTGGGAGCACAAGGAAGTTAAGGGACTTGCTCAGGATCACACAGTATACAAGTGGGGGCTGTAGGATTCAAACCCTGGTTTCCAGGTTTGCAGCTCAGAGCCTTAAACCACTGCGCTATTCTGCCTCCTTTTATTCCAGACATTTTAACATTCAGATCCTCTGATAACACCCGTTTCACCCTCCGTGGGCTTTCTCAGGGGCTGGGATCTAAGTATAATTTAAGCTCTCATTTAGTCTATTGGTTTAAATGTTTTCAACTTCAGAGCTTGTTCCCAAATTTCATAACCAGATGTGAAACTGGTTTTTATCTCTTTTTTTATATTTCAGTTGTAATGCCTTAGTCAGCTGAAGTTTTCCGTGGCAGAGTGCATGGAGCACATAAATCTGCTAGAGCTCTGAGCAGTACTTCTGCCAATGCAGTCTCTCTGCTCTCAGTTGCAAGGGCAAGTCTAAATCAAGACAGACAATGCAATAACAATGTACATAAACAAGGAGCTACCAGATCCATAAAACTTTTTACAGAGACAATGAGGATATGGAACCTAGCATACTGCCTAGTAGCCAAAATGACTGCAATGTATCTGCTAGGCAGAGACAACGTCTTGGCAGACTCCCTAAGCAGGATGTGTCAGGGAAACTATAAATGATTGCTAGATCAGTAAGTGCTGAACTCAGTTTTCAGGCAGCGGGGGGCTCCTGAAATGGATCTGTTCATCTAATTGAATAGTCTGCATATGTCACATGCCTTCTTTTCTGCTCTCACTCCAATTTAAGCTCTGTGAATTACTCGCTGTGGAGGTCCGACATGCCCCTCCTCCCAACACTGCACAACAGAGCTGCTGGATGAGACGATTTCATGGCATACTGTTTCTTAAAGCAGCAGCTGCGGGACTCCAGGGTGTAGTAGTGCGAATGTCTCTGGGACTTGCTGCCGAAATTTCAGTGTCCTAAGGCTCAAAATGCATGTAAAGGATGCAGGTACCTGCATTACCAAGAGCCCTGAGGTGCTCT
This sequence comes from Neoceratodus forsteri, assembly GCA_016271365.2. Classification (NCBI taxonomy): domain Eukaryota; kingdom Metazoa; phylum Chordata; order Ceratodontiformes; family Ceratodontidae; genus Neoceratodus; species Neoceratodus forsteri. Next base: position 8,387,427 of record JADMNL010000040.1, read on the forward strand.
ACTCTATAAGTGCCCTTAGCAGCTGTGTCAGCTCGTAAGTTCACAGGTGAAGAAAATAATCACTCGCATCACAACCAATGTTCAAAAAATGTTTCAAGGGTCTGAACCACTTATATCCTTCAGTGAGGGAGCCAGTCCATCCATGGGACTTGAACCTATACCTAGCACAGTTAGTGGACCCTCCTTTTGAGCCAGTGACCTCAGCTGATCTTGGCAAATGTTTTTTTCTGATAGAAATAACTTCTGCCAGGAGGGTCAGTAAACTGCAAGCCCTCTGTACAGAACCAAACTTCATTATCTTATATAGAGATAAAGTAGTATTAAGGACACAGGAAATTTCTCCCTAAAGTGATCTCAGAGCTCCACTTCATTGGTTTTTTTACTCTTGTTTTTCCCAAAGTATGCAAACACAAGGGAAGAGAAGCACCATAGGCTGGATGTAAAGAGGGCTTTGAGTTTCTGTCATATAGAACAAAAGGGACCAGAAGTAACAGCACACAGTTGTTTATCTGGTGACATAGATCCCCCACTCCAGATGGCTGTCAGAAATGGACTGGCATGTCGCCTCCTGTGTGTGAGGGCATGTGAAAAGCTGTGGGTAGGCAGAGCAGTGCTATGACAACTTGTGCCTAAGGGATGCAGGGGTTTGGACTGGGGAATGGAGAGGTGCCCATTACAAGATAGGATGCCTGTGCCTCACACTTATTGCATGGAAGTAGCGCTCTTGCCCTGGGAAAGAGTTGACACCATGACCAAGATAGCACCAACCTTACTGTGCATGCACCATTGAATTGACATCCTTATCGTGACATCTGGGGCTCAGCGCATACCAGAGAGCAGAACAAGATGGCCGCTGTACAAAAGAGGAGGGGGGGAGTTAGGGTCGAAGAAGTGCAGTAAAAGGGCCATGTGGTGGCTGCCATGATGGCAGAAACTCAGGAGAAGAAAAGGGGGGAATCTGACCGAGGGGGTGCAGGTTTCGGCTGCTGCATTATCAGACCTAGGATGGCTGCCATATTCTTGGATCTGCAGTCGGCTCTAAGCATTCATAACCGGAGATGAGAGAGTCACAAAAGCAAGTGGCAGCAGTAAGGTAAGGAAGATCAGGGGCTGTATATGTGCTTAATTCCTGCTCATGTCTCTGTCCAATGTGTGGTTGTTCCTAGAACCGCTGATAGGGTTTCCAAGACATCACATGTGCAATAGCTGTAGAAAGTCCTGCTAGCTTGGGGGGCTTTCAGCAATAGAGCAACACAGCATGTTGTGTGGCCGCTTACCCAGGGGTCATACTCATGCACCAGCACGTAGGATCTTTAGGGTGTGTGGATAGAAACCAGAGGGAGTGAATTTTAATTGCGACTAATCTCATGCATAAAGATCATAGTGGGGTTCTATGTGCCTGTATAACTGATGGGGTACGTGATGCTAGCCCTGTAAAGTCATTGGCTGGCTACCCATAGGAATCCCCAAACAGAAAGAAATTAGGATAGATTAGAGCTATAGCCGGACTGATAGGATTTACACTGTAGTCACAAACCTGGTAGAAAAAAAAATGTCCTACCTTCTAAAGACAGTAAAATATTGATGTAAAATTAGGTTTCTGAAGGCAAAAGCAAAGGATCATGTGCTGCAGACTGGTCAGATGCACATTGTAAACTGACACAAACTGGCCAGACCACCTCACGACTGGGTCAGATTTAATTTATGATGTCATATGGGCATCGACAGCCTATCAGGTGGACACGTGTCATTACCCTATCTGCGAGGAGCTGGAGTGCCTCAGAGATTATCCCCCACAGTGAACAGTTACCAGCTCATGATGTCTAGCCTAGTAAAACTTTTGAAATAAAATAGTAGATGCAGGAGACCTATATCCCACTTAATCACTGGCAGCAGCCCCCCCAATCCCTGTTATTTTATCTTTAAAAAGATTGTAGAGACTACAAATCACACCTTTTTGTACCCCCTCTTTGTTTTTTGTTTTGTTACAATGCCTGCCAGATCTCGTGCCCAACTGTTAAACACCTTTTCTCATAGTGGCTTTTTATTTTAACAAAATATAGTTTGTACTCCTCTATCGCTGACAAATTGTTGTTTTAATTAATTTTAACAAGTTAGCCGGAGGCAAGGAACCCTTTTGAAAAGTACTACAAGCTGCCCACAACACTTGTCCCCACCCAGCTTTTAAAAACCTCTGTGCAGTGCTTTTTAGCTGCATTTGCAACCGCCATGAGATTATGCAATTTAAATCCAGAAAATTCTCCTAGAAAAGACACAAATTACAAATGTAACCCGGATTTTTACTAGTGCCTCTGCCTTCTCGAAACAGGATCCTGCAGATGGTCTGTGTTCAGTCAGTTTCCCTAAATAAGGCAAGCTGAGTGATATCCCTCTGCTGTGATCAGTGGAGTGCAACAGGCATGTGTTCAAGCCCCAGGAAATCTTACTGTATTCTGATTTGTGCAGTATGGTCTCACCATAGGACTGCCCCAGAGCTGAAATGGTTAATAGAACCTATGCAAATGATGGAATGTTAGTCTCGAGCTCAATTTTCAAACCACTGTCCCTGGTAAACAGGTCGATACCGTCAGATTCTTTACTCCGCTTGCCTCAGTAAGATGTCTCCGGAGAGCTCTCCTTTATTGCTTGAAGAAACTTTGTTTTTCTCGGTTTTTACCTAGTAGTTAGTTACATTGGTATTCTTTTCACTGTCCTTGGTTTTCAGGTAGAATTTGTTTAGATTTTAATTTTCGTGAGGTAAGTACTGTAGTTGGTTTTCTCTTCAGTTCGTTAACTGAGGGGAAAACGACATTCTCCCTTACAGTTTTTTCTTAAGTTTATTAATTTTAATTGTACTGAGTAGGGTATAGTTGGTTGTTTTGTTTTAAAAATTTAACCGAGGTAACTCCTGGTTCTTTCATCGGTTAGCATAAACGAAAAAAAAAAGGTATATACTTTAGAGTTAATCACTCTGTTGTTTCTGGGTTATGTCACAGAAAACCAAAAAGAGAACAGGACCAGCAGGTTTCCAGCACTGTACTGAGTGCAGGGAACTTTTTGCCAAGGCTGATCCACACTTAATTTGTTTATTTTGTCTTGGGTTTGACCACCTTGAGACAGATTGTGAGATCTGCAAGAATTTTCCATAGTCTATGGTTGAAAGACGTTTAAAGAGACTGAAGGAAAGGATGACTGGCAAGGCTGCTGACCCAGCCACTAAGCAACTGGTTCCTCCTCAATCTGAACTGGAGGAGCTGCCCTCTGAAAGGGGTGATAGTCCCTCTGCTAAAAAAAGAACTGCTGAAAAGGCTGCTGAACCGGCCATTGCGGTTAAGAAGAAGAAAAAGGACAAGCACCAGGAACCGCAACCAAAGAATGCTGCGGTTCCTTCTGCAGAGGAGACCGCTAATGGGATCAGAATTATTCAGTCTTTACAGACTCCGGTTCCGGTTGGCAAGCAACCGTTACTGATTACGGTTCAAACTCTTGGTTCAAATCAGGTGCCCGGTTTAACAGACCTGGGTGGGGATCGGTTTGAAGAAGAAAACTATGAGGAGGAGGAAGATGACTAGGATGAGGATTTTGGGGAACCCATTGATCCAGACATTTCCCCTGATCCTCACAGGCCAGATTCCCCTGATAAGGGAACAGAGGATTTTACATCCTGCTACTCTTTCATGAAGCAAGTTGCAAAGACTCTCAACGTCCCAACCCAGGAATCTACAGAGGATAAGGAGGAAGAGGACTATAAAAAGATGATGGATGTGCCAGCATCAAAAAGATTACTGATGTCACTTCATATATCCCTAAAAAAGCAGACCATGAAATTGTTGCAGACACCCACTTTTGTGGCTCCTGCAGATAAGAAGGCAGACAAAAAGTATTGGGTGGCCAAGAATGGTGCTGAATTTCTTTTTGGGCACCCCAGTCATGAAGGTGTTGTATAGGCTGCAGCCTGTGACAAAGCTGGCATCCTCCTGGCCTCTTACCATCCTGATGAAGACTCTAGGAGGGTAGATTCTATTGCAAAGAAAGTGTACCTAGGGTCCTCCCTGGCTATTAGGCAGACCGCGTACATGTCATGTATAGCTAGGTATCAAAAGAACCTTTGGTCTACTGTGCTAGAGATTTCCAAAGCAGCTCCTTCTTCCATAGCTGCTGACCTGGAGGAGGCTGCAAAAGGGGGAATTGAGGCTGCTAAAACACAGTTTAGGATGGCAGTGGATTCCAGTGATACTGCATCCAGGCAAATGGCATCAGCAGTGTCACTTAGGAGGTTTGCCTGGCTCCGAACTACCAGTCTAACACAAGACACACAAACTAAAGCCATGGATTTCCCTTGCAACCCTATGTCTCTGTTTGGAGAACAAACAGAAGCATGTATGAAAAAAAATGGATGAATACAAGGCTGCCTATAAGAGTGCAGCAACAAAAGAGAGAGTTTCTACCCCCCAGAAACACCAGGCCAGAGGTGGCAGGGGCAGAGCTCACTATAGGCCTTTTTTCCGGCCTCAAACTTTTCCCCAGTACCAACAAAGGGGATATTTTAGAGGCAGAGGCAGAAGGGTCAGTGGCCGTACTAGCCCCAGTGTCCAGCCAGCAGCCCAGACAAAACAGACACCCTGAGGTGCCTGTTTGGGTCTCCTCCCCAGTCCCAGTAGGGGGCAGGCTGTCCCACTACCTCCTGGAGTGGAGAAATATCACAACAGACAAGTGGGTCCTGGAGGTAGTGGGCCAGGGGCTTGTCCTCAACTTCAGGTTAATGCCAAAGCTGAGATCAAGGACCTTCAAACCCTCTTCCCCATCAGAAACAGCCTTATTGGAAAAGGAAGTTTCAAGCCTTCTGTTACAAAAAGCAATTGAGCCAGCTCCCTCAGACTAAAAGAGAAAGGGCTTGTACTCAAGGTACTTCCTCACAATAAATAAAACAGGGAGTGGTGACCTATTCTGGATCTCAGATGCTTATACAAACATTTCTCTAAACCAAAATTCAAGATGGTTACTCTGGCCACTATATTACCAATCCTAAGGCAGGGAGACTGGCTAGCATCCCTAGACCTAAAGGATGCTTACTTCCATATCCCAATAAGAAGATTACCCAGGAAGTACCTCAGGTTCAGATTACCATCAGGCCATTACCAATTCAGGGCAGTGCCCTTCAGACTGACATCTGCTACAAGGGTGTTCACAAAATGTCTGGCTGTGGTTGTGGCACACCTAAGGCAACAAGGGGTGTCAGTGTTCCCCTACCTAGACGACTGGCTGATAGTAGGCCAGTCATATCAACAAGTAATAGAGGCACTGACACTCACACAAGATACCCTACAGTTACTGGGGTTCTTGGTAAACCAGAAAGTCTGTTTTGGAACCAGTTACAGTAAACTTCTCAGATTCATAGGGGCGGAACTGGACACAAAAAAGGGAAGGGCTTTCCTCCCTCAGGACAGAGTGGACAACCTTATTCAGGTAGCCAGTTCCTTCAAGCTTCATGTCCCAAGGTCAGCAAGACACTTCCTGCAACTGCTATGCCATATGGCAGCGTCAACAGCAACTGTGTCAGGAGCCTGGCTCCAAAAGAGGGAGATCCAATTCCACCTGAGAACTCATTGGCTTCAAAAAAGGGACTCTGTCAAAACTAGTACCTATCACAGTGACATTTCTCCAAGCTCTACAGTGGTGGCAAGAGCAGGCCAGTCTCAGGCAAGGGGTACCATTCTTGCAGCAAGCCCCTTCACTGGTACTGACTACAGATGCATCCCTCCTAGAATGGGGAGCACATCTGGGGGAATCACATGGCACATGGACAAAGCAGGAATCACTCCTGCTATCAACCTGTTGGAGCTCAGGGCAGTTCTCCTGGGTCTTCAGTCATTCACCAATCAAGTAAAGGGCAAGGTGGTTCAGGTCAGAACAGACAATACAACCACCATGTACTACATAAACAAACAAGGGAGCACAAGGTCAACTCCTCTTTGCATGGCGGCAATGAACATTTGGGCCTTGGCATATTCTCTGGAGGTTTCCCTCTCAGCTGTCCATCTCCCAGGAAAGGACAATGTTTTGCAGATGCTCTCAGCAGAATCAGCCAGAACCACCATGAGTGGTCATTGAACAAGCAGGTCCTGGAGGCCATCTTCAGGAGATGGGGCACTCCAGAAGTGGACCTGTTCTCAGCTCCAAGCAATCATCAGCTGCCACAGTTTTGCTGCAGCCCCCCCATCAAGGGCACAATCCCTTTGGATGCACTTCTGCTGGTTTGTATGGGGAGGTTTCTGTATGCATTCCCTCCCTTCCCTCTGCTGTTAAGGGTGCTGAAGAAACTCAAAGCCCAGTCAGCAACAATGATCCTCATTGCCCCTGACTGGGCCACACAACCTTGGTACTCCATGATGCTATCAATGTCAGTAACCAAACCAATCAGACTCCCCAGGAGGCACAACCTACTGTCATCCTCACAGGGCAGGATCATGTATCCCAACCTGCAATCCCTCAGGCTCAAAGCTTGGCTCTTGAGGATTTGAATATGCAGATCTCCACCTGTCAGAAGGGGTTATGGAAATCCTGATAGTATCCAGAAAGCCATCCACTAAGAAAACCTGTTCTTCCAAATGGAAGAGGTTTTCCATCTGGTGTCAGGGCAAGGGTGTGGACCATAACCAGGCCAACCTGTCAATAGTCCTGGACTATATTGATCATGTACATTCTACTGGCTTAAGGGCCTCTACCCTGAGAGTGCACCTGGCAGCTGTCTCAGCCTACTTGTCTGCAGGTAAGAGCTCTTCCCTAGCTTCAAACCCAGTATTTAAAAAATGTTTTAAGGGGTTGCTACATTTGCATCCCCCATACAGGGAACCAACTCCCATATGGGACCTGAACATTTGCATTGCCCAGCTCATGCAACCCCCCTTCAAACCCATGTCTTTGGCAAACCTCAAGTATGTGACTTGGAAAACAGTATTTCTGGTAGCCATAACCTCTGCTAGAAGGATTGGTGAGCTTCAGGCATTGTCTACAGAACCTGGGTACATAGCTGTCCACAGGGACAAAGTAGTTCTTAGGACTAACAGAAAATTCCTGCCCAAGGTGGTATCAGAGTTCCACCTCAATCAGTTTATTATATTACCTTTTTTACTGATCATTCCACCTCAGGTGACCGCCGGCTGCACAGTCTGGATGTAAAAAGGACAATCAGTTACTACCTTGACCACACAAAAGGTCATAGGCAGGATCAAACTCAGCTTTTCCTCACCTATGGAGATGTGGGGAAAAGAAAACCAGCCACAAAAAGATCCATTGCACGATGGATTGTAGCCTGCATTCAGTTTTGCTACAGTAAGGTGGGTAAACAGCCACCTACAGGCCTCAGGGCCCAGTCGACCAGAGGTACAGCAGCTTCTTTGGCAGCTGCTAGAGACATTCCCCTAGTGGACATCTGTAAGGCAGCTACCTGAAAGAAAGTCCACACATTTACGAAGCATTATTGTTTGGACATCCAGGCCACAGGGGATGCCAGGTTTGGTGCAGCAGTCCTGCAGATCTTGTTTCCTAAATGGGTTATAGGCCCACCACCAAAGGTACTGCTTGGGTAGTCTGCACAAGCCAGAATACAGTAAGATTTCCTGGGGCTTGAAGAAAACATTACTCACCATAGTAATCTTGTTTCTCCCAAGTGAATCTTACTGTATTGTGAGCTCCCTTCCTTCCTCCCCTACTAGAAACCTATGGTCTCTGCACTCCAGCTGTAATAGGTATGTTGCAAACCTGTGTGTATGGTGTTTTTCTCTTGGGCATATGTGACTTGAGTCTTAGTGGTGCCACACTGAATTTTTCAAGGGGAGAAATTTATAGTTAATATTAGGGGGGGAGTGTTAGCATAGTTAGCTAGTTCTTTGTGCATGCTTCATAAGAATTTAATGTTTAGAACTGTTTACCAGGGACAGTGGTTTGAAAACCGAGCTTGAGCCTAGCATTCCATCATTTGCATAGGTTCTATTAACCATTTTGGCTCCGGGGCAGTCCTACAGTGAGACCATACTGCATAAGTCAGAATACATAAAGATTCCCTTGGAAGAAACAAGATTACTATGGTGAGTAATTTTTTCGTGCAGATCTACAACATGTCAGTGGTCTGGTACATCAACAAGCAGGGAGGCACCCGGTCATATCCCCTTTGCAGGGAGATAATGCAGGTGTGGTTCTGGGCAGTCCAGCACAACCTGTTTCTCATGGCTGTACACATCCCAGGCATTCACAATGTCCTGGCGGACAGCCTTAGCTAAACAACGACACAAGCTCACGGGTGGGAACTTCATCAGGACGTAGCAGAATTTCTGTTCCATCGTTGGGGATGGCCAGAGGTAGATCTCTTCGCCTCCCCATGCAACGCAAAACTACCCAGTTTTTGCTCAATCGTTCGAGGGCTTGGTATTATTTGGCAAGACACGTGATCTCTCTCTGCTGGACAGGGAGGTACTTGTATGCTTTCCCTCCCTTTCCCATTCTACAGCGTATCCTACTGAAGCTTTAGGCAGAGGGGGCTCAGAATAATGCTCCTGATAGCCCCCCATCTGGCCCAGGCGGATTTGGTTTCCACTCCTACAACAGCTGGCCATGGAACCCCCAGTACCCCTCCCTCTTCAACACGATCTGTTGCTGCAGGAACAGGGCAGACTAGTGCACTCAGGACTCGGGTCCCTACATCTTCATGCGTAGCTCCTTCAGACATAATTGTGTCATGTTTTGGAGTCTCCCAGAGGGTCGATCAAGTCCTGGCGGAAGCTAGAAAACCTTCCACTAGGTCTACCTATGCTATGAAATGGAAGCGCTTTTTCATTTGGACGGCCGCTAAAGGTTGGGACACCCTTTTCATGCTCGGTGCCCAGGTGATGGAGTACCTTTTGCACCTGTCTGACTCTGGTCTAAGCTATTCCTCACTGAAAGTCCACCTGTCTGCTATTTCTGCCTATCATACATTGGTGGACGGGAAGACTGTTGCACAAATAGAGGTCTCCAAAACCTTTTTGAATGGGATACTCCACTTGAGGCCCCCTATCCGCAACCCTACTCCACCTTGGGATTTGAATTTTATTCTAGAAAAGCTTACGTTGCCTCCTTTTGAACCGACGGTAAGCTGTGAGATGTGCTATCAGTCTTGGAAAGTGCTTTTTTTAGTTGCGGTTACTTCTGCGCAAAGGATTTGTAAGCTTCAGGCCCTGATGTGTAAGGAGCCTTATTTCATTTTCCACAGAAACCAGGTGGTTCTGCGAAGAAATCCTAAGTTTCTTCCCAAGGTGGTTTCTGAGTTCACCTTAAACCAGACTATTGAGCTGCCGGTGTGCTACCCTGTTCATTCGAATAAGGGTGAGGCTCTTCTACACACGTTGGATGTACATAGGATTTTGCATTACTATGTCCACAGGACCAAGGATGTCTGCAGATCAGATCAGTTGTTTGCTTCTTTCACTCCCAAAACTCTGGGGTCGGCAGTTTCTAAGCAGCGCTTGTCCAAATGGTTGGCTAAGTGCACCCGTTTCTGTTATCAGAAGTACGGCAAACCTCTTCCGGGGGAGGTTAGAGGTCACTGTACTAGGGGTATGGCTGCTTCCGCAGCCTTCCTCAAAAATGTTTCTGCAGCTGAGATTTGCGCTGCAACAACCTGGAGTTGAGTCCACACTTTCATGAAGCATTACAGTTTGGACATTGCCTCTAGGCATAGGGCTGGGTTTGGCCTAGCTGTTCTGCAGGGTCTGCTGTTTTAGACCTGCTCTAGTCTGTCTGCTGACCTTCCTCCTTCTCCCCCGCTTCAGTGGGTCTCACTGAGGGTGACTGCGTGGGATTTAGTCCTATATGTTATGACCTACTGCGGGAACCCTTTCAAAGTAAGGTAGTACAGTTACGTAAGAACTTGCCGTAACAGTATATCTTCGAGAGAGGTTCCTGCAGTAGGTCACACTTTCCCTTCCCCCTTCCCCCAACTTTCTGCATGTTCTTACAGGATGTTCTGGATTGGGCTGCAGGATATTCTTCCTTTCTCCTGTTGCATCCTCTTTGGATCTCTGGCAGAACTGGAAGGCGGGCGTGGGGACTGCCCACTATATAGGGTCACGCTGACGTCAGTCATGTGACATTGGGTAGGCGGTCCCCCGCCAGACATTGCTAGCAAAAGTTTGCTGCGTAGTCCTATATGTTATGACCTACTGCAGGAATCTCTCTCAAAGATCTACTGTTACGGTAAGTTCTTACGTAACTGTTCTTTTCAGTGGGTTTACCAAAATGACATACATAAATAAATAAATGGTTGGCTAACTATATTACTGTACTTTCCACACTTTCACAAAGCACTATAGTCTGGACATTGCCACTTAAATGTGGGCGGGTGTTGGCCTAACTGTGCTTCAGGGCCTTCTTTCATAGGCTTCTGACCTCTTGCCACCCAGACTGTCCCATTGTCTGTAACTGCTTGGGACTCGTTCCATAGATGTGACCTGATGAAAGAGATATCCCAAAGAAGATAGAACAGTTACGCAAGAATTTACCGTAACAGTAGATCTTCAAGGGACTCTCTTTCATCAGGTCATGCCGCCTCACCCTCCATCCCCTTTCTTTCTCTGTTTTTGGACTGGCTGTCTGGTTGCTCCAGACCTTTTTGCAGCTGGGCACCTTTTCTCCCTCCTTAGTTCCCTACTGGGAGGCCTTGCTTGTTTGGTTCCCAGCGGGGGAAGAACTGAGGAGGGAGTGGGGTCACACCCATTTATATAGCAGGGTGATGTAGGTGTATGATGTTGGAGTGGGTGGCCCCTAGTAGCTGCTACAGAAAAAGCTTCCATGTGATCCTGGCGCCTACAGCGGTAGTTCCGTGGGTGTGACCTGAGGAAAGAAATTCCCTTGAAGATCTACTGTTGCGGTAAGTTCTTACGTACTGTAACTGTTCTTTCAGCTGAGTGGAGCCCCCCCCCCCCCAACCACCACAGGGCAGGAGCTGCACCAGTTGCACTGAACAGGTGAGGGGGAGTGTCAGAGATGAGAAGGGATGGGGTTGGAGGCCTTGGCTGAATGAGGCAGCACCGGTGACAAGGTGGCATAAAAAAGTTAAAAGATTAATGTATACTACACCCAAAACAAACCATGCACAGGTAGTGCCTGAAGCCATAGAACATTTCATAATGTCACCTTGTCACTCTCTCAGAACAACCCCTATGCACTATTTTTGCTGTGATACAGTCCGAATATTAATATTGTTCTAACAATATAGGGATATCTCCCAATCAAAGAAAGTAGGGAACAATGCCATTTCTTCTCCCAACACAAATGTCATGGTGGAGTGAATCACTTTCCAACATTTCCCAGTTTAGGACTTGTCCAAATATGTACAACGTCTCCAACAATAGACTCGAATTGTACAACCCAGTTTTACTAGCAAGTAAGGTATTTTGAAAAAAAAAATAGATATAATCTTTCTTACCTAGTCATTCCATCTACCCTCATTTGTATAATGAATATTAATTTACTTTGCTCTCATGGATTCTTCCAAAATTCCCCCAGATACAGAAATTATTTTTCTTGTTCACACATGTTACAGTCTGTATGTATGTTTTCTAGACTCAAATGTATTTGTGAGATAATGTGATGAGTGTTCTGACCTTCCTGAATATGCTGTATATAAGAAACCTAACCACTGGAGGAATTTGGTTGGTTATCTGTTCCTAGTTTGGGGTTGAGATCAAATAATGGCCTACATAGGCAATAACATACAATGGGATGTGCATTCCTTTGGAGACATAGGCATGCCTCCAGTGTGAGCTGAGGCAAGAGGCTGCTGGCTGAGTGCTCTTCAGCACATACTGGTGGAGTGCCTACAGATTCCGTTTAAAACAACAACCTGGAGTGTGGTTATGCACTTATAAAATGATCTGGTGTTAAAAATGCTGGTTTAGAAAATGCAACAGTCCGTGTTTGTTAGGACAGGCATGGCAGTTGACCTAGTTTGTCTAGTCAAGGAGCAGTGTCTGTGGTGGCCATCCTGATCCATTTTACAAGAGCAAATATTTAAACATGTCCTTAAAGAGCTAATACACTGCCTGAAACTAATATTAACTTTTAAATGTAATCAGCCGTTGGTATCTAAAGAACTTTTTCTTTTCCCTTTTGCTAATTTAGAACATTTTCCACCTGACAGTAATAAAAGGTGTCACACGAATAGCAGTACTTTAGCTGGAGAGTGACTTGTCTAGTTCTCATCAGCACTGTGACCACATGATTATGGTATCATGAGTGACCAAGAGGAGCCACTCGCCTTGTGCCAGATCAGTCTCCAGTGATAGTCACAATGATTATAAGTCTAATTAATTATTCAGGAGCCTAGCGAGGCTCCTTATTAAGTACTGGATTGGTCATTAGTGTCTTCGAAATGACCAGTCCATCTGCTAACTGATGCTGTGTAGCATGCATGGCTTGCGCAGCATAGCTAAAACCTAAATATAAGCGAAACAAAATGGCAAAAATGAAAATTGTTATTGTGAATAAACTTACAGTTGCAAGAACAACTTTGAAGCCAGTTATTTCCTCAGCTTAATGATTGGCCGGAGGGAGGAAGACCTCGGCTGCGCCTTGTGCCACCATCTCCCCAACCGGTCGTTAATCCCTGTGAAATGACTGGCTTCTCGGGCGTTATTGCTTAAGTGATGTCACAGTGCTGTTGAAATATGGAGAGGAATACAACTAGATATGCCATTCACTAGCTAATACTGTGAGATAGAAAACCTAATGAGCAAAATGAAAAAGAAAATGCTTCCAAAATAAAAAGTAACAACCTGCTACTTTTAAAAATGAATATATTCTCTGTCTGCTATTTTTGGAGCTACCAGATCTTTAGTTTTCAAACCGTATGGTTACCGTATTTGGTCAAAAGAGGTATACCGCCACTGTTCTTTATATTTTGCTTCATTTGGTGCTTTTTTTTTGTCTGTGATAAATGCAGAGGCAGATGTTTAATTTTTTTCTTTACGTAATTTTTATTTTTATAATTATATGGTTCCTGAAGCTGTACAATGTTAATTTCCCCAGGTGATCTCTTCACAATGACTGGAAACAAGAATCTTGAAGAACTGAGGTAGTAGCATTTATTATTTGCTGTTTTGTGTTCTTACTCTTGTCCTATATAACATAGTAATTTAAGGTCGGGGAGGACAGTAGATGTGGCAAAATGGCATGGGGTCATAATGTCGCGGACGAAACAGCACATGAAAGAATGCCACAAGCAAAATAGTGTGTGCTGAAATAAGATCAGGAAAAACACAGACCACAACAGAAACAGTGCACACCATTGAGGAAAATAGCATGATCTTTTTTTTTTTTTTTTTGTGGGGTCACCCCCTCGGCATGGAGGGCTTCATCCACTACACCACCGGACTAACTGTAACTAACTCCAAGAGGTGTGGACTTGAGGATGGGGCGGAAACACCGTATGGGAAAAACTTTTAAGCAAACAAAAAGCTGCAACACTATGGGACTGGGGGACGGGGACTGAACTGCAGCCTCAGGTCCCCTACGCTGCCAGGTGCTGGAGCCCTAGCCACTCCACTATGGGAGCGGCACAACCAGGCACCGCAGCAGCAGCCTCCTTGACACTCCCCCATCAGAACGTATAGTGACAGGTTTAGCGGTTATTCCCGAACACTGACAAACCCCTGTTGCTGTACATTGTTTAGCAGTTTCTGTAGTGCGGTTATTCCTGCGCTGTTTCGGGTGCACTATATTGACCTGTGCCTGGCAAGACAAGCCCCCCCCCCAGCTTCATAAGCAGGGAACAACAAATAGTTACACTTATTGTTTGACCAGGATAAACTGCGTTGAGCAAAGTTTATTTTCAGGGATGTCTTGGGATGGGGATGGGATAGCACAGAACAAGAACAGTTGAACAGAAATTTTTGCTTACATAATAAGCTAGCAACACAGCGTAGAGCATTTTAAAAATGCACAGCTACACAAGTCAGCATTCAAATGGGAAGACATTTTATGTAATGCAAGGAGAGGGTAGGAAGGGGGTAAGGAGGAAGTAGGCTGCTGGTTAACTAGGATCTGCCGCTTATCCAATAGGTGGGGAAATGAGCAGACTAGGTGGGCCAAGCAGTCCTTGTCTACCGTCAAAGTCTATGTTTCTATGCAATGTATACAATTATGAGGATGCTGTTCAAATCTGTACTAATTTATAGAATTCCCTCCACTACCCTGGGTACCTTGTGATTCTATTTTAAGCAGAAATTTATCCAGTCACTCCTTGAAGGCCTGTACTGTTTGTATGTCCGCTGTCTCTGCTTGTAGGCTGTTCCATAGGTTCACCACCCTCTGGGAGAAGATGTGTTGTCTAACGTTACTCACAAATTTAGCACCTTTGAGCTTCAGGGCATGTTATGAACAGTTTATAAAAAAAGGCAGCAATGACTGGGTATTTCATTAGTTTACTGCTTTGCATTTGTGCTGTTATGAACTTCAGAACTTCCAGTTTGTGTCTGCTTCTGCCAGTTTAACTCTGTTTTCCCTGTTCACCCTGTTTCTTTTTACTCTTGTCTTCCCCACATTCAAAAGATAGCATGCTTACCATGGAATTCAGGCATTCAAAATTCTGCACATTTCCACTTTCAGAGTGTTCATCTCCTAAAACACACACACACACACACACACACACACCCCAAAGGCATCATGTGGAGTCAGACCGTTGACTTTATCTGCTGCAGGGTGAACTCCAGAGCTTTCCCTAGTAAGCAGGTAAAGCTAGGAGGGGGTTTTGAAAGTCAGCAAAAGAAAACTAGAAATTAAAACTCTGAGCAGTGCTTATTGTGTTTTTTTTTTTTTGCACCTTCTCCTGCACCCCCCCCCCAACCTCCCACTCCTTCTGGCTGCTTAATGTCCCTGTCTGCCCACCAGTCTCATCTTTCGCTGCCACTTCATGCCACCTGGCTCCGAAGGCTCTCCCCTTGTCCTCAGAGGGTCCTGCTTATCCTTGCCAGGGGGGGACCTCTGTTCCTGGGGATGATGAGGGAGTAGCATTCCTTGAGGGTCCTTTGAGGTATGCAGGGCTGTGGAGGCCAGGAGCGGTGCGCTAAAGGGACTATGGCATGGGGGCTAGGCAACCATCATGTGGCAGGCTGAAACAGGTGGTAGACAATGTGTGCTCACCCATGCCTACAAGGCTTTGCACACCACCAGCTATCGCTGTCCAAGAGGTGCTCCGCAACACCCTCCCCTGGGAGGACAGTGTCAATGCAAACATTCTGTAACCCTCCTTCCAGGCCTCTGCTCCTGGTGTCCTGGCCTTGGGACTTGAACCCAGGTTGCCAGCATGCCAAGCAGGTGCCCCACCACTTGGTGCCACTGAGCCGGCTGTACTTACTTTTTTCAATGTGTTCTTTTGTGTAAAGAGATTGTGATGATTAGGGAAACAACATTTAATTAGTTTAGTTTTGTTTTTATGCAAGGTAATTTTATTTTTAAAGCTTAGTTGAAGGTTTTTAGTAAGCAAAGGTGGCAGCCATGTTTTTGATGGCAAGTCAGTTTTTGCTCTAGGGGCAGTTAATTTGCTTATTCTGTGGTGTGGCTGCTAACAAGTCCCAGTCCTTGTCTGCCAATTAGGTGGCTTCATTTTTCTTTCCCATTTTATAACATGATATAAAACATAGCTTCTAACCCCAGCGATTCATCAGCGTATTCACAGTGTGCAGTCATTCCCAGAAATGAGCAGCCCTGGGGCTTGGAACTTTATGCTAAATCTGTAACTTTAGAATCAAGTTAAAACTCTGTTCTGTGGTCATGCTCTACCCTACCTCCTAACGCCAGATTTCTTTCTCCGCTGAAGGGAGCAGTCTGAAGTAATTTCCTCTCTTCTGGATGGTTTACAGTCTAATTAATTTTTTTTTTTTTTTTTAAACTCAAGTTTATTCAGAAAGTATTTTCTGCACATCTACACAACAAAGCTCATCATTACAGCATCTCATTTCTTTGAATCTATTAAACTTAATTAACAGGGAATCAGCATTAAGAAGCCATTTTCATTTCATGTATTCATGCAGAGCATTACCATTAACTGTATAATCTTCAATAAAAAGATAATTTGGAACTCAAACCTATGTCTCCTTTTTACTCATGTCTCCTGTCATCTGCAACTTAATTTTACAATTCTGAGTAAACTTATCAACTATGTATTAAAACTGTGCCCTTTAACTGGGCAACCAAACTGCTGGGCTATTACCTTATACTGCTAACGGCAACCCCCCCCCCCCCAGAAAACAAGAGGGTGACAGAGGGCTAGATGTTCTCTGTAAATCTTCTGACTTCATGTTTCCAGGGGGAATGGAGGGACCCGGTATCATAGGCGGGAGACCCCATCTTGACCAAAAAGGACATTTCTCCTCGACCCAGGTGGACAGAAGCTTTCTCCTTTACCACTGATGCTGGCGATGCTGATGCCCAGGTGTTTCAGGTCCTCACTCTGGGCCTACTTAAAACAAGCCTGTGCCTGCCTTTGCTCCTAGCTGTCCAACTCCTCCTAGGGTGCACACCGTGCCTCATTGTAACTGCACGTGTCCAGATGGCTAACCTGCCCGTAATCTTATACTGTCCTGCTGCAATATTGTGTGTCTCCCTGACTGTCTCCCATGTTTGTCATTGCCTAACACAGCACTTGCCTTGTTGGCTCTCTGCTGGTCCCCTGACTGGTAACTACGTGCCTATTCTTGCCTGCACCTTGTTGTTTGTCTGTAACTTGTTGATTGCTAGCCTCTGTAACTTGTATATCCTGAATTTTCTGAATGTACCTGACTGTACCTTGTTGTTTTGCTGTTAACGTGCCTCTGTATTCTTATTGCATGTACCTATGTAATTATTCCGGGTCGCACCTGAAAATAGGCACTTGACTGTCTAGCGTACTTACCTGGTTAACAAAAGCTAAATAAATAAAATAAATAAATAAATGCTTCCCATGATATCCACTTATTCCAGATGTTTCTAAAGGCTTCCAACCTGAGATTCAGGCTAGCTGTAATTGATTCCATATCCACAATCCAATTTACCCTATTCACCCATTCTTTCCAGGTGGGGGGCTCTGTCCTCAACCAGTGGGAGGTTATAGATTTCAGTGCTGCCACAGCTAGTGCCAGGGCCAGTTTCCTATCTAGTGGGGGCAATCCGATCAGGCTAGGGATGCCCAGCACCCAATCAGTGGGCTGTAAGGTAGATTCCACTGTCAAGATCTCTTGTGCAGAGGTACCCACCCTCTGCCAGAAGGAGGAAAGCTCCGGACAACTCCAAAAGATGTACCAGTGCGACCCTACCTGGCCATATCCTTGCCAGCATTGGTCAGAATTGGTGGTTCGGAAATGTTTAGTAATGGCGGGAGTTCTAAAGAATCTAGCCAAAATCCATCAGTAAAATTCTCTCCATGTCTGTGAGGAGGTCACCCTCCAACCCAACTTCAGCCGCCTAAGCCACTCCACCCCTCGGTTCTGATACTGGGCCTCCATTTCCCAGGCCTGCCTGATATTTTCCAGGGGGTTAGGATCTCGTGACTTCACCAGGTCATAAATTCCGGAAATACCACGAACCCTAGAGCCTGGGGTAGTTAAGTCTATGATATATCTTTCCCATGGGTTAGGGTCCCGCAGTAGGGGTGACCAATTAGCCTCTGGTCCAATGAAGTGCCTAACTTGTAAATATCTATGAAAGTCACTGTTGTGCAGGCCATATTTATCTTTCATCTGCTGAAAGGACAAACAAATGCCCCCTTCCAGGAACTGAGCAAAACGAGACAAGCCCCCACCCTCCCAGCGCCCATATCCTGAGTCTAGCCAAGGAGGGAGAAAAGATGCCTGGTGCCCAATAAGAGAAAGGGGGCTTAACGCCTCTGGCCCTCCCAGGCTGCATCTTGCACCCCCTGAGAATTCTTAATGTGTGCTGAGACCATTGGTTTCTTGATAATGTCACTGTTGGTTTCCCTGGGTCCGACAAGGCCAGTGAAAAAAGAGGGAGACCTAAACTGTCTGCCTCCTCCATATGGTACCACCCTGTGCCTGTGAGCCTCTGTGCCCAGGTACCTACAGCTTGCAGGTGACAGGCCACATAATATGCTCGGAAATCCGGCAACCCTAAACCTCCCTGATCTTTAGACAGGACAAGTGTGACTTGTGAAATCCTAGGTTTACCCCCAAATGAACTTGAAATCCCCTTGGTCATCATCTTCTAGTATTTCTGTGGGACAAGTAAGGGGAAGTTAGCAAAAAGAAACAAATACCTCGGCAAGAGGTTCGTCTTGATGGCATCTCTTCTGCCTATCGTAGTCAGTGGTAACAAGGACCATCTTGCCGGGTCTCCCCTGGTCTGTGCTCACATCCTATTGTAATTGGCCTCAAACAATTTCGAGGTATCCACATTTACCTGAAATCCCAAGCACCTGATTTGGTTGTTTCAGGCCCACCCAAAGGGAAATGTTGTGAGGAACTCCGGCGAGACCCTACCTGAGAGTCTCAAGGCCTCAGACTTATCATAATTTTTTTTTGTTTTGTAGACTTTATTTTTGCACCCCTGTTGGAGGAACTCTCTCCAGCATCCACCTTACCTGCTCTCTACCTCCTGCTGTGACGACCGCAGTTATTTCCCTCACTCCAACCAGTGACACCCCCAGATCTGAACCCCTACGGGGAAGGGTCGTCCTATCCTCCGAGGGCACTGTATCTATAGTATAGCGTGCCAGTCGGAGTGTCGGCCACGGGGAGAGTAAGGTGCCCAGCATTGGGAGTGTTGTGCAGGTGGTGGTGCCTTCGCCTATCCTCCAGAGTTTTTTTCCCCCCGTTTTTCTGTTTCCCCCAGAGCTTGGTCGTGCAGTGGTGTCCGGGCACAGATACCGACGCCTGCTGCAGCTCTGCCCCCTTGCTATACATGGCGATGCAATCTTGGCTTCTTCCGGCCACTGCCAGAGGTTGCGCTTGTGCGATGCAGCCCTGAGAACCCACCCCGGAAAAGAGAGCAGTCCTCCGGGTGCTCAATCTCTTCCCTCCCCTGCCAACCCCCGGCGTCCCAAGTCCGTTCCCGAACCCGTGCCACCGGCGTGGCGTGAGGTGTGGCATCAAGCACCTCAACCCTCAGCGCCACCAGGCCGGGCCATAATTTATTTTATACCCCGAAAGGGCCCCAAATGATTCAAGCAATGTCAGCAACCTGGGCACTGAGGTCTCTAGACTGCTCAAAAAAAAGATAGTCATCTGCATATAGTGCAAGTTTTTGTTCCTGCCCTCCCATCATGATAACCCTGATCCCAGGGTCACTATGGACCGCCACAGCCAGCGGTTCTAGCCCAGTCGCAAACAGCAGGGGGGATAGGGGGCAACCCTGTTGAATGCCCCTCTCCAACGAGAAAAATCTTGAGCTTACCCCATTCACCCTGACCTGAGCCTGCAGGGAGGTATACAGACTCAAGATAATTTTTAAAAATGTTAGTCCGAATCCCATTTTTTCAATAGTCTTTTTTAGAAATTGTTAATTAACGCGATCAAATGCCTTCTCAGCGTCCATTGCTATTGCAATTTGAAATTGCCTTTTTGGGGGAGACAATATTAAGGAGTCTCCTGATATTATCTGTGAGAAATCTTCCCACCACAAAGGCAGTCTGGTCAGGGTGAACTATGTGCTGCACCACTGACTGTAAGCGGCGCGCCAGTATACCCGTGAATATTTTCATATCAGCGTTCAATAGAGAGATCGGGCAGCAGGAGGAGCAAAGTTCAGGGTTCTTCCCTTCCTTGGGTAACACTGCTACTTGTGCCAGTCTCCACGAGTGGGGAGCCTCCCCTCCCACTTGGACATGGTGAAAATAGTCCAGCAGTGGAGGGATTAATTCGGTTCCAAAGTGTTGATAAAATTCTAAGGGTGGGCCGTCTAGCCCTGGGGACTTCCCTGTTTTCATTTGTTTTACCATCATTTATATTTCTGTTTCCCTAAGGTCCCCCTTCAATAATATTCTACCCCCCCTCTCCGATACTCGGTAGTTCCAGCTGCCCAAGAAAGTTCTGCAACCCCTCCTCATAGGAGGCTGGGTTTTCCTGGGAGTATAGGTTAGCATAGAATTCGGCAAAGATTTTGGAGATCCCCAACGGGTCCATCACCTTAATCCCCCCCCCCCATTGTTTGACTCTGGGGGACTGCTGTCAAAGTAACCTGCTTTCTAAGAGACATTGCCAGGAAATGACCTGCCCTATTACCTCCCTCATAGTACCTTTGATTGGTGTGTCTTAGGAGGCCTTCTACCTGTTTGGCCAATAAAGACTCTAGTCTTTTCTTCCTAGCCAGCCATATATTTTTATCCTCGGGGTGCATGGTCAGCTTGTATCTGAACTCTGCCTCGCTGAGTTCTGCCTCAATGTCTCTCTGGATTTGGAGCCTCCGTTACTTCTGCCTGGAGCTATAAGCGATTATGGCCCCCTAACCACCGCCTTCAGGGCGTCCCACCTCTCTGAGAGGGAGGTGTCTCCCTTAGGATTTTGGTTCAGGTATGTCTCTGTCACCCCTTTTATTTCTTCCCTAAAGGATTCTTGGTTTAGCAATCCAATATTATGGCACCACTCAGAAATTCCTGGGTGAAGGAGAGAGGGCCAACCTCATTGGTACCGGTGCATGGTCAAACCATGTGATTGGAAGCACCTCGCAGTGTTGAACATTATTTCTTTTCTCCTCAGATATGAAGAACATATCTATCCTAGAGAAGCTGTTATGCCTGTGAGAAAAGAAAGTATAATTATCTTCCTTCGGATGTTTAAAATGCCAGGCATCAACTAGGCCTGCCTCCCCTAACAGTTGCTTCAGAAAACCCATGGAGTACAAAGCTCTCCCTTCAACGTCCCTCCCTCTTCTATCTTGGTGGGGTGCACAACCATATTAAAATCCCCTTCAATAATATAAATCGCCTCCGTGTCAGAGATTGCCTTTAAAATTGTTTTTTTAAGAAATTTCTGATTTTCCTTCTGGTCATTTGGGGCGTAGACATTCAGCAGTATGCATTTATATTTATAATAATATGCTTTAATTTTAATGTATCTCCCTTTTGGATTCCATTCTACCTCCATCACTCTGATCGAGGCATTTTTCTTTATTAAGATGGCTGTGCCACTTCTATGTGTGTGCTCCGGCCAATGAGAAGTGTAAACCTCCACCACCCATGAACGTTTAAGCCTGCCATGTTCCCTTTAGGATAAATGAGTTTCCTGTAGATATGTGATCTCCAGCTTCAGTTTGCCCAGTTCCTGGAGTATCCTGGGTCTTTTTATGGGGCTATTCAGCCCTTAAACATTGTATGTGATCAAAGATAGAGCCATGTTCTCCCTTTTATATCAATCATTTTCCCCTGATTTCCATCTGCATGTCTCCTTAATTGTCCCCAGATTCCATGCACTAGTCGGCTATCCAGTACCCCCCACTTACTCCACCTACCCACAGTGCAACATACTGCTGCAGTATAGCCCAGGTTAAACATCCCAACAACAGAACAATTCTTTATAACGTAACATAGGAATATCAAACTGTTATAAATGAGAAAATAGAAACAGATGCCCTTCCAAAAGTGCCACCCATTTCCCCCCTCCTATGCCAGAGGAAGGATGGAGCGGTTGTACCCACCGCACCCACACGAGGTCCTTACTTTGACCACTTGTTGCAAAGGTGGAACGTCACCGTCTCAGCATGGTCCCTTGGGGAGAAAAAGGAGCAAAAGAAAATATGCTGCTCAATTCTCTCTCTCTTCCCCGCGTCCCCCCAACCCCAGGCCCTTAAATTCTTCCCCCGCCTCTTGGTCCATAAAAAAAAGGGGGACCATATCCTTTCTCATAACTCGCTCCCAATTGTACATCACAGTGGGGGATTTTCGTTTTCTTAGCCTGTCCCAGCCTTCCCTTATATATTCTGTTCAGTTTTTTACTGCATGTTACCCCTAGGGGGCTAGTCTAACATAGAAACATAGACTTTGATGGCAGATAAGGACTGCTTGGCCCACCTAGTCTGCCCATTTCCCTACCTAGAGGATAAGCTGTAGATCCTAGTTAACCAACAGCCTATTTCTTCCTACCCCCACAAAAATTGCCTTATGTCTGTCCCATGCATTCTTGAATTCTCCCACTGTTTTAGACCCCAAAACCTCCTCAGGAAGGCTGTTCCATGCGTCCACCACCCTCTCTGTGAAAAAATACTTCCTCACATTGCCCCTGAGCCGTCCCCTCTATCTTCAAATTGTGTCCCTTGTTCTTGCACATCTCTTTTTCTGAAAGATGCTACCCTCTTGGACTTCGTTGATTCCACTGAGGTACTTAAACGTTTCTATCATGTCCCCCTCTCCCTTCTTTCCTCAAGAGTATACATATTAAGCTCCTTTAGTCTCTCCTCGTATGGCTTCTCTTGCAGACCCTGCACCATTTTAGTTGCCCTCCTCTGAACTGCCTCCATCCTGTCTATGTCCTTGTGGAGATGGGGTCTCCAGAACTGGACGCAGTACTCCAGATGGGGTCTCACCAACTGTCTGTACAGAGGGATAATAACTTCCTGTTTTCAGCTGGTGATACCTCTCCCTATACATCCCAGTATCCCACAGCCCTCCCTACCATCTTCTCACATTGCTTTCCAACCTTAAGGTCATCTGTTATGATTACCCCCGGGTCCCTTTCCATTTTTGTTGTTGTTACTACCTCCCCCCCACTGTGTAATCTTCCCCCGGGTTTTTGTTTCCCAGGTGCATTACTTTGCACTTCTTTGCATTGAATCAAGCTGACCATTCCTCCAACCTTGCCAAGTCCCTTCTCATCCCTTCCACGCCTCCTTTGTATCAACCCTGTTGCAGATCTTTGTGTCATCTGCAAAGAGGACATACTTTTCCTTCTGTCCTCTGCAATGTCACTTATAAAAGACATTAAAAGGACTGGACCCAATACTGAACCCTGCGGTACCCCACTAGTAACCGCCCTTTCTTCAGAGTGGACTCCATTTACAATTACCTTCTGTGTCCTGTTGTTCAGCCAATGTTTTACCCAGGCTGCCCTGGGACCCACTCCCAGGCTGGTTAATTTGACTACTAATCTTTTGTGTGGGACTGTGTCAAATGCCTTGCTAAAGTCTAGGTAGACCATGTCCACAGCCCCTCCCTGGTCTACTGCTTTGGTCACCCAGTCAAAGAAATCAATTAGATTCGTCTGACCTTCCCGCTGTGAACCCATGTTGCTTTGGGTCCTGTACCCTACTGGTCTCTAGGTGCTCAACAATTCTTTCCTTCAGAAGTGATTCCATCATTTTCCCTACCACAGAGGTCAAACTGACAGGTCTGTAGTTTCCTGCCTCTGTCTTGGTCCCACTTTTGTGAAGGAGAATCACATCCGCCTTCTTCCAGTCCTCGGGTACCACACCATCCTCCCATGATTTGTTAAAAAGGGTAGTCAGTGGTGTCACTAGTTCTCTCTCTAATTCTGTTAGAATTCTGGGGTGAATTCCATCTGGCCCCATTGCTTTGTCCACCTTCAGTTTTAGGAGTTCTTTCAGAACCCTTTCTTCTGTGAAAGGACTGGGATCGACCTCCCTCTCCGGAGTGCTTCTGTTAATTGGATTTGGCACCTCCCCCACTTCCTCTTTTGTGAATACTGAACAGAAGTATTCATTCAGTATCCCTGCTTTTTCACTGTCACTGTCTGCCCACCCACCCACCATCCATTCTATTCAGCCTCACTATCCCTCCCTTTTGTCTTTCTACGCTCCCTGATATACTGTACCTATAAAAGGTTTTATCCCCCTTCTTAACTGAGTTAGCTATCTTTTCCTCAGTTTGTGCTTTTGCTATTCTGACTACCCTCCCTGCTTCCTTCTGCCTTAATTGGTACAGTTCTCTGTCCTGCTCCTTCTGTGTTTTCTTATACTTCCTAAATGCTATCTTTTTCTCCCTAACCTTCACTGCCACCTCTTTTGAGAACCATAGTGGCTTTTTCTTTCATTTTGATTTGTTTATTTGCTTCACACAAAGGCTTATTGCCTCTGTGATGGCAGTTTTGATATTTCCCCATTGTTACTCCACCCCTCCTTCTAGCCTGTTTGCTAGTGCTTTTCTAAGGCACTCTCCCATCTTGCCAAAGTCAGCTCTCCTGAAGTCCAGGACCCTCACTTTTGTATGGCTTGACTCTGTAGCTGAGTTTATCGTGAACCACACTGTTTGGTGGTCACTTGTTCCCAAATGGCTACCCACTTCTAGATCTGAGATCCTCTCACTGTCCCCATTTGAGAGTACGAGGTCTAAGATTGCTTCATCATGAGTAGGTTCCAAAACTAACTGTCTGAGGCATGCCACCTGAAGGGCATCAAGAATGGCCCTGCTTTTGGATGTGGCTGCCGCAAAGGTGCTCCAGTTAACATCTGGCATATTAAGGTCCCCAGTCAACAATATCTCCCCTTTCTCTGCCATCCTAAGTATGCTTTCTAGCATATCTTTGTCCATTCCCTCACCCTGACATGGGGTCTACATACAACCCCTGTGTGGATTGTGGTGCCATTTCCGGTCTCTGAGGTGACCCAGAGTGCCTCCTCTCTTCCCCGTTTACTCTTTTGTTCGGTTGCTTTTATCCCTTCCCTTACATAGAAAGCAACTCCTCGCCCGCCTCCTGTCTCTCCTGTGGGTTGTGTACCCTGGTATGTTAACATCCCAGACATGGTTCTCTGTGTACCATGTTTCTGTGACTGCTACAATATCCAGGCATACCTCTTCCATCAAGGCCACCAGTTCAGGGCTTGTTGCCCAGACTACGGGCATTGGTACTCATTACTCTCCATTTCTTGATGGCCTTACCTCTTTGCCCCATCTCTGTCCTTATTGCATTTGTCACTTTCTCCATTTACCCTGCACTTCTCCCTATTGACATCTCTATGTTGGTGTCTACCTCACTTAGTACCCTGATATTTTGGGGCTAGGATTTCCCTGCTCCTTTCCAATGCCTCCCCCCTTCGCTAGTTTAAATGCTTGTCAATGAAGTATTTAAACCTATTACCTAGGATCCTGGTTCCTCTCCTGGACAGATGCAGACCATCATGCCAGTATAGGCCTGCATCCCTCCCGGTGGACCCCCAGTCCCCAATGAAGCCAAATCCCTGAGCTCTGCACCAGTTTTTCAACCGCTGATTCAATCCCATGGTGTGGAGCACCCTGGCCTCACCCATGCCATAGACAGGCAGCACCTCCGAGAAGGTTACCGTGTGTGCTATTTGTCTAAGACCCCTCCCCATCTCTACAAACACTTCTTGCACTGCTCTGATCCCTTTCTTAGCCAGGTCATTTGTCCCTAGGTGGACAACGACATCCAGCTCCCTCCCCTGTGCAGCTGCTCCTGCGATCCTGAGGATTCGCTCCCTGTTCCTCAAAGCCATAGCACCAGGCAGGCACCTTACCTCCCTCTCCCCTTCCTCCCCCAGTTCTACCTTCCTAACAGTGGAGTCCCTGACCAGGAGTTGTTTCCTTCCCCTTTGGAGTCCCATGCCACCCTCCTGTGGGTCTCCTTTGTGGAGGTTCCCAGCATCCTCCTTGGTCTCCACTGTGGGTGCCTCCATAGAGGAACCACACTTTTCTTGAACGGCATAGAAATTGTGGAGAGATGCAACTGGAGGGATGCACCTCTGTTCCACCACCCTCAGCCTCCATGAGCCCACTGTGGTCCAACCACTTCTCTTTCTTGACAACCTCTGAGGCAATGGCAGTGACTCTGGTGGTCCCTGGGTGGGAGAGGAGGTCCCACAAATCCTGGCTAACTCAGCCTGGAGATGAGCAACCTCCTCCCTCAGCTCAGAGAGGTGCCTGCAGATGGGACAACACTGCATCCTCCAGAACATCTCCCAGAAGACTGCTGCTCCACAGCCACTGCACTGCACCACTCCCAACATGTCTTTTTTCTGGCCCCCTAACTGTTATTTGGAATACTTACTCTTTCCTCTGTTTGTTTAATTCTTTTCTTTTCTTCTCTCCCTACTTACTTACTGTCTCTGCACCCTTTTAGCTCCTGATCTTCCTGTTCTGAGACAAGAAGTTCCTATATTTCTCAGTAGTCTCCTTACTTGCTCAGAGTCAGACCTCCAGCAGCTGGGGGATGGAGAGCTACTCTTGCCCTTCTAGGATGGTGAGTCTTTGTGGCTTTGTGATCACTTACTTCCTGCTCCCAAACAGGAAGTTCCTGTTGTCAGTTAAATCCTATGCCTATAAAAGTAGAACTGGTTTAGGGTGGAGGAGAGGGAAGGAAGGCAATATAGCCCCAGTAGAGAAGTTTTAATTATACCAGTAGCTCCTTCCTCCTGGTTTTCTGTCTGCTTTGTGGCAGAAGCTATCTAGGGCAGTGTTTATATCTGGTCTTAACCTGGCTCCTTCTAGCCAAGCCACTCCCCCTACTTTGCAAATCTTTTTACACTTAGTTAATTTCACAGATAACAATTCCCTTCTGACACCTGTGACAAGCACCTAGATAACAACACAGATAACAGATAACAATTTACTTCAACTACTTCTTGACATACACACTAACTCTTTTTTTTTTTGTACCCTAAATTGAAGGTCCCAGTAGAGATCTAGTTCTTAGCCCCAGTAGAGAAGTTTTAGTTATACCAGTAGCTCCTTCCTCCTGGTTTTCTGTCTGCTTTTAGTCTAGTCTTAGTCTATGCCGCGTAACCACATGTTCAATGCATCCTCCTCCTCCCCCCCTTTTTTTTTTCCAAACTAAGTATGTCTTGTGAGGAGCCCGATTTCAGCTCCCCAGGCCACAGCTATCCCTTCTTATTTAACCAACCAACAATCCACTAAAAAGGGTATACCCCCCAGAAATGCACAAAAGTTTATACTGTCCTGAGATCTTGCAGGTAAGTTCAGGTAGGGACTGCCCGCTCAGCAATCAAAGCTTCTGGGGCCTTCCCAGGGGTAGTCTGTCTCTGTCATTGCCAGTTTTTCTTTCTTCCCCCACCCTCCCTTCTCTGTGGAAGAGGGTGAGGTGGATCCTGGTGAGTCCCAGTCAAGTCCTGCAATCGATCCAAGGCACGCTGTGGTTCTGCCACTCTGGGGATTCACCATCTTCTGCTGCTGGCACTCTCCACCGGGTACAAATGCCTCTGGTCCAATTCTTTCACTGTGCTTGGATCCAGCATCTCATCCACATTAATGTCCCATTGGGTCAGGAATGTCTTTGCTTCTGACATGGTCACAAACAAATGTACTCCTTTGTCCGTGGTGCCCCTCAGTGTTGCCGGATAATCTAGCCTGGCTTTAACCCCCTTTTCTCTAAGCAGCTTCATGATAGGTAACATTTTCTGCCGGTGATCCATAGTAATAAAGGCATAGTCATGCTCAAAGAAAAGCTTGGTATCTCCAAATACTACTTCTTTCTTTCCCCAAGCA
Organism: Neoceratodus forsteri; assembly: GCA_016271365.2. Lineage (NCBI taxonomy): Eukaryota > Metazoa > Chordata > Ceratodontiformes > Ceratodontidae > Neoceratodus > Neoceratodus forsteri. The sequence goes on from JADMNL010000040.1 coordinate 8,414,854, forward strand.
CTCTGCAGGATGTCCGTTTTTGTACGATAGTCGAGGAAAGCAACAATTACTGAGTGTGGCCTAGCTCTAGGATCCGTAGGTTGGGAGTCCAGGGAGCAATGTGCATGTATAATATTTAATTTGTAGTCTTTATCAAGACCCAGCACCTCTTGCAGGAAGCTCTCCATAAAAACCACCATATTGCCCGACTCCGTCCCTTCAGGCAACCCATGAATTCTTATATTTATTCTCCTGGAGCGTTTTCGAGATCTTCTAACTTGTGTTGGAGCCAGACCTCTCAATCGTGCAACTGTAAGAGGGCTCCATTATGTAGATCTACAGTAGCAGAGAGTTCAGTAGTGTGCTTCTCCAACTTGGATATCTGAAGTTGCTGACTTTGCTGGTCCTTCTGAAGATCACGCAAGTCCTTCTGAAAGCTCCCAGTTTTCTTACTAAGGCCCCGCAACTCCCTGCATAGCTGCCTAGAAGTAAACATTATATCCTCCTCCTCATCAGAGCTTGTGTCCCGGGTGGGTGAAAGTGTCGGCAAGTCCTTCTCGCAAGAGGCCTCCTGGTCTAGGCCCACCATTTTCGGCCTGCCGATCCGCTCCGTTCCAACTAGGTTTATCGTCCACTGATGCAGCAAATTCTTTCAGTTGACTTAGGGTATTTGCCATTATAGCCTCAAATCTTCCCTTTTTTGCAAGGTTGGCCAGGTTCTACTGTCAAGATGGGGCCGGATTGCCAAATGACGCGGGGGAGCTTAAGACGATCAGACCGCCATGCTCGGTGACGTCACCAGAAGTCCGAATTAATTTATTTTAAAGTATTTTAGGGGGGCGCTAATGAGCAGCTAACTCAACGGATGCGTCTTCACGTCACTCCCAGTTCGCAGCCGAATAAAATTGTAATATTAAGTTTAAAATTACCCCGAAGCAAGCAAGATGCAGTAGAACTACATATAGGAAGGGGCAATGGATGAATATTTGGCCCCAAACCCAGCCAGATCTCAGCGGAGTACAGGGAAAACGCCGAAAAAGGTAATGGCGGGTGGCGCGGGAGAAAACACAGGCCTTGTCTCGCTCTCAGCTGCTGAGGTTACCATGCTCGGTCGGGAACTTACTGGCCAAGTCACTGCGGCTTTGGAACCTCACCTGATCAAACTGGAAAGCAAACTGGACTCCCGCTTACAGGAGGTGTTGGAGCAGCAAATCCAACAGGGAAGCCGTATAGCGGAGGCTGAAGAGAGAATCTCCCGGCTGGAAGACGAACTGCTGACAGTCCCTGGGCAAGTGATGGCTCTTCAAAAAGAACTCGAGGAATTTAAAGAAGCCTATGACTATCAGGAGAACTACCAAAGATGCCTCAGTTTACGTCTGACGGGCTTGCCAGAGAATCGAGAAGGGGAAGGAGCCCTGTATTTCTGCAGCAGAAAATTACCAGAGCTGTTGGGCCTGCAACCTAAAAATGGGAAGATTAAGGTGGAGAGGGCCCATAGGGCCGTTATACCATGACCTCAGGCAGATCAACCCCTGAGGCAGATCATTATGAGTCCATCATCTCCAGGATAGGGAGATGGTATTAAAGGCATACAGAGAGAAGGGCACACTAACTTATGAAGGTACACATCTCTTTCCTTCACAAGATTACTCAGCTTGTCTACTCAAAAAGAGAAAGATGTTTAATGCTGTCATGGCCCAGTTAAGGGGATTGAAAGTGGAGAACTTTTTGGTGTATCCGGCTACCTTAAAGCTTCGGTATGAGGGAGCAACCTTCTCATTCTGGGACGTGGACAGAGTGGAGGAATATTTGAAAACCCTCCAAAAGAAAGCAGGATGAAGGAAAACTGGAATGGCCATACGATTATTCTTCTGTTGCGGCTTGCCACCAGTTGTTTTTCTTGCAAGTGCTTGTGGAGTTAAAATGTTAAGATGGGAGTTATGTTCTATACCCTTTTGGGCTGTGTTGTATCTTTGCGACTCTAAAAAGGTGATGGTTCGAAGGGACAAGGGAGTTTAACATGCTGGTAGTTAAATCAATTCTTTCCATCTGGTGAGGATGCTAATCGATGTTCGACATGTGGCACAGGGAGGAGAATGCGATCGACGAAGGCCCATAAGAGACAGCGAGGGCAGAATGAACAGAAGGACTTCATCAGGAAAGGATATGGAATTGTGGTACAGGTGGATGTCCCGATGCCCTACCAGAGTATGGCGGCGGGAGGACTGGCACTGCATGTTTGTTCTAGGGCGTGGCCTGGTCTCTCCTGTGCGGACGCTCTGTGGGGGAGGGCACTGGCTAGTAATGAGACTTGAAAGAACTATGGAACTAGAGATGTGACGCAGATGACTTACTGGGTTATATGGTAGAATAGAGGAAAGAGCATGGTTGAAAGGTGGTGAATGGTGGGGATGTGGAACACTGGAGAGGTAAATGAAGCTATAGTTAAAGCAGAGAGGGGCTTGGTGCAGGAAGGGAGAGAAATGAGGAGAAGCACGCTGCATCAAAAAAGAAATGAAGGAGATCAGGGCCAGATTATGAAGTCTGGATGGGACTGGCTTGGGGGGGACTACAGAGAAAAGGTTTTGCTGTGCAATTAAGGGAAGGTGATAGTAATCGGGTATTTCCCAGTTGGGCGGAGTGGTTGCGGGTGGGAGGCAGCGGGGCACTATCGTCTACTGGCAGAGAGGTAATGACACTTAAGCTGAAGCCTAGTGTCGGGGGAACATATGGGAGGCGAGGACGGGATGCACACATGGGGAGGGCTAGGAAGGTGAAAGGAGAGGGGAGAATAGAAAATCAAAAAAAGAGGGTTCCAAAACATTGGAATTGGGGAAGGAGAGAAGGGTGGGAAAAGGAAAAACAGGGAGGGAAGGGGGGTACTGGCAAAGACATAAGACAAGATAAGTTAAGCATAACATGCCGTGGGAGATGGGGGGGGGGGGAGTTGGAGTTTACATGTTAACAGTTGTTTGTTTGTTTACAGATGCGATCACAGATGACTACGTTAATATTGTTATTGTACAATGCATATGGGGCCTAAAGATTTGGATAGACAAAGCAGGGAAGCTAAGAGGGAGGGCTGGATGGGCAAAGTGTGATGGATATGAGGGGAAAACAAGGAATTAAATATGGCTAGTATACAGGATATAAATGTTGTCTCTTGGAAAGTCAAGGGCATTGGAAATCCAGTGAAGAGAACCTGGCTCTTGACCACACTGAGAAGGAGGGGGGCTCGAGTAGCTCTGATTCAAGAAACCCACCTCACAGAGGCGGAGCATGCCAAATTGGCTCGGACGTGGGTAGGTAAGTGTTACTCAGCCTCATATTCTTCCCATAAATGTGGGGTGGCAATATTATTGCATAAAAACCTACCTTTTGAAATGAAATGGATAATAAAGGACCCTGAGGGGGGGAAGATATGTCTTTATTTCTGGTATCTTGAATGGGGAACAAATCACTTTTGGATGTGTATATGCACCAGTGGTATATGCACTGCAATTTTTTGTATCTTTACTGGATTTGGTCATTAGAGAACAGTTTCCTGGGCTGATTTGGGGGGGGTGGATTTTAATTGTACAATGGATGCCTGTATGGACCACTCAGAGGGGAAGGGCAGAACTTCTGAAGTTATGACCCAGTGGCAAGTAGGGCTGGTGGATTTAGACCTGGTGGATGGATGGCGCACTACTAACCCGGGGGCTAGGGAATATACATTTTATTCCAACCCACATAAGACGTGGTCCCGCATAGATTACATCTATCTACCAAGGAGTTGGTGTGGTAAAATACAGGAGGTTTCGCATAGCCCTATCCACGTCTCTGATCATGCTATGGTGGTTTTAAAATTACAAAATGGTAAAGGTAGGGATGGGCCTCCGCGGTGGAAATTTCCTACATATATAGCTAAGAACAAAGAATTTAAGGACTACTTAGAGGACCAGTGGCAGCTCTTTGTGGAAACAAATAAAGAGACTGCCGTATCCAAGGTTATAGTTTGGGAGGTGGGGAAGGCGTTTATGAGGGGAGCAATAATTGCATATATGGCCAAAATCAGGAAGCAGAAGCAAACAAAGAGGGAGAAACAGGAGCTACAGCTAAAAAGTTTGGAAAAAAGGGTGGCAGGAGGGGAGAAGGGAGAGTAGGTCAGGCTCTTAGCAACAGCCAGGGTAGCCTTGAATGCGATGCTCAGGGAGGAGGCTGGGAAAACATGGCAATATTGTCAACGCCAGGTATTTGAAGGGGGGAAATAAACTAAGCCCACTGCTGGTGCGATTAATGCAAGGTGGAAGGGGGGTAATGCATACTGTGTCTTGAGGGTGAAGAACAGGGAAGGGAAGATATGTGTGAACTCGAAGGAGATTGGAGGATGTTTCAAATCCTTTTATGAGAAATGATATTTAGCAGAGTACAAGGGAAAAGGGAATGAAATAAAATACTTCCTGAAGGATTTATCGCTCCCTAATTTGTCAGATCCCCAAAGGGAGCTGCTGAACCAGCCTTTCACCAGAGCAGAGATTCTGAGGACAATTCAGAAGCTGTGTCAGGGGAAAGCAAGTGGCCCGGATGGCTTCCCTGTGGAGTATTACAAAATGTTGGGGGGCAAATGGCTGGCATAATATGTGAACTGTTGACGAAGCAGGAGGGAGTAGAGACACCAGTTCTACCCGGGACTTTCTATGAGACTACTATATGCCTCATACCAAAACCGGGCAAAGATGACACTGACTATGTGGCGTACCAACCCATATCCCTGCTGAACTGTGACCTTAAAATTTTAACAAAAGTATTGGCAACTAGACTGGAGGCTATCCTGCAGGAGATGATCTACCTAGACCAAACTGGGTTCATTAAAGGCCGTCAGTCATATCATAATATGCGAAAATTACTTAATGTTACTTGGAAGGCCAATCAAGGGAAGAAAAAGGTGGGTATTGTAACAGTGGACGCAGAGAAAGTGTTTGACAGAGTGGAATGGGATTACTTATTCTAGGTGGTGGCCCGGTTTGGTCTAGGTGATTCGTACAGGGCATGGGTGAGGGCAGTGTATATGAGCCCCAAGGCAAAAGTCCTGTTGAATGGGGGCCTCTAAGAGCAGTTTCAGTTAGGTAGGGGGACAAGGCAGGGGTGCCCATTATCGCCCCTTTTGTTTGCACTAGCAATCGAACCCTTAGCAGTGGCTATTCGTCAGCACGAGCAGGTGGAGGGAGTGAAAAGGGCAAGAGAATTGGTGCACAAAGTAGCCCTGTATGCGGACGATATGTTACTGTTTGTGCGAAATCCACAGACATCTCTTCCCCCTTTGCCATCTATAATAGAGAAATTTGCGAGTTTCTCAGGTTATAAGATTAACTTGGAAAAATCGGAGCTGATGTGCTTCCCCGAGGGTGATAGAACTGTGAAACAGCTAGGGTTAAAAATGGCACAAAACGGGTTCACATATTTAGGGGTCAGGATAGGTCGGGATTAGGCTCCATGTATAAGTTGAATTATCTCCCCCTAATAAAAACTATTATGGCTGATCTGAGGCGGTGGGCACAGCTCCAAATATCCTGGATGGGGTGGATAAATTTGATAAAAATGAATGTTCTCCCCAGGATATTGTATCCCATGCAGATGCTACACCTAAGATTAACCAAGGGGGATATTTAAAGGTTAGGGAAAATGTTTTCGGAATTTATCTGGCGAGGAAAAAGATCGAGGATCAGCCTACGATGGCTTAAAGCGGAAAGGGGGGGTGGGTCTCAACTTTCCAGATTTCGATAATTATTATTTGGCAATACAACAACGGTGTGTGGCAGATTGGGCACACAGACCGAAGGTGGCTAGCTGGGTCAATTTGGAGCAATAGGGTACACCTGGTAGACTTACAGCGTACATTCATACCAAAGGTATAAGGGTGTACAGAGCACTGGAGAAGCGTAACCCATTGGCGGAAGCAGTACTGGAGGCATGGGGATGGCCAAGGAGACTGAAATTGGTGGGGCATGGGGAGACTGTACTAATGCCAGTGGTGGGAACCCGTTTTTCTTGCCTGGTTTGGAGGACGGGGGCTTCCGGGAATGGGAAGAAAAGGGGGTGAATAGTGTGGGGCACCTAGTGGATAAAGGAGAACTGTGCACCTTCGAGAGCTTAAAGCAGAGGGTACAGCTGTCGGACTGGCACAGGTACCGTTAAATGCAGGTCTGGGCGTACATGGAGAAATTGGACAGGGAAAACAGACCTAGATTGCAATTGGATCAGGCTAAGCAGTTGATTTATCAGGCCAGGACAGATCCCAAGGGCTTTTAAGGGAAAGCAGCTAGGATGGGGAAACAGAGATTACTGGATGGCACAGGTAACACCTAAGCCCTGTGGGAAAGAGACTTGGAGCAGGACATCTTGGAGGAGAATTGGAAAGTGGTCCTTTGTATGCCTGAAGGAATTATGGTATGTAATAAATTCAAAGAGGCCTTCTATAAGTTCCTGCATAGGTTGTATTATCCCCCGGCCATTGTGTACAAGGCACAGCCCCTAGTGTCCCTGATATGCGGGAGAGATAGGGGCACATATTTACATTGCTTCTGGACGTGTCCAGTTTTGGTGAAGTTCTGGAAAGAGATAACTGGGGAGATATCTAAGATAGCAGATGTACCCCTGAGGAGAGACCCAATCATGTGCTTATTTGGGGTGACTGTAGAGGGGTAGGAGTGGGATCCTCTACTAAGATGGATGAGAATACTACTAGTGTTGGCACGCCACTGTATCCAGAATACATGGATATCCAGCATAAAACCTACGGTTCTTCAGTGGCGCCAGATAACACTGCATGCCTTGGCATTAGAGAGACTAACAGTGGTGGAGTGAGAGAGAAGAAGCATTCTTAAGAGAATGGGACCCTTTTTGTCTTCCCTGAGTCTGGCGGAGGAAATGATAAGACCGGGCCTAGGGTGAAGCAAGTCACTGATATTATATAAGGGAATAGATGCAATGGCTAGGCTCTTGTAGGGAGATTGGAAAGCATACAGTAAAGGCAGTAGGAATATGGGGAATGAAACCTTGGAAGAACCCTATTAAAGTAATAGATTTTTTAAAAAACAAAACAATAAGAAGATGACATGATATAACGTATTAGTATCATCTTAAGGGAATATGATTAGATCCAGTATATGTGATTGACTGCATCTGTATGTTTTATTTGTATGTTTTACTTGTGTGTGTGTTTTTACCTATTTGTACTTGGTTGTATTGTATAACTGAAATCTGAATAAAAAGATTATTCAAAAAAAAAAATGTCTTTTAGTTATTTTCTCAATACCTTAGGGCACTATTTGTACTATTTGTTTAAAATAAATTTCCAACATTTTCTAAGTGGCTTTTGGGCTTTATAGCCCCATTGTCTTAGTGCAGCGCTAGTCCATTGAGCCATCAAGGATATTTTTTTTTAACTGTCCAGTTAGGAAGGGAAGGGATTGTAAATCGGGCCAAACACAATGGCAGCCATCCCTTCCACTTCCTGGTCTGCTGGTCATGCCCCCCACGCTCAGACGTTTTGTATGTTTAACCAGTTTAGCTGTGGTGTGCCCTGTTAAACTTTATGGGGATCAGTTTGAAAGCAATTTTTTTATGTGATAAAGCAACCTTTGGTATATACGAAAGCCGCCACTCAACTAATAGAGGGTCTCTTAGTTGAGCAGTGGCTTTCGTATGTACCAGTTATTGCTTTATCATATAGAAATAGTTTTGAAACTGAGCCCCATAGACTTCAGTGGGGCATGCCCCTGCACTGTTTCTGTTTAGACGTCACAAAATATCTGAGCATGGGGTTGTGGCCGATGGACTGGGAAGTGGAAGGGATTGGCTGCCAATTGGGTTCGGCCTGATTTATAATCCCTTCCCTTCCTAACTGGACTAACTAAAAACCAGGGACTGGTGCTGCACTAAGGTAATGAGCTATAAAGCCTAACAGTAAATCTTGGAAATTTCCTTTGAATTAGTCATTTCTTTTCAGTTCCCAGAAACCGGAGAGGGCCGCTATTCATTGTGATGTCCACCTTTAGGGAACCACAATATTGTTAATATAATTTTCTTTTAACTCTTTTTTGTGTAATTGTTTTTGTGTTTTGTGTCTATTTATCACTTGCTTCTGATCTGTAGGGGACCAAGATATTATTTACTTTTTTACATCTGGGAACCTTTAAGTTTTTCTGGTCTTCAGTGTCTCACATGACCAACGTACCCAAAAGGAAAACAGGACCTGTACAGGCTTTAAAAACTGAACTATCTGTTTTCAGCTCCTGGCAAAGGCACACTGCCTCAAGCTTTGTTTAAGGTGCCTGGTTCCAGACAACAATTTTTTGAATTGAGATCTCTGGAAAAGGTTTTGCCCAAAAACACAGAAAGGCTAAAGACTGCTTGTGTGTGACCAAAAGGCTCAGAGGAGGGTCCAACTCCTCAAAGTAAGGAGCAGTTCCTGTCAAAGGGGACAGAAAAGAAAGATACAGCTACTAAGGATGGTTCAGAAACCAGGGTGTCCAAAAGGGGGGAACCCTGAATCCAGCAGAAACAATAGCGCCACTGAGCAGATGCTAGAACCTGTGCCTGCTAAGAAAAAACAAAAATAAAACATGCCTCTGTCACTCCTCTTGAAAAAGGAAAGGAGTAGACAGCAGAGGACATGACTAAGGCATGGCAATTTTTACTAGGCTTTCCAAGCTATGGAAAATCTCATTAATATGCCTGTTTCCCTGGTTCCTGTTCCATACTCAATGCCTGTGGAAGAGGAGAAAATGTGTTACGAAAATTAAGAGGAAGGGGAGCCCCTGGAACAGGGTGGTTCTTCTGAGCAGGAATTTGGCTCTGCTACTAGGCCTTCAAAGGACCATTATTCCTTTGTAAGACAGATGGTGAACACCCTCAATATCTCCTCACATGAAACTGAGGAGGGTGAAGGGGAGGTAGAGTTCATGGACATGATGGGATTAACCCTTATAAAAAGATAGCATTTTCCTCTTCGCATATCCTTCAAGAAAGCCACAAACTAGGTCATGTTGGCTCCCACTTTAACTGCTGGCATCGACAAGAAAATTGAAAAGAAGTATCAAGTGGACAGACGGGGTTGAGTACCCTTATGCCCACCCTGATCATGAGGGGGTGGTCATGGGCCGTGGCACTTTTGGCGCCATCCACGTTGCTATGGGCCTTGGTGCTGGGACACTGAGGCCTGAGGCCTGGAGTCTCCACTCTGTCCTTTAGTGGAGTCCCCAGTGAGCAGTCTCCCTGGGCAGCTCTTCCAAGCAGCAAGTGTCAGGCTGGAGTGTCGCTGATACAAACAAAGAAAAGCAACGCTCACTGTGAAGACTGGGTGCTGGTAAATATGTAGCCAAAATTAGAAAGAAAACTAGCACTCCCAGCATCAGTGCATGAACCTTTTACTGTGCATTTATAACAAGTTGCAAATTGTAATACATAACAAGTGTACAAGTTCACAAACCAAGAACCAGCCAGAGTCTGTGAAGTTGTAAACTTGTTATGTATTATTAATTTTGTAACTTGTTATAAGTGCACAGTAAAAGTTTTATGCATTGATACTTGGAGTGCTGGTTTTCTTTTTGACTTGGGGTGTCGCTGTTGGTCAGTCTGGCCCCTGGTCCTTGTAGGTTGGTGGCACTGAACCCATGGGTGAGCCCCCTAAAGCCAGGTAGAGTGTTTGGTCTTCTGCCCTTACCGATGACTGTACTGCTGACTCCTTCCCTGCTGCCCACACCCCTACCTTGTGTCACATGGTAGCACCGGTTGGGCACTGCTCAGGTCATTTTGGTGCTAGTGGGGTTGTTAGTGCTTGCATGCTCACATTGGTGCCTGGTTGGCCTTTGAGGCCTCTCTTGGTGCTGTTCTAGTCCTGGTTCTAGTGTCAGATCGACTCTTGTCAGTGCCTCCCTGGTGCCAGATTCTCTTTCTACAGCCTTGGTGCCAGTTCAGTGCTTTGGTGCCAGAATGCTGCTGCGTTGTCATCAGGATGGTGCTGGGATATCTTGGCACCAGATTCAGTTTCTCCCAGCACCATCCCTAGTGATGACATTGACTCCTTTTAAAGCGCGGAGTTTTTCCAGTTCAGTCATGTTCCAGCCTTGCAGTCTTTTTTTTTTACACTTATTTTTCCCTCTGGTCACGGTCAGCAGGGGCCTCTCTCGGGCATCCTGCCGGTTCCTGTCCAGCCTGAAGTCCTCCTTGCCTGTACCTTCTCTCTCCTCCTCCTCGACACCACACTCGGCACCCCCAGCTTAACCCCTCCGGGGTGGGGTCGCCTCTTCCTTGGGCGCTCTTCTTAGTCTCCGATGTGAGCAAGGACCCGGGTGGAGTAACCTGGGAGGTCAGGCAGGTCAGACCCGGCTGCGGGCATGGGGGCAGGTGCCGTCGCCTACCCCTGCCAACCAGGTTTTTTCCTTGTTCTGATGCTCGCATTCCCCCCTCTGCGTGGGCACACCCTCGATGTAATGGCGCATGGCAACCCTGTCTTGTGTCAGGCCACGCTGCTTGCGTGCGGCCCAGTGTGCTGCAGTGCTCCCGGTCTCCACCCGGAGCCACTGGCATGCCGGGACTCCCCCCATCATCTTCCCCCCTGGGGAGGAGAGCAGCCCAGCAGGTGCTCAATCCTCACCCGCCCCCTGCCGACCCCTGGCACCCGAGCTCGCTCCCGAACTCGGGTTGCCGACATAGCGTGAGGTGTGGTGTCCACCTCAACCCCCAGCGTCACCCGGGCTGGCTCAGCCTTGCAGTCTTGACCCTTTGCACCAGCCTTGTCCCAGGTTGTGTCCAGCTACTGGTCTGCTGCATGGCACTGGGCTGGGACTGTGTTTGTCCCAGTGCTGTGTTGGGCCTGTTGCCATGTCTGGCCTGGCGCCATGTTTTACGTGGTGTAGTTTTTCTCATGGTGCCATGTCCGGTGTCATGTCTGAGCCTGGTGGGGGTCTGGCACCATGTCTCCCATGGTATCTGGTGCTATTTCTACCCCCGGGTCCAACACCTTATCTGGCAGTGCTCTGATACCGATTCTGAGGCCCTGTCTGGCACCTGGTCCTCCCTAGGGTTCTTGACCTCAAGCCCCCCTTAAACCCCCCTCCAAGGGGGTCTTTCAGACTATGGGTCTAACCCCGTCCTCAATCTCCTGTGGACGGTGATGACTCCTGCCTTGGTCTGCCTGAATGCAATCCCTTCTGCTGGGCCTCAGTTCTTGCCCATCTGTTTTTTCTTGCTCCTGGGTTATTTTCTCTTATTCCATCCCTTCGGAGTTTTGTTTAACCTGGTGTGAAAACAAAACAAAAAACTCGGGGGTATCTGCTTCTGCTTTTGTAGACTGTGGTCTTAGCAGTTGCTGACTCTAGTTTTTTCAACACGGTTGCTTCCCTGGACATGCCCTCCTCCCAAAAAAAATCTGGGCAAGGTGCCTTGCATTGCTTCAGCACACCTGGGGAATCAGAGTTCCAGATGCCTGGAATCCTTCTTTTTGCAGCTCTGCACAGTCTGCAGATCTCAGCTGTGGGTCTTTAGCTGTGATTTAAGCTCAGCCCTCCTTCCAGAGGGAAATATGTAAGTGTTTCTGCAGCTAAATTCAAAACATAGTATCTTAAGCCTACTCCATGCAGTGCAGGTTGGTTGTGACAATGGGTAATCAAGCCTCTAGTTCTGTCATGCGCTTGATAATCAATGGGGATCAATCTCCTCCAGGTGTCCACTTTCCCCCAGTCGGAGCCCCATGTGACACTCTCTTCGGATGCCTCTCTGTTGGGATGGGTAACCCACTATCAGGGCTCCAAACACAAGGTGTCTGGAACCCAATCCTGACCCCTCTCCTCTTCAGTATTTTGGAGGTGCAATCTCTTTCGTGTGCCCCTGGGCCTTGGTGGATCTCGTCAATCACAAAACAGTCCTCTTCCAGGCAGACAACAGTCTGGGATGTGTTACTGTAGCAAACAATGAAGAGCACACTCTTACCCCCTCTGCAGAGAAGTTATGAGAGTGTGGGAAGAGGACGTAGAGCAGAAGATCATACTGCAGGCCTTCTGTCAGCTAGGAGTCTTGAATACTCTGACAGAAGAGCTCACCCGCATCAGGCCCATCCTCATGAATGACTTCGTGGGATTGCTAGCTGATAGTGGGGTGCCCCAGATGTAGGCCTTTTGCATGCCTGCTCTGTGCCAAAGTGCCTCTAGAAATCTAGGACACAGTGTTTTTCTGTCAAGATGCATTAGACTGCTATGGCATTCTTCTGTATACATCCCCTCCAGTTCCCCCCAGTGCAGAGGGTGCTTGAGCTATGGGTACTGCGGGCAAAATCATTCTGATTGCACCCTTCTGATCTCGACAAAGATGGTTCCCTCTGTTGACTGGACTTAAGTCAGTAAACAGAGGATCCTTCTTCTCAGCTTGGACAACTGTCTCAAGGTCTCCTAGTCCATCCCAACCTGTGGTTCCTTCAGGCCTGGCTCTTGAAGAGAAGAGGGTGACTAGGTTCAAGGTATCTCAGTATGTCACTGAAATACTTTCTACTGCCTGTAGCCTTCCACTAGGAAAGCTTACACAGCCACATGATAGACTTTTCCATCTGGTGCTACAGATCTCGCATAGAACCCTTCTGGTGTCTAGCTGCCTGCATTCTGGAGCTCTTGCTGGGCCTTCCTGCTGCTGGATGGCAGGATTCCACAGTCAGGTTATACTTCTGTGTTATGTCTGCATGCCTTGAGCCTCTGGTTCATCTATCTGGCTCCACTACCTCTTTTGAGATTCCTTCAGGGTGTTTTTTCACACAAGCTCCCTCTTCCGGAAGCTGCTGGTTCTCTGCAATATCAACCTTGTGTTGCCCATACTTTCCCTCAGGTCCTTTAGCCTCTTGCGACATGTGGGCAAGGCTGCTTATCTGGAAAGCTCCTCCCCACTAGCTGTTTCTTCTGTTCTCAGAGTATCTGTATCAATGATTTGTTTGCAGACCCCTATACTGTTTTCTACAGAGACAAAGTAGTGCTGTGCACATGATAACTCCCTTCCCAAGTGACATTGGCGTTCCTCTGCAGCAGTCACTGTGCTTCCTCCTTCTCGCCAGCTTTCAGCATGACAGAGAGCTCTCCCTCCATTCTCTGTGTTCAGGGGTTGGGGGCCTTGCCTTTATGTGGACAGATCCAGGATTTCAAGCTATCCAGATAGCTTTTGGTCTCCTTCGCTCCCATTTTATAGGTCAGCCTCTTTCAGTCAGGTTCATTCTGCCTGCCTGGTGAACTGTCTGCACCTCTGTTATGCCATGGCACAGCTCATGCAGAAAGATCAGGTACACATCCATTTCACCCCCACAGTTGTCGCATCCTTCACGTGGGTTTTGTGTACATGTCATTGACATCTTTTGAAGCTGTAACTTGCGTGTCAGTGTGCGTTGGTTACGCTGTCTGCCAGGTAGTTTGCCATTTTTTTAACTTTTAGGAATATCTTCACCATTAATTCGCATGGCCTCCTGTCAGCCCCCAAGCTCACTCCAGTATCTTACTGGTCTTCTCCCTTGTTCAAGACCTGAATTGTAAAGGCTCTTTATTATTCACATACTGACCATTCTTACACAGGTCTTCAGGGCTCTTTATGCCCTTGGCATAAGTGCTTGTCCACTAGTTAGATTATACTGCACCTTCTTGGTAAAAAGGAACTGAAGCGGTTGGGGGCCGGTGCTGAGGTAAGCCTGGTGCCGCAAGCCACTCTCGTAGCACCATGCATGCACACAGCTTGCCTCGATGCCAGCCCTCCTAAAAAGTTCTGTTGTCTGTGGGGTCCTAGTGCCTTTGGCACAGACCTATTACTGTGAATTAGTGTTGAAAATATTCCTAGAAGATCAAGAATTACGGTAAGTATGTAATTTTCATATCTTACTTGAAGGATTAAATGCACTAGAAGTGGATAAGTCTATGGGCCCAGATGGACTGCATTCTTGGATGCATGAAGGGGAACTACCGACAAAATGTGTGCAGAGTGTTTTGATTTGTGGGTGTAGTCCTAGTGTGTACTTTCCTTTGTTTGTTGTACAGAGCTTTTTTCTAAATTTGCCTACTAGATTTAGCAACTGCTAGTTTAGTGTCAAGTTTGCAGCAGGAGAGCTGTGATTTTATGCGCCTTTGCATATCCAGCGAGCACGAAGAAAGGCTACATTCACAGTTTGGCAAAAACCTCAGGGATAATTGAGTGATCTATTCTGTAAAGAAAAGAAAGAAAACAGCTAACATAAAAACTCCACCAGTAAAGAAAGAAATTGAGGAATTCTGGAGAAGTATTTATGAAGACCCAGTTGAACATAATAGGGATGCAGAGTGGATACAGGAAATAAAAGACAGCATTAAAAATGGTATTACTAGAGATATGGAGTGGCCTGACGTAACTGCTAAGGAGATAGAAATGAAGATAAGGAAGGCCTCCAACTGGAAAACCCCAGGTCCAGATGCAGTACCCAACTTCTGGCTGAAAGTACTAACATCTTTGCACCAAGATTTAGCTACCTCAAAAAACTATTTATACGCACACCCTGACTTGACACCCATCTGGTTAACAACAGGGAATACCACACTCCTTATTAAATCTGAACCTGCCAGTCTCCCCAAGAACTATCGCCCAATAACCTGTTTACCAACAACATATAAACTATATACTGGAATCGATGCAGATAGAGTCTACAACCATTTAGACTGCAATAAACTCATGGCAATAGAACAAAAAGGTAATAAAAGAAAATCATATGGCACAAAGGACCATCTCATGTTGAACAAAGCCATTATGGAGAGCTGCAAAAAATGCCGAAATCTTAGTGTAGCATGGATCGACTACAAAAAAGCATTTGACAGTATCCCACACTCCTGGATCACTGAGTGTTTACGAATCTACAGGATACATCCCACACTGATAAACTTCATCACAACAACAATGACAAAGTGGCAAACCACCCTGCAATTAAATCATGAGAAAGGTCAAATCACCATTCCAAATATAAGTATCCAACGAGGGATATTTCAAGGTGACTCTTTGTCACCACTTCTGTTTTGCCTTGCCCTCAATCCCTTGAGTAGCCTAATCAACAACCTAGGCTATGGATACAGCTTGAACCCCAGAAACAAAACAATCAACAGCTAACATCTCACCTTCTATTTGTAGATGACCTAAAACTTTACAGTTCATCTGACAAACATTTGAAAGAACAACTACAAATTGTTAAGACCTTCTCTGATGACATACGGATGGCGTTTGGCCTGAGACAAATGTGCCAAAGCAACATTTGTAGCAGGAAAGTTAACTCGTAAAGAAAACATGAATCTGGAGGTTTGTGACATAAAAGAACTTGAGCAAGAGGGTGTATAAATATCTGGGAATAGAAGAAGGAGCAACAGCACAACATGAACAAATGAGAGTAAAAATAAGCAAGGAATATTTTAGAAGGTTAAAGCTAATTTTGAAAACTGCTTTGACAACACGAAATAAAGTGCAAGCTGTAAATCAACTCGCCCTTCCAGTGATATCATACAGCTTTGGTGTGATAGACTGGCCACAGAAAGCGTTGAACCAGCTAGATATAAAAACAAGAAAAATGTTTCATGCTCACCAATTAATATACAAAAATCAGTGTATGCCAAGATTATACATCCCAAGGGCAGAGGAGGCATGGGCCTCATTGAGATTGATTACACATAGATCCACAATAGTGGGGCTACATACATACCTGACATCCTTAGACCCAAATATAGTCAAGGTCTTGCATCATGAAGAAAATAAGCCTAAAATGACTTCACTCATCAAATTAGGAGAAGCCTTCAGAAGGGTAGCAGAGATTGATGTCAATCCAAAGGTAGATAAGGAATTGTCAGCAACAGAAAATGCAAAGAATCAGAAAAAGGAGTATAAGGATAAAGACCAACAGAAAAGAAAAAACAATTGGAAAGTCCATAATTATAGTGGAAAATACAGGGAGCTACTGGAGCAACCACAGGTCGATCAAGCCCTGACCCATGATTGGTTAAAAAGAGGTGAATTTAGGCCACGAGATGAGAGACTAATAATGGCAGCCCAAGATAGTGGGCTACGCACAAGATGGTTCACAAAATCCATAGAAAAAACAGGAGAAACAGACAAGTGTAGGTTCTGTAGTACAGAATTAGAAACAGTTGCGCATCTTGTGGCTGGATGTGAAGTACTTATGGCAGAAGGCCTGTATACTGAAAGACACAACAATGTAGCAAGATTGATCCACTGGAAACTGTGCAAACACTATAACATACAGGTAGCAGAGAGACACTGGAAACATGAACCACAAAGAATCACAGAGAATGAAGAAGTAATGATCACATGGGATCACCCCATACCAACAGCCAAGAAAGTGGAAGCAAGAAAGCCTGATATTGTAATACAAGAAAAGAGGACAAAGGTAGCATTACTGATTGAAATAGCCACCCTAGTGACTACAGTGTGCTGCGTACAGAGAGACACAAAATCATGAAATACCAAGATATGCAGTCAGAAACCAAACTGATGTGGAATAAGGACACAGATTGTTCCAGTAGTGCTTGGAGCAATGGGACTAATCAAAAGAATTTTCAGGCACATTTAAATATGCTACCAATATTTGTGACACCTTATGAACTTCAAAAGGAAGCTATTTTGGGGACGTTGCGTGTGCTGAGAAGAGCGCTCTCAGCAAACATCAAAGATTAATACAGTACTAATTTCTTGAGTTTTGAATATGCCCTGGCTAAAGAATGGGGTCCATTCTTGCCACGGTATTAGAAATCCCTAAACATTTGGAGACACTAACCCCTAAAGAAACATAGTTTTCACTAATTATATCACTGATAACTTGGAGTGAGTCGTATGCTTTTTTTTTATAGCTGTGTGTAGTTTGATGAAATGAAAAGCTTTAAAAGCGAAACAGTTACTCTTGCTGACTAGATCTAGACCCATACTTAGAAAACAAAAAGACTGAATTAGAAAGAATTGTTTAGCTGAGGCCAGAAAATCAGTCTCTTAACAGCAGATTGCTGCTGTAGCAGCTGTCACTCACTGAATCAGTGGTCTTGGACGCACCATCATCACATGGGACTGGAGTCATTGTCGGGAAAAGGAAAGCAATAGCAAATTCAAACATGGAGCTTTCCAGGGGCTATATAACTAGTAGGCAAATTTAGAGTAAAACTCATAATAGCTAACAAAGGAAAGGACACACTGGGACTACACCCACAAATCAAAACACACTGCACAACTAATGTTTATGCAAATTTTGACTGTTCTCTTCTTCGTCATGGTGATGAGGCATGTCCTAGCTGAGCCTCTAGCAAAGCTGCTCAGCAGCTCACTAAAGGCAGGGAAAGTACCCAGAGACTGGAGGACAGCAAAGAGAGGGTGCAGGGATGAACCAGGGAACTACAGACCTGTCAAATGTCTATTGTGGGAAAGCTACTTGAGACAGCAGTGAAGTAGAGGATAGTGAGCTTTCTGGAGGCAAAAGGTCTGAAGGATAAAAGACAACATGGGTGCATGGGAAGGAGGGAATGTCAGACAAATGTGATTGAATTATTCAATTGGGGAACAAAGGTAGTGGACAAGGGAAAGGTCATGGACATACTCTACCTTGATTTCAGTTAAGCCATTGACTCCGTTCCATATGGATGGTTGGTGAAGAAAATGTGTAATGTGGGGCTAAGTGAAAAAGTCAATAGACTGGTGGGAAATTGGCTATGTGACAGAAGCCACAGGGTGCTTGTAAATGGGGAGCTCTTTGGGGGCAGGGAGGTCACCAGTGGGGTACCACAGGGATTATTTTTTGGGCCCTGTCCTCTTTAGTATCATTATGTGTGACACAGGGGTAGGGGTACAGTGTTAGATATGCCTCTTCACAGGTGATATCAGGATCTGTGGCCGGGTGGATAGTGAAGATAGCATCAAAATTATGAGAGAGGATCTGGGAAGGTTAGAGAAGTGGTCAGTAATATGGCAGTTAAAATTTAACTCTCAAGTTCAAAGTGATGCATATAACCCATAGGGGCAAAAAAAAAAATCTGAAGACTGAATACAGAGTAGGGGATGTTACAATGGAAAGCTCTACTGAGGAGTAGGAGTTGAGTGTAATACTTTCAAAAAGTTTGAAAGCAGCAGTGCATGCCAGCAGTGAACATTTTGACTTGTACTTTTCTTATTCAATATTGCCCCGATCCCCTGTCTGGTATGGTACCCTTGTTTTTACCATTTTGAGTTTGCTTGAGCAATGTTTTGTACATGTTAAAGAATAAAAGAAAGGGTATTTTTAATATGGCTTGGTTCAGGTTTTCATAAGTATTCCCTCTGGTTTTTGACACTTACTGTTTAATATCACTTTTCTCATGGCTAAAATGAAGTAGCATGTAGCAGGCATGGTTTCCTGACTTTATGGGACAACAGGTGTTCAAAAACAGTTGAGAATACTGACCAAGTCATTTTTTTTTTCATGTCATTTTCCCTTCGGTCGCAGCCTGCGGGACCTCTCTTTGGCATCCTGGCCTGATCCTGCCCACCTGAGGTCTCCCCATCCCGAGCCTCCTCTCTCCCCCCCTTCCCCTGCAGCCAGTACCCCCGGCTTGACCCCTCTGGGGTGGGACTACCCACCTCTTGGGCGCTGTCTTATAGACTGGACAAGCTGCAGGTGAGGGCCCGAGAGGAGGAACTGGAAGGCTGGGTGGGTGAGATCCAGCGGTGGGCATGGGGGCCAGGTGCCATCACCTACTCCACAGAGCTGGTTATTTCCTTGTTCTGTTGTCCCCTCCCCTCTCCTGAGTGTGGCGTGCAATGACGCCATGGCACATGGCAACTCTGCCGGGATCTGCCAAGCACCCCCACGTCTTTATTGTCCGCTTCCTGCAGCGCCCCCTATCTCCACTGGGCTTCGACGGGACACTGAACAATCCTGTAACCCTCCCCCCAAGAGCTGGAGAGCAGTCCATTGGATGCTCAATCCTCTCCCTCCCTTGCCAACCCCCCAGCACCCAAGTTTGCTCCCAAACTCAGGTCATCGGCGTAGCGTGAGGTGTGGTATTCAGCACCTCAACCCTCTGTGCCACCGGTGCCTGCTCTGAACCATATTAAAAGGAATTTTTTTAAATGCAAATAAAAGTGCTGAAGCAGGCTCAAATTTGGAAAAGAAGGGTATCGTATAAGACAGGAGGTAAGAGCCAGTCTAATATGGAAATAAAAGTATAGGACAAAATTTTCTCCATAACATGAACTGCTGCTTGAGAACAACAGCATAATGCAACAGGGCATTGGGAAGAAC
The DNA here is from genome assembly GCA_016271365.2 of Neoceratodus forsteri. Classification (NCBI taxonomy): domain Eukaryota; kingdom Metazoa; phylum Chordata; order Ceratodontiformes; family Ceratodontidae; genus Neoceratodus; species Neoceratodus forsteri. The sequence continues at coordinate 8,434,127 of JADMNL010000040.1, forward strand.
AAATGGGATTTTAAGGTGCAGATGGAGAAGGACAGGCAGCAGGAGAAGAGTGGTGGTGCTGCTGCCACTGCATAGATCATTGGTTCAAGCTCACCTGGAATACTGTGTATAGTTTGGAAGACCACATTTAAAGAAGGACAGAGACTGGGTGGAGATAGTACAGAGGAGAGTTACAAGAATGATTTAGGGACAACAGGGAAGGACTTATGAAGACAGGTTGGCAGATCAAAACATGTACTTGCTGGAGATGAGAAGGGAAAGGAGTGGCATGCTTGAAACACGCAAATACCGTTATGGGGTGAACAAAGTGGACAGTGGGGATTTTTTCAAACTGAGTGGGAACACAAACACCAGAGGAAATGCCATAAAATTGTAGGAGTCAAAATTCAAGAGAGATATCAGGAAACATTTTTTTTTAGCAGGGGTAGTAGTTGAGGGGTAGAATGAGCTGATGGGAGAGGTGGTCTGTGCAAAGATGGTAAGAGGGTTCAGATGTGGTTGGGGCAGATACATGGGCAAAGTAGGCATTGGATAAAATAAGCTGATGGGAGAGATTGTCTGTGCAAAGACAGTGTGGGAGGGGGTTCAGATGTGATTGGGGCAGATACATGGGTCAAGTAAAGACAATTCAAACAAGCATTGGCCAACACCAACCATGTTCACTTGCTGGTATGCGCTGTGTAGTTGTTGGGTATAGATAGCGCAGCAGTTATGTATGCATTCTGAATGTGTGCTATGACAATGGGAATACTTTTAACATTGTCTCTTAATTTGTCAGATGATGTGATATTGAAATATGCATATAATGTTTTTGATGTTTATTATTGTGTTTTTAAACCAACTTGGTAAAGCAGGAAAAGAGCCACTTTTTTGAGGGGGTGGGGCGACGACTGTATTTTCTCTTCAGATTGGTTGCTACTACAAGAAAGCTTCACTGATGCAGCAACATGGTTTAAATCCCACAAGCTTACTCTTAACAACAGCAAAACCAAATAAATGCTGTTCCATGGTACCCACAACAAACATGAAAACCAGAGACCTCTCTATCTTAAACAGCAAAGGGGCAACCCTTGAAAAAGTACATCTATTTAAATATCTTGGGGTGATTCATGACCCAACACTTGGATACTCTGAACATATCAACTACGTAGCAAAAACTGTGAATGCCCGCATAGGCCTGCTCTATAGACTGCCTCACGGATGAAGCCCTAAGCACTGCCATTCACAGTTCAGTAATCTCTATAATAGACTATGGGCTTGTGATCTACAGGTCTGCCACTGACACAGTTCTCCGACGCATCACCACAGCACTAAACAAGGCATGTCATCTCCAAACATCTGCAAACCGACTTACACACCTGCGAAATCTATGAACATGCAAACTGGCTCCAACTGTCTGGCAGAATTAAATATCAAACCTGCATCCTAGCAAAAAAGCAAACATTGGACCTACTACCCCCTGGATCACAGGCACTGCTGAGACCATATAGCAGGCCACGACAAACCAGGAATTCAAACAACCTATCCTTTACTGCTTCCCTTTGCAGGACTACCCAAGGCCAACAATACCTATTTTTCAGAGCTTCCTCTTGGTTCAACACCCTGCCAGCAGAAGTTACCAGCAAAGCAACCCTGTGTGCCTTTAAGCTCAGCCTGCGTCAATACCTCATCTCCTGTGCCTCCTGCAACTGTTATACCTAAATGGTTTATCCCCCCACCCCCACACCCCACCCTTCCCTCCTCCTTTACTCCCTCCACACACCTCCTCGCTGACCCTGACCCACCCCCAACTCCCTCTCTTTCTCCCTCTTTACATCAGCCTCTGGCCTCACCTCCCTCTGTCAGATGGCTACCTATACGAATCTATGTTGTTTAATTTGTTATAGAAGTGATTTGCACAAATGTGATGTTTTGGTAATTGACAAAGCTGCTATGTTTATTTCTCTTTTGCACAATACCACTGCCTGTCTTAATGTTTCAAGTGACCTGACGTGGAACCTTTGTAAAAGAGCCCCTGGCTCAAAGGTGTATCTGATTACCTTAAATAAATAAATAAATAAATACGATTGGGGGCACTGTCGGTTTTTAGTATCTGTTTTTGGTCCTATGGGACCAATGTGCCTGTCAAAGACTACATGTTTGCTGACTGTATTTAGGGTGCCTATTTTGCCTCATTCAATGGATTATTGTTATTTTTCAATCCAAATGTGACTTTACTCGACCTGAGCTTCCTACATCATAGCTCATCTAAAGTTCCACCCGCTCAATGCCTCTGCGTGTTCCTGAGAACAAGAGAGCATGTGTCTGAGGAAGGTGGCCCTGAACTAATATGAACTTGGGCATGCACGAGTTACGCATATTTTAAGCAATCTGAGATAAATGTATGGCCTGAAAGTGGGCTTTGTCCTAAACACAGCAGCATGATTTATATATAAAAATGAGCATGGAAACAAAACATTTACTTTGAAAAATTGAAATGCGACTTGGGGCATGTGCATCAACACCAACACCTTTCACAACCACATGGGGAAAAAAATCTTCACAAAAAAGGGGCCTACTAGCATGGGAACATAATAAAAGAAATTAACAAAAAAGCATACACTACCTCAACCCTACTGTTGAGGTATACTGTTTATTTGAGCTATCCTGCACATTACCAGCAGGCCCTGTGGAATAAAGTCCTGTCTTTGCGTGAAAATCTGCCTCCCTAAGACAAAACACACTGGGTACATACTGTGAAAGATGGTTTGAAAGCAACAAAATATCCTTTTCCAGTGGCTTTTAGTGTAAACGACACTGCATCTAGAGGCATAATGAATGCAGTGTCTGCAAAGGGATTTGCACGACTTAGACCAACTGAGTTGTTACAGGACAAGCAGAACAGAGAAAATGTTTCCCCCTCTGAAGGTTCTTTATTAGGTGACAAAACTGAGGCATTCTGGAAAAAGTTGATGAACAAAAGGTAACTTAAAAATGTGTCTGAAAAAGAGAGGTCCTGTATACAGGGTAAGACTGGGGTACAGGGACCCACCTGGAAAATTGATACAGGGGCCCACTTGAAAAATTAATAGGGGAAGGCCCAGGGTGCTACACTCATATCAGTATTCCACTTAAATTTGATACAGTAGCGTGTGTTTGCATCTTAAATTTACTTACAGTGTCACAAAATACTCAGTTTAATTGGCAAATAGATGATAAATGCAAAGACTATCACAATTTAAAGGTGTCCATGTACCCAACAGAGGGGTCCACCTGGCTATTTATTTCCAGGTATCCTGGTGGGCCAGTACAACTCTGCCTCTGTCCTACAGGCCCTGTAGAAAGGTAGACATGGTAAAGGCTTAGTACAACAGATCCTACATGTACCATGAATACCCTTTTTTTGATCAATATGTTTTTCTAGATTTTGAAGTTGATATCTAAACAAATACAGCTACATAAAACATTTTTACATAACAATCTTAAATGGGCAAGATATATAGATTAAAAAACATACATGTGCAATTCATTATATTACTTGTAAAGAGCTTATAAATAGTTAAAAGTCCCAGAGGTATTAATGCATTCAAATACTGTATCATGAGACTGAATATATTACAATTAATTAATAGCTATCCTTTAACCATCCTTTAAATGAAATTAATCTTAAACCGTAGTAATCTTGTTTCGCTAATTACTGTTAATTTGTAATAACTAATCACAGAGGGGCACAGAGAGAGGCGAGCAGAAGAGGAGCCAAGCAGAAATCTGCCTCTGCTCCTCTGCTTCAGGCAAAGCTCAGCTCCTGACAATTTTACCCAAGTTGCCACAGACCTGTTGACAATATGAGGACACCTGTCTTACTGCCTTGAAGAATTGACAAAGATTACCACAGAAAAGTAGATCCTGGAGGTAATATGACAGGGTTTAACCTTTCAGTTTTTAAAACTTCAGAGTTAAGCACTGTCAAGAGGTTTTTTTTTTTTTCGGAATTCCGAGCACAAAAAAACTACTGGATTTGAAAGTGAAGAAGCTGATTCAACTCAGTGCAGTGGAGAAGGTTCCATATTATCTTGTAAGTTGAGTGCCAATATAATAGGAAACATGTCATGGCTTCACTAAAAATATCAGATTTATTTTCATGAATGCTTTCAGAGCACAGTGACCTCACGAATGGCATAGCCACAAGCAGGTTCATCAGATTCTGAAAGCATGAATGAATATAAATCTGATGTTTTCAGTGAAGCCATGACATAATCGATTTATGCAGTGGCCTTAATTTTTCTCTGTTTGTGTACTGATGCATGTGCAGGCTTGATTTGATCTAGATGTGTGTTCCTTATAACGTTTTGTATTGTTCTGTTTGTGCTCACAATTATACGTCCACCGTGTTCTCGATCTTTTGTTGTTTGTTGTGGTTGCCACAGCACTGTCAAAATTTTTACATTTTTAAAATGGGGGAGGATAAATCCTGCATCCTGATTGGCTTGGACCTGTGCAATGAGCGAGTACAACGCATGAGGGGAAGTGCTCGCAATCAGGGCACAGCACACTAATAATATTGTTGCCTTTTTGTTAATTCCTAATTGCCATTACAAACATAGCTGCCACTTGTACTATGTAAAAAAAAAAAAAAAAAAAAAATCATATAGACTCTACAAATGAAACTCCCTCAAAATAAAAAGAACAAAATGATTAAATGTTCTTTTCCTGTATATTCCCCGGCTAACATACATACACAAAAAAAATGTAGTGCTATTCTCAGCTTTATTTTTTTTTGGGAACTTCTTTTCTGACCATGAATTCCCCCATCCTTCCCTGCCTACCGGGGATGTCTTTGCTGCTTGCTGTGCCCCAAATACAGTTGAATCACTGGCTTTACTGAGGCCTTCTGTTGTGTGTGTGCTTGTGTGGGGAGAGGTGAGCATTCTGCCAGTAGAATTCTGCAGAAGTTTGAATTCTGCATTCCATGATAAACAAATAATCCATCTATTGAATGTGTGACTAGACAGAAGCCTCACAGCTGGGGAGGGACTACTTTTTACTAGTTACTTTTGACAAAAAAAACCCACCTTTTTTAATTTAAAAAATTTTTTTGTTTGTTTTTTTTAACTGTTCTAAGGTTACTGATTTTATAAACGCAGTAAGACGCTTCGAGGTGAGCATTGTGCTGGCACAGTGCACTTTCAGGGGCTGAACATAGAAACATAGACAGTGATGGCAGATACAGACATGTGGTTTATCTAGTCTGCCCAGATTCTCTAAATCCCTGGGATCATTCTTGGAACCTAGTGTTCCCCCAGGGTACTAACCCTCTTGGACTTTACTCTAGTTAACTTCCCTGGTTGTGTTGGCCCTGGTAACCACTATTCCCTTCATTCTATCCCTGGCCTGTTTGAACCCCCCTTACTGTGCTGTCTCCTACCACCTCAGCTGGCAGACTGTTCCAGGGCTCCTGCACCCTTTCAGTAAAAATAGTACTTCCTCACTTCTCTCCTGAACCTCACAACTGCCAGCTTCCACTCATGACCCCATGACCTTGAGTTTTTACTCAGGCTAAATAAATCCCCGCAGTTCACTTTATTAATTCCTTTGAGAAATTTGAAGTCTCAATCATATTGCCCCTCTCCCTTCTGGTTTCCAATGAGTACAAATTAAGTGCCCTGAAGTCCGCCTCATAGGACTTCCCCTGCTGTCCCTGAATCATTTTGGTCACTCTGTGTTGCACTATCTCTAACCTACCCCTGTCCTTTCTAAGGTAAGGACTCCAGAACTGGGCAAAGTACTCCAGGTGAGGCCTCACCAGGGCTGTGTAGAGAGTAGTATCACCTCTTTTCTCCTACTGTCAGTACCCCTCCCAATGCATCCCAGCATCCTGTTGGCCCTACTATAGGCCTTGTTGCACTGACTTGTTTAAGGGAGTTACTGATTATAGCACTACAGACAAGGAATGGGATCTAGGAGTTAAGTCTCTCCCCTCCCATCCAGTACTCTGTCATGGGGTTCTTTTTCCTTTGGTGCATTACTTTGTACTTTTTTGCATTGAAGTTTAACTGCCAGATCTTTGACCACCCCTCTAATCTTAACAGGTATTTTTGTATATTCCTTATTCTTTCCTCACAATCCACCCTCCCACATAGTTTTGTGTTGTCTGCAAATAGACACAATTTGCCCTGGATTCCTTCTCCAGTGTCGTTAATGAACATGTTGAAGTGGACTGATCCCTATGGAACCTCGTTCATTACCTCCTTCTCTTCTGCTCTAAGCCTGTTGACCACTACCCTCTGTTGCCTACCTGCTAGCTAGTTTCTCACCGAACTCACAAGAGCTTTACCTGCCCCAGGCCCTCCATTTTCTTAAGTAACCTCTTATGTGGTGCTGAATCAAAGGCCTTACTAAAGTCAAAGTACAACAAGTCTACTGCGTGGTCCTTGTCTATCTCTCTTGTTGCCCAGTCAAAGAAGACTACCAGGTTGGTCTGACAAGACCTTCCTGTGACAAAACTGTGTTGTTTATCATCCTGGAGTCCGTTGCTCTCCAGGTATTCTACGAGGTCCTCTTTAATCAGGGACTCCATCAGCTTCCCTGCAATGGAGGTAAAGCTAATAGGCCTATAATTCTCTGGTTGCTCCTTGTCTCCCCTCCCAATACAGCGGTACTATGTCCGGTAACTTCCAGTCCGTTGGGACTACCCCAGTCCTGAGTGAACTGTGAACAACTCAGTCAGTGGATCAGCCAGCTAGGCTGCCAACTCCCCCATTATCCTTGGGTGCAGCCCATCTGGACCTGGGGTCTTATCAGTCTGGAGGGCTGCCAGCCCCATCCGAACTCTTTCCCCAGTAAATAATGGCAGACTCATTTCTGGGATTCCCTTTGAGGCTGCTGTGATACTGCTCTCAGGCAGGGGCCCGTCTTCTTTCTTAGTGGAGACGGAGCAAAAATAGTAAATCTTACTTGTGTCAATCTTCACCATTCATCACTGTTGGGTTTCTGCTGGAGACAGGCACCAAGCGGGAGACTCTTTTTTGGGGGTGGGGGAGGGCCAGATTATGTGGCACCTCGCAGGTTGGCCAGGAAAATGCTGGTCCTCCTCCACCTCAGTTTTGCTTCTCCCGCTGTTGAGACAGCACCTTCAGCCACTCGAGACTTTTTGTGGCCTAGTTTTAATGATGCCACAGTTCGATGCCGTTCAGACCTTCAACTCTGTCTCGGTTCTGCTACTTGACGCTGCTGCAGACCGGTAAAGTCTTTCCATTTATTTGTGTGCGGCATCGAGTCTTTGCTTATTTTTAGATTTTGTTACTGTTCCATCATGTCTGGTCATCGGGACAAAAAGCGATCTAAAAAAAACAGGTCGGCCCCCTATGCGTCGATGTCCCTGTGGCTTACAGATTTCCGTGACCGACTGACGTGACGTGTGCCTCTCCTGTCTTGGACCCCAGCATGATATGGATTCCTGCGATGCCTGCTTCTCAGTGGACCATTGCGTTTTAAAGCACCACACGTTAAAGTCGGCAGGGCCCCGCTGACTTTTGGGGGGCAGCGTTTCTTGTGCTGGTCCAAGCTCAGGACTCTCTGTCCTACCTCCAGGTCCCTTCCCAGGTCTGTATGGCCCGGTGAAGAGGGGGGCCTCCTCTTTGTCTAGCCTTGCCATAGAAGATGTCCCTACCGTGGTGCCAGAGTGCTGTTCCGGCTCCGTTTCGGGCCGGGCTGGGAGCATCACCTTGGCAGTCACCTCCTCGGAGGTGCAGGTTCCCCCGTTGTCAGGGCCCATGGCTGCAGGTCCTGGCGTAGGACGTTCCCCAGTGCTGCTATGACCAGGGGATCCCTCAGAGCTGCCGATCTGGAGCCCTTCATAATTGTCTCCTACTTGGAGGCAGATGATTCTGAGGCGGATCCGGATTGGCTGCCTGATTCTTCCGAATCAGAGGGGGTCCCCACGACCCAGCACCATTGCTTCTCCCTAGATGCCCCCTCTGGTGGCTCAGGCAACTGCAGCTTGTGCTGATCTGCCATCCACCCCTGGCTTCGGGGGCCAGCTCTGTCCTGGTGGTCTTTCTGCTGCTGGTGTGGCGATCGGGTTCCTGAGTGAGGGAGTGGCTGCTTTTCTCGGTGCCATTCCTCCTCTCAGGATTAAGATCAAGCGCCCTCCTCCTGAGACCCTCCCGAGGGGGACCTTTGGAGTCGAGAAAGCCTTTGGCACGGAGTCGGGGAAGAGGGCTTCCTTGGAGTCCTCAGGGTTGAGGATAAGGGGCAAGGCACCGCGGCACACTTCCATGACCCCGTGAGGTCAGGGAATGAGCTGTAGTGCTGAGCCATTTGTTCTTCCCTCGGGTTCTCCCATGGAGGTCTCTGGGTGGGGCTGGCATCCGCACTTCTAGATCCATGGGGCCCCGGTCCCCTCATAGGGTAGCTCACCCTACAGGGTTAAGCCCTCACCATTTTGATTTTCAGGACAGGATGGTGAATCTACAGACTTGCGATTTTCCTCTGATGCCAGGCTCTCCTGTGGATTCTGCTAGCCCTGGCAGAGGCACGTCACATCAGGTGACAGGCTGGCCCACACCTCTGTGCCCAGCTCCCTTTTTCCCAGGCCATGTTGGCCCTCTGGGGTCTTTGACCTGGGATCAGTTTAGGTCTCAGGCTGCAGCTTTCCCTCAATATGTTAGGGCCATGGACAAGCAGGTCTTCTGACCAGTTCACCCGCCACAGCCAAAGTCTGACTCATCAAGTTCCTTGACCTCCTCGTCTTCCTCCACTGGGGGAAGAGGAACCTTCCATCCACCTGTCCTCAGACACTGATCAAGTCTAGTATCAGCACCTCCTGTCACGGTTGGTTAGGGACTTACGCATCTCCTGTTATGCGAGGGTCAATACCGAGCATGCGACACAGACCTTCCTAGGCAAATACGGGGCACACCATTTGGTAGTCCCGTCCTGGCTGGTTCCCTTCCAGCAAGCATCGAACAGTGCCTGGCAGTGTCCATATTCACTAGAGCCAGCCTTTATGGACTGCCACAGGCGGTATTGCGCAGTCTGTGGGCCTCCTGGTGCTGTGCCTGATCCACCTTCTGGACTGACGCGGCTGGACACCCTGTTTGGGCTTCGACGCCCGGTCCGCAACATGACCCCTGAGACTGACTCTCGAGAGTTGGATTGGCTGGGGCGAAGTGTTTTCTCTTCAGCGTGGAGCCTGTTGGCGATCATATCACAACATGTGCACCATGCTGCCTACAACAGGCATCTGTGGGTGATGTTAGGTCAAGCTTTAGCATCACTGATTCAGAGGCTACCTGGCAAGCCGTAGTCCCCCTCCGCTGTAGGCCTGGAGTTGGCGAGGCACCAAGCAAGGGCATCGTATGATGCTAGTGAGGTCACTTCATGGCTTGCGGGGACAGCAATCTGCATTAGGTGGACGGCATGGCTTCGCCTGTCGCGGTTATCACCTTTGGCCCGGCTTAGGTTAGTGGCCTCCTCCTTCCAGGGGACCCATCTTTTTTTCCCTGCAGAGTGAGATGGGATCTTCAGGGGCACCTTCCTTCCCCTAAGGTTCGGGGGACCCCGTCTCACTCTGACAAGTCCCAGCCATAAACCGGCTAATGGAAGGTCCCCCCTCTCCCGGGGGAGGAACTGAGGGATATTTTCCCTCGGGGTTATTGGGCCCCCTTCAGGGGTGCTCGGTACTCACCCAGCAGTGATGAATGGTGAAGATTGACACAGGTAAGATATGAAAATTACGTACCTACCATAATTCTTGATCTCCCTGTGTATCTTCACCATTCATCAATGAATCCCTCCCACCTTCTCCTCTCATGGCCTCAGTCCCTGCAACATGCGTCCCTCTTGCCCCCCTCGGTTCTCCACTCCCGACAGTTGTTGGGGGTTGATAGGGCAGGGTCGGGTTCGAGCAGATCTTGAACCCTTCAGGGTTTTCCTTGGGATCTCCAGGGGCCCTCCTCTCGTGGACTCCTTGCTTGACCTGCTCAGATGGGTCTGTTCCAGTCCGGGAGTGGTGCCTCGGCCTCCCAGGATGCTCCTCACTTCCTCCCTCCCTTGAGGAGGGTATGTTCTGTATCAGTCATTTCCTCCTCAAAACCCTGTTGGTGTTTTCAGGGGGTTGAGAAATGTAATACTTTTCTCAACATAGTTGGGATTGAGACTGGGGGGTGGCCTCCCTCCAAACTCTGGTGATGTAACCATCCTTGGTTTCCTTGCCGCTCTCTCAACTTCTGGGCAGTGTTGGCTCTGCCTTGGTCATTGGGGCACAACTCTGGAACTCTTGCAGCCTTCTACTGCGTTCCTTGCTAAACTTCTGGGCACTTAGACCCTCCTCTCTCTTTTTCTCTTTCTCTCTCTCTCTCTCTCTGCTTCCTCTCCCTTCTCCTCCCTTGGTTGCTCAGGGACTGGGGTCTCCTGGCCCACAAACCTCAGGCCCCTCCTTTCTCTTACCTGTCCTCTTGTCGGCGTACTCTTTTTCAGTTTCTTCCTTTACTTTTACTGTTTCTTGGGCTCCCTTGCCCTGCCCTCCTATCTCTTTACTTATTTCTTCCGTCTCTCTCCAATGCGCAGAACTGAGGTGGAGGAGGACTCAACGGCCAAGTACTGCCAACCCACGAAAAGCCACATAACAGGCTGGTTTTATGGGTGGTGCCATCGCTGGCCCCTCCTCAAAAAAAAAAATAAGTCTCCCGCTTGGTGCCTGTCTCCAGCAGACACCCAACAGGGATGAATGGTAAAGATACACAGGAAGATCAAGAATTACAGTAGGTACGTAATTTTCATTTCACAATGGCAGGCTCCTGCCCATCTTCTTCTATCGCCCATCCCCCCCACCAGTCATGTGATAACCCACCATTTTTTGTTTTTCACTAATTTAGCTAAAAAACTATTTTTCACCTTTCTTCACCAACTCGCAGTTCTATGTCTGCTTTTGCCATCCTGATGGTTCCCTTAGCCTCCCTGGCTTCCTCCCATTCTGCCTCCCTTGCATTCATAAAAGACCCTCTTTTTAGCCCCTACTGCTTCCCTGACTCTAGATGAGAACCATAGTGGTTTCTTTGATCTATTTTTCTTTGTCACTGCTTTTACGCATGTCTTTGATGCCTCAAGGATAGCCCCCTTGATTGCTTTCCACTTATCCTCCACCCTGTCTATTTCCCCTACTCTCTCTAACTTCTCCCTGACCAGTTCCCTTATCTTAATGAAATCTGCTCTTTTAAAGTCAAGGACCTTGGTTTTTGAGTGTGGCTTACCAGACCCTAGGGCCAGCTCAGACCACACAGAACTATGGTCACTATTCCCCAGTGGCTCCCCCACTCTCACGGCACCCACCAGCTTTGTGTTGGTGAGTGCTACATCTAGGACTGTGGACTGCCTGGTGGATTCCTTAACTAGCTATACCAGGAGATAGTCCTGACATGCATCCAGCAGTGACGGACTCTTGGTGCTCCTTGCCACCGGGACCTCCCAATCAATGTAAGGCAAGTTTAGGTCCCCTACCACTATGACCTCCTTCTTTGTCAACCCTCTTCTGAGTTCCTCCTCAAGTACTCTCTCCCTTTTCTCCCCTTGACCTGGGGGCCTATAAACCATCCCTAATCTTATCTTTCTGCTCGAGCCCACTTTGAATTGCACCCATATAGACTTAGTTTCCCCATCTGATCCTCTGATGTCCCCAGCTTCAGTCATTTCTTTTTTTTTTTTACTTTGTTTTTATTAGTTTACCAATACTTTTACAATGAAAAATAACATATAGTGGACAGTCCTCTTATACAATATCTTTTGGGACAAAATCTCTTAATTCAAGGAGATATGTATTCACTATATAGCAATACCACATTAGGGGTTGACCACTTTAAAAATTAACCTAAATAAAAACATAGGATAAAGCTGCATGATTGAGTCCTAGAGCAGCATGGCAAAAACTAAAATGCTGTAATGTCCAACATTAGTCCAATAAGAAAAGGCCAGTCCCATTACGAGGCATATTTATTTATTTATTAGCTTTTGTTTACTGGGTAAGCACACTAGACAAGGAATGCCTATTTTCAGGTACGACCCAGGAGATTACAAAAGCATGGTTTACAAAACAGTGTGAGGGAATTACATCAATGTGAAATACAAGCAGTGAGCACGGTGATACAAATAAGCAGGTACAGGATAAACAGATAAGCATATACATCAAGGGTAAGAACGCGCAAACAATAGTTACATTTTGTGGAAATAATACAAGTGCAATTTGTCCCATTTTGAGGATGGTAAGTGCTGAGGTGAAGGGCATGCAGGGTAGATAATTCCCCTTACTAGAGCTCAGAGGGGGTAGGGGACCAGGAAAGGGGAGAGTGCACACCATTGTCCAAGCAGGACAGGGGATATCAAGCAGCCCTGGAACAGTTACAGGCTGAGGCAGACTTCAGCTGCAACCAGAGGGTGCTCTTAAAGATGGGATGGATTGGAGTACATCTGATGGTTGCAGGTAGGGTATTCCAGAATCTAGAGGCACAAACAGCAAAGGCACGATCACCTGACAGTGTCCGAGTGTTTGGGACAAGGAGGGGGTGCAAGTCAGCTGACCTTAGCTGGTATGATGGTAGAGCTGGCTAAAGGAGTTTGGACAGGGTGGGTGGGTGGCATTGCAGATGATTTTGTCTGTGAAGCAGCCCAAGACAAATGAGTCAGAATTATCCGGGGACAACCAGTGTAGTTGTTTTTCAACTCTTTTCACTCCGGTCCTGCCACGCCTGAGTCCCCATCCCGAGCCTTCTCCCCCAGCCAGTACCTCCAGCTTGCCCTCCAGGGTGGGGCCTCCTCCACTTTGGGTGCTCTTAGAAACTGGTCAAGCTGCAGGTGAGGGCCTGGGTGGAGGAACTGGAAGGCCGGGTGGGTGGGATCTGGCGGTGGGCATGGTGGTCAGGTGCCATCGCCTACCCGCAGAGCTGGGTGTTTCCTTGTTCTGATGCACCCACCCCAGCGCTGAGGACATGCTGCGATGTCTAGTGCTGGTGTGTGCGCTGCTGCACACATCGGTAAGGACGTCCGCCCACAGTGCTTTCCTTTGCTTTTGCAAGCGCTCTCGAGTGCAGTGATCCTTGCCTCCACATGGTTTCACTAGCGCTGGGAGATGCATCCATACCGCACCCCAGGAGAGGAGAGCTGTCATTGGACGCTCAATCCTCTCTTCCCCGGCCAACCCCCGGAGACCTGAGCTCGCTCCCAAACCTGGGTCACCGGCGTTGCGCAAGATGTGGTATCCAGCACCTCAACCCTCGGCGCCACCAGGCCGCAACCAGTGTAACTGAGTGTATAAATCACAGTGATGGGTAAATCGAGGGATAGCAAGGGCAAAATGGCAAATATTATTATAGGCCACATCCCATTTAGCAAGGCTAGTTTTTGTGGCGAGGGTAAAGGTTGTCAGCCCATAGCTGAGAGAGGGAAGAAATAAACCTTTAGTAAGGGCAAGCTGTGCAGTAACAGTAAGGGATGCATGAGCCTGGTATGCAAGTCCAAGCTTGATATTTGTTGCCCTGCAGACATTTTGAATGTGTAGAGATGGGTCTAACTGGGGGTCAAGAGTACCTCCCAGGTATCTAAAGGAGCATGTAGTGCCAACTGGGATACCATCAAGACCTAAGCCATTGAGTGGGACAGGATACTGTTTGAGTTTGGCAGAGGAGCTGAAGAGCACGAGTTGAGTTTTCTTTAAGTTCAGCACAAGCTTATTTGTTAGGAGCCAATTCAGCAGTTTATTGAAGTCAGCTAGTAGGTTGCGATTTATGGCACGGACCTCATCTGAGCTACCTAGGAGGACCAGGTCATCAGCATATAGGGTTGTGGTGCTATGGGTAGGGACCATTGGGAAGTCATTGATGAAAAGAGAAAATAGGATAGGACCCAGAATTGATCCCTGAGGGACACTGATAGTGATAGGAACAGGTTCTGATAGAGCTCTATTGTACTTAACAACCTGTAGCCTGCCAGTGAGATGGTTGGAAAACCAGTTTAGGGCTGGACCAGCAACACAGAGTGAGTGAAGCTTAGTATAAAGTAGGAAGTGATTCACTAGGTCGAAGGCCTTTGAGAGGTCCACGAAGAAACTCCCAGTCAGCATACCCTGGTCCATGACAATCCTTATATCAGATGTAACTTTAGCAAGGGCTGTACCTGTGCTACATTCTTTACAAAATCCATGCTGTTCGGGTGACAGTAAGGTATGTTTAGATAGGTAGTACATCAGCTGCACTTCCACCACCTTTTCCTGTATCTTGCTAACAGCAGACAGGGTGGCTATAGGGCAGTAGTTTTCTGTGCATTCCGGTTGCCCTGCTTGAAAACAGGAACAACGTTTGCTACTTTTCAGATTGCAGGAACAATTCCAGTGCTGAGGGAGAGGTTAAGAATATGCCGCCATGCATTATACCTTAAGTGAAAAAATCCTCCACAGTAATTTATAAGCAGGTTACCCATATTGAATAGTAAAAATAATCAGGCTACAAAGCAATCCCTCCTCCGTCCTTCACCTCCTCACCAACGACCTAACATGTTAATTAGGCAGTATTTGAATAGTGCTAATAAAATATTAGTATCTGCTAAGGCGACCAAACTTGGTGACTAAAACCACCTCAAAGGATAAACATTGAACTTTAAAACTTTTAAAAACAGTCAAAAAGAGCCTTCAAAAGAAGGGTTGACTACAGGCTAGCATGTTAAGAGTGAAAAGATCTCACTCAAGTGTTCCCCTCTGCTTCGTGAATGTCAGCCAGGACCAAGTTGCCTCTCGACGCTGCTGCGAATCTGGTCGACCATTTTCCGGCGTTGACAGGATCCACAAAAAGGTAAACTTTGCCTTCAGAAACAATTCTGAGGCAAGCCAGGTAAATCACAGTGTGTGAGATTCCAGCATCTTGCAGTGATCTACAGACTCCATCAAATTTCTTGCAGCATTGCTGTGTGGCATAACTGATATCCGTAAAAACAAACACTTGCCGATTTGTCCAGCATGACAGGACCCACTTGATGTGCAAATTGTAAAATTCGGTCCCTTCACCGATGCCAGTCGTCACAACCATAAGGGTTCGAGGTTCCTCTGATGTCTGCTGACGGCCACGAGGTGTAATCCTATAAACCTTTTGAATGCCCGATTGGCTCCACTCCTGTTGGGACTAACTTCTCAGTTAGCAGTTCTTTCATAAAGAAAAGGAGATGGTCTCCCTTACAGCCCTCTGGGATTCCCAGTAATCTAATGTTGGTGTCATCTTCAGTATTTCAGTGCCCTCCCTGATGTAGAGGGTAATCCCCCCCACTTGGCCTGCGATCCCGCTTGAATAATGTATATCCAGGGACCACCATTTCCCAGTCGTTATTTTCTGTGGCCTATGTTTTTGTGATGGCCACAATGTCTACCTCAGTGTGTGCCATCATTGCCACTGCTAAAGGCACTCCACCTACGTCGCCATGCCTTATTACACCCCGGGCATGCATTGTCCCAGCACAGTGCACACCTCATTGTATCTTATTGCTTATATAATTATCGGTGACCCTATTTATCAGCCTGATTACAAATACTGTCAAATGCCATAATAATAACCCAAAAACAGGTTATTATGGCATTTCTCAAAACTTTCTGTCATTAGCACAGTCAGTCATTCATAGTGCTCCACCTTATTGGCCCTTACTCTGTGTGGGCAGGCCGAACCATCTACGAACATGGCGGCTACAATTTTCTGGTACTGAGGATGAAGTAATTGTTTGCCTCTCACCCTCCTCACATGTATGTTCTTATTTTTTTAACTATCTGGTTGATTCTGCCTTTATAAACACCAAAAAAAGCTATCTGGTTGATTCTGCCATGGTTGTGCTTCCTCTTCGGTTGGCGCTTTGGTCCCACGATCTCCAGCTGTGACTGACGAGACTTTTCTCATGGTCACCACTCAGCAATAGCATTTTTTTAAATAAAAAAAAAAAAACAAGAAGAAATGTCCTTACTGGACTGTGTGTGTGTGTGTCTGTGTGTCTGGTAGTATGACAGAACTGTGTTGGCATTCACTCCCTGCACCAGTAATTATAAAAAATAAAGAACAGGCAAGTGTTTGTTTAAGGATTTTTTTACACACTCTCGGTGTGTGACAAAAATCCATAACATACACTTGCCTTCCCATTATTCTGTATAATAACTGGCTTCCCCTTTTTCCCATAGGGAAACCGTGGCATAATTTGCCATTATAAAGGAGTGTTTATGACGGCAAACACGCGCTCGATTTCCCTTGCTGTGTGTATGCTCACACAGCAGCGCGACCATTCAAGACCGCTCACCGCTTCCGTCTCGCCCGCTACAGAACCGCCAGAAGAACTCAGTGGTAAGTCTTTTTCTTTTCTTTTTTCCCCATATACCCTGGAAACATGCAAAGACCTGCACAAAGAAAACAAAAGTTTAAAAGAAGGCAGATCTTGGCACTGGACGAAAATGAAACCGAACCTAGGATACACTGGCAGCTCTTTATTTTATATAATTGCTGAGGCGAAAAAAGGAAACCCAGCAATTATATAAAATAAAATATGGGTCTGGGTGTGTGTAAACTCAAATTTACACACACCCTCAAGGTTAGATGCTTCACATAAACCCCTCGGGTGTGTGTAAATTCTCATTACACACCCAGACCCATACTTTATTCTCTATATAATGTTCAAAGTCAGCTTGTGATTGTTTGAACAAACTGTTCCGAATCAAGATCCTGTTGGAATTTAGGATTTATTTTTTTAACAAGTCATGACAGGTCAATTGAGAGAATAAACGCTAATGACAGGGCAACTGAGAGAATAAATGAAGACAGGTTGACTTCCGGTTGCGTCATCAACCCGAATGGCAGCCTAGGTTAATGGCTCCGTGCCCAGAATGATGAAAAGTACCTTCAATTCTGACAAAAAATTTAAATATATAGCTAAAAAGCTTGATGCCAAAGGGAAATAAATATAAAGGGCAGAAGATGACGGAAAAAATAACTGAAATGGCTCCTGAGGGGCGAGGATTGCGTTCTGAGGCATCGGATTCTGAGTTCCCCCAGGCCTCGATGGAAACTGGCCAACTTGACTCCACAGATAGGCCTAACTCGACAGCTCACAATCCCAGAAAAAAGATCAAGTTAGACACGATCTACACGGAATTGCTTAGTTTCAGAGCAGAGATGAAACAGCTCTATGGAGAACTTAAGATGTAGAGCTTCTTGAACAGAGGGTAGATGACTCAGAGAGCCAACTCACCGTGGCAGAGAATTGTATTGATAACTTAGAGATGGCGGTGCAACAAATACAAGATACCCAGCTCTTGATTCAGCAGAGACAAGAAGACGCAGAAAATCGTGCCCGCAGGAAGAATTTTAGACTGTATGGGATCCAGGAAGGAGTGGAGGGCCAGCATATCATGGAATTTCTGAGTGCTGCCCTCGCGACGTCTTTAACTGCCCGGGCGACCTAGAGAGCGCTGGAGTTCGAGAGGGTCCACAGGGACCTCGGCCCTAAGCCAATTGCATCGGAAGCTAGACCGCTCTCAATAATAGCGTGGTTCCTCAAGTTCGCCACAAAAGAGCTTGTTCTAATTACTGCCTGGAGGAAGCAAAAGATATTTTGTGGTCAGGATAGAATCTATATCGATAACTATTATGCCTCGGCTACACTGAGAGCTGGAAGAGAATACCAGCCGCTGTTTGGGGCCTTGAAGGAGCAGAAAATAAAGTTTACAATGCCGTATCCAGCCCGAATGATTATTCAATTTCCTGATGGAAGACAGGAGTTCGAGACGGCGGAGGAGGCCAAAGCAGAGGATTTTGAAATGGGGTATCCAATTCCGGGAGAAGCCGAAGGAGAATAGAGCTGTACAGAGAGCGGAGAGATGGAAAACGGTAGTGCCGCAGAAAGGAAGGAATAACAGGGCTCAGAACTTACCGAACACTGTGGCAAAAACTCTGGCCTCTTTCAGACGGGTGGTTGCTGTGACCTGGATTACTCTGATCATCATAAACCCCCAAGGGGTTAGCAGAAGATCCTGCCTTGAGTAACTATGAGGAGGCAACCCTTGTGGCCTGAACACTACCTTTGGAAATAGTATTCGTGGTTGAAGGTTTGGGGCCTGATTATTTTGGGCTGTTGAACTGAACTATATTATCTCTGTAGGCTGAAGCACTTATTTACTCCAATTGAGACTTCAGAACTTTAAGGGGGGGTACATTTAATGTGATTGATGTCTGCATTTACTGAGGGGGTAGCTGGAAATTTAATAAGGGGAACAGTTTTGCTGAGATATTTCGTAGACACTGCATCTTAATGTGATGGGCAAACAGCTTTTTTTTTTTCCTTTTTTGTTGTTTGTTCTTTTGTCTTCTCCCCTAAACCTGATTTACTGGAATGAGTGGAAGATCGTCGTTTCTGGGCACAAAAGGGTCAATATGACGCATTTAATTTCCCTGCCCATTTTATTTCTGTTTTTGCCACTGCTCTGTTTTTATTTGAAATGCTGCAAGAGGTTGGATTTTCCACCAGCAGCTATATTTGGTTGTCCTCAATTAGGGGTCGGTGATAGCCCCTGGGAGGACCGACTTGGTTCTCAAGCTGGATTACCTCCCCCCTAGTGATGATTGTATTCACCACTTGCAGAATAGGAGGAAGTTGGTTTATCCTCCCCACCTTGGAAGTCAAACGTAGTTTTAGAATGCAGACCATATGTGTTCTACAGTTACTAAAGGGGGTAGCCCGGTTGGTAACCTCACATGTTTATCCCCTGAGACAGGGGGTGTGGTTAAATGTTTTCAAAATGTATTGTATGATGATTCTTACTTTATTAATATTTCAGCTGAGAAGCTGGTGTTTAAAATATGACATAGCAAATGTACATTTACTGATTGTGATTACATGCTACTGGTATAGGACAGTCCATGGGAATTATTATGGGGTGTTGGGATTAGGGGTGCAGAAAATATTGGTTGGATCCGAAGGTAGGAAGATAATTAAAGGGAAGGCGCGAGACACGGTCAAGACCATGGTTTGGAATATTATGAGGTTCATGTATATCCATATCCTCACTGATATATCATAATGGCAGTCTCCTTGCTGGTAATTTCCCTAAATAGTAACGGAATTCATTCCCCAGTCAAGAGAGCTAGGCTACATCAATATTTACGTAGAGAGAAACTGGAAATAGTAGCTTTACAGGAGACCCACTTGTCCCAGGGAGAGCATGGTAAGCTGCAGGGTAAGGGATATGTGCTGGTAGCGTATTCCTCACACAGATCAGGATGTAGGAGGGGGGTGGCTTTGCTTATGTCAAAAACGGCTACATGGGAGGAGATTGAGCAGAGGGAAGACCCTGAGGGCCGTTATGCTATAATCTCGGGTTACCTGTATAATAGAGAGAGGTCACCTTGGCCTCTGTTTATTTTCCCCTGGGTTCACCAAAACCATTTGTCCAAAGATTTTTTTCCGAATTACTTTTCATCCATAGGGGTCAGCTTGTTCTGGGGGGGTGACCTAAACATGGTTATGGACCCATCGTTAGATGTTTCCAGGAATTTACCCCTTTGGGTTAACTCAGTACAGAAATATACTAAATCAACCTTGGCCAGTCTGGGTTTTGTAGGTACCTGGCGCCATACATTTCCTACATTAGAACGTTTCACACATGTGTCTGCCAGAATGGGAGTGGCTGCTAGACTGGATTATTTTTATACTATGATAAAACACTATGAAGGGGTGTTGGATGTATGGCATGGGGCCCCATTGCTTTCGGATCACTCCCCAGTGTGTGTAAAGCTATGCTTGGGAAAAAGTTACAAGAATAATCACTGGAGAGTGAATCTGGCTTATCTTAGGGACCCAGAATTCAAAAAGGAGATCCTGGAACTAATTTGTGAAATAGTGAATGAGAATGATCAGCCAGAGACCTCCCCGGGGATCCTCTGGGATACCCTAAAGGTAGTCCTTAGAGGTTTAATAATAAAAGCCTCTGTGCAACATAGAAAAGCCAGAGAACAAACATATAAGAGTTTAAAAGGGGAATTGAATACCCGCCAACAGATGTGGGACCAGGGGGATCACACAGTTAATCCTCTTATTTTAAAGACTAAGCAACAACTCCAGAAATGTCTTGATCAACAAGTAGAACAGCAGTTGTTTTTTTTAAAGCAATATTATTATGAGGGAGGTCCTAGAGATGCCCGAAGATTAGCCAGGAGATTGAGGGAGCAGAGGGCACGCGTCTCAGTAGGGTCCATATTAGACCCTGACACAAAGGAAGTACAAACACACCCTCAAAAGATAGGCAAATATTTACTAAATATTATCAAACCCTCTATACACAGGACAGTGCCCCCTCCCGGGAGGAGATCTTTAACTATCTGCAAGCTCTCCCCCTCCCTAGATTAAAAGAAGCACAGGCGCAAGCCCTGACAGTCCCTATTAGAAGGGCGGAAATGGAGAGGGTCCTAAAAGAGGCTAAAACATGAACAGCACCGAGACCCGATGGATACCTGGTGGAGTTTTACAAGGCCTTCAGGGATTCCCTGATTCCTGTGCTCCTTCCGGCTCTTCATACTATACAACAGGGGGAAGCCTCACTGCCCTCTTGGCAGTATGCAATAATAACTGTGGTCCCCAAACCTTATAAGGATCCTCGACAAGCTGCATCCTACAGGCCCATATCTATGTTGAATTATGATTATAAAAATGTGTATGTCTATCCTAGCACATAGGATAGAAGATATGGTCCCAAATTTAGTGGATCCTGATCAGGTTGGATTTGTTAAGGGCCGACAAGCTCAGGATGCCATTCGTCGTACTTTCTTATTGGTGGAGTATGCGGTGGCTTGAGAGATCCCCTTGGTAACCCTGGGACTGGATGCTGAAAAAGCTTTCAACAGGGTCTCCTGGCTCTTTTGTGGGAGATCCTGTCAAATTTGGATTCCCCATACAGTTGATTAATCAGCTCCAAAATATATACAAATCTGCAAGTGCGTGATATTAGATAGACTGTGCCTCTCTGACCCCATCAGGCTTTCTAGAGCACGCATCAGGGTGCCCTCTCCTTACTGTTTGTCCTGTATCCTGGATTTCCTAGCGCAGCAATCAGAGCAAAACACAGAGTTTGGAGGGATAACTCGGGAGGAGTAAAGGTTTATACTCTCCTCTTTACTGGCGATATTTTGCTCACCTTACTAGTCCAGAGACCTCTATACCTGCTTTAGGGAACAACTAGGGAGATTTGCAAAGCTGGCAGGAGTATAAGGTGAATGAACAAAGACTGAGGCATTACTTTATAATTATAGGCCAAGTACATATTTAAAACTGGCTTACCACCCACATTCAAAAAATTGATGGAATAAAATTGAGGTGGATATTTGGGAGTTAAATTGGCTACCCGCCTGGAGATTATTGATCTTTTGAATTATGAGCCCCTGACTGTGCAGTTGACACAGGATTTGGCTAGATGGGCCCAGATTCCTATGGTCTTATTCCACAGAATTGAGGCCGTAAAGCAAAACATACTGCCTAGAATATTATTTTTTCTGCAGAATCTGCCACCACCACCGACCAACACTTATTTTAGGGAATGGGATAGACTAATATCCAGGTATATTTGGGGTGGCAAGCCCCCCAGGATTCATTATACTATCCTGCAGCTCCCAAGGGAGAAGGGTGGCCTTAATTTGTCCAACTTTAGGACTTATCACAGAGCCTCACAACTACGTATAATGGTGAGCTGGATTAATCCAAGGTATTCAGCACACTGGAAGTCCATAAAAATCGCACTTAATGGTATAGAAGATATAGCCAGATATATTTTTGCCAACCCACCTGAGTGTAATCCTTTGAGTAAATTCTCCCTATACACCAGAGTGCCTTTTTCCATATGGCTTTGCGTGTTGAAAAATTATTTTTCCCAGACGGAATCCTTATACTTGAGAACTATTATAGGAGATACTGCCTTTTCTCCTAATAGGGTGGGAGAGGGTTTTCAGCATAGGGTGTGGGGAGACTGAAGTATATTCACCAGATGGTGGGTCCCACGGGCCTTCTACCGTTTGTAACAATCCAAGCCACATATGCTCTTTCAGAATAAGGCCTTCCTTGGCTACATGCAACTGAGGTCCTATTTGGCGCCTTATGAAAATAATTTGGCTGATCTAGCAGAAAAAATGCCATAGTTGGTGAAGTTATTAGTCCAGTACACTGGGGAGGGGTCAGAGATGACCCATTGTATCAGTTTATTGTATAAAGCCCTAAGGGAAAGGCCTGGAGATACCATAGAATCCGTTCGTATATCCTGGACATGTGAATTGCAAAAAGATATACCTGGACAGACATGGGTCAGAGGTGCAGGACGGGCTATAGGGGTGATACAAGCCCCCTATTGGGAAATTATTTGGAAGCTAAGAATGCGGCATTTTCGAACGCCTGAGGTGACCTCTAGACACCGGGAAGACCCATTGGGGCAATGTTGGAGGGGCTGTGGTACTGCCTGTGCAGGGCAGACATGTGTTGTGGTCCTGCCCTAGAATCCACACATATTGGCAAAAGGTTCTGGGGGAAATTAGAGCAATTTATTGCTTAGGTAGTTTAGACAACCCAATATATTTCCTAACTTGTACTCCCCCATCAGGGATTAAAATAGACCCCACTACCTATAAGCAAGTGGAACTGTTAGTGGCAGCAGCACATAAAAACTTAACCAGGCTTTGGTGGTCCCAAAGTATCCCCACTAAATCAGCTTGGGTGAAAATAGTGAGGGAGATACACGCATTGGAAAAGATCTCGACTAATCTCCTAGATAATAAAGAAGCTTTTGAACTAAAATGGAGACAGTGGATTATGCATCAATTAAATAAGTACCCTGATTTTGTCCCTTAGATTACTGGTTTTGATTGGCTCCCAGGACTGACAGTCTCTTTTCTCTGAACTTGAGGGTTATATACTTGCCTTGTTAGCAATATAGCCCTAACCAATTTATTTATATTAGGAAGACACTCTCTAGAAACATTATGTTATCCTTCTTTTAAAATGTGTATTGGATGTGTATAATTTAATCCCACCTATGTATTGTGAGATGTACTATCAGATGCTATGTATTGATGTAAGATTTTAGCTATGTCTGAATAAAAAAGTATATTTAAAAAAAAAAATGAAGACAGGTTACCTGAGAGAATAACCTGTTTATTCTCTCAGTTGCCCCATCATAAGTACAAATAATTATTCAAGCAACATGAAGTCTTGCTGTAGTCTGACTATTGCAGTTAGCTCCAGCACTTGAACTGCCCCGGAGAGAGAAGGGTTAAAATTCTATGCCAAGCACAGAACGTTGAGCTTGAGCTCGGTTGAAAACTCTGTCTTTAGTACTTTGAAACCCAACAGTCAGATTCTTTACTCCGCCTCACTGAACAGTCGCTCTGGAAATTTCTCCTTCTGCTCGGTTCAAAGTCGGTTAAAGTTGTCAGTTTTAGTCCATTTTATTCTGCAATAAGTTCCGTTTGTTGGTTCAGGACTCTGTCTGTGCTACTGTAAGTACTTTAGGATAGTTTTTGTGTGGAAATTGTAAAAAGACTGTATTTTCGGTCGGTTCGGCTGAACCGATCCTTTACTAAAATCTTTTGTGGAAAGCTTAGTGTGTGGTTACCGGTCCGTATCGGTTTAAAAAAAAAACAAAACTGATTTGAACGTTTTTTTTCAACACCCATAACACAATGAGAAACCGATAGAGGAGTCTTGCCTGGCGGTTGCCGTTTAAAGGGTAAGTTTGTTAGGTTGGCCATGTCTGAGAAACCCAAGAAAAAAACCGGGCCCACTGGGTTTCAACACTGCATTGTGTCTGGGGAGGTCTTTTGCTAAGGCCGATCCCCACACCACTTGTGTTTACTGTTTGGGGTTTGACCACCTTGATTCAGACTGCCAAATTTGCAAGAATTTCCCTAAGTCTACTTTGGATAAAAGGTTAGGTAGACTTAGGGATAAGGAAGACAAGAAATCCGCTGACCCAGAAGGCCAACCCGGTTCGGTTCCTACCAAAACAGAAGGAGTGCCCTCTGACCAGGGCGATACTTCTTTGGGCAAGAGGAGAGCCAATCCTGAGGGATCGGTTCCTACTAAAAGAAAGCGCAAGGATAAATCGACCGGTTCGGATCCAGACCTTCATGTTCCAACCGCCGAAGAGATAGCTAGAGCGATTTGGATTGTTGAATCGCTTCGTCCGGTTTCAACCGATCCAGCACCTTCTGGCAGGAGCTTGGTTTGGTTGGTTCTCCTGGTTCAAGATTATTCCCCTGAAGACTTTTACGAACTGGAGTTTGATGAGGAGGGGGAATTTGAAGAGGATGATTATGATCGTGAAAGTCTGGATGTGCCTGTGGAACCAGAAATCTCCCCAGACAGACCTTCTGGTGTTTCCCCTCCTAGGCTTTCTGAGTTCCCTCCTCACTTTCTGTTTTACAGAAAAGTGGCTGAAACCCTCCTGCTTCCCATGGAGGAGGCTGTGGAGGATCACGAGGAGCCTGATTTTGTTGAGACGATGGACATCCCAGAGTCTAAGAGACTGTCTAGTCCCCTCCATTAGTCCTTTGGGAAACAGACACAACAAATTCTAAGGTCTCCTAACTTTGTACCTCCTGTTGACAGGAGAATGGACAAAAGATACACCTTATCAGGCTCAGATACGGAGTTTTTCTATCAGCAATGCAGCCATGTTGGGGTAGTGCAGGCTGCAGCCTGTGACAAGGCAAACATTCCCTTGGCTTCACACACCCCCAGACAAAGACTCTACAAAGATAGATGCCATGGCAAAGAAACAGTACATGGCATCATCTTTGGGACTCAGGCAGGCTAACTATATGGCCTATACAGCCAGGTACCAGAAGTCCAGGTGGGACACTGTACTGGCACTGGCTAAACAGGCTTCCCCCCAGCTAGCCAAGGAGCTGGAGGAGGTGGCTGCTGATGGAATTGAGGCATCAAAGGTGCAATTTCATGCTGCTGTGGACTCCAATGATGTGTCATCAAGAGTCATGGCTACATCTGTGGCTCTTCAGAGAATGACTTGGCTCAGATGTACTAGCCTTTCACAGGACACCCAGGCTAAGGCCATGGATTTCCCTGTGGTGGGTAATCATCTGTTTGGGGAGCAGACAGAGAATTACATGAAGAAAATGGATGAGTACAGGACCACTTATAGGAGTGCCCAGGCCAAGGAGAGGCAGGCAACTCCTCAAAGGCAGCAAGCTAGGGGCAGGGGCAGGCCTTTGCACAGGCCTTTCTACCAAGCACAGGCCTCTTTTTCTTCCTTTTCTCAGAGGGGGTTTTTCAGAGGGAGAGGCAGAAGGGGGATGAGCAGGGCTGCATCCACTCCTCAGACTAAGGCTCCTGCCAAGCAGACACCCTGATGTGTCAGCCCGGGTCAACTCCCCCATTCCGGTAGGCGGCAGGCTGGCTTACTTTGTCCAGGACTAGATGTATGTTACCTCAGACAAGTGGGTCCTGGAGGTTGTAAGCCAAGGGCTGGTTCTCAGTTTCAAAAATTTTCCGAAACTGAGACCCAGATCCTTTCCACCTGCAAATACATCAGAAACCCTTGCTCTAGAGGCAAAGGTTTAGTCTCTACTGGCCTTAAGAGCCATAGAGAGAGTTCCTACCCCATACAGGGGCAAAGGTCTGTACTCCAGGTACTTCCTTACCCCCAAAAAGACAGGGGAGTGGTGACCCATCCTAGATCTAAAATACCTAAACAAGCACCTACTAAAGCCAAAATTCAGAATGGTGAGTCTGGGAACAATTCTTCAAACACCATGAAGTCTTGCTATATTATGACTTAAGGCAGTTAGCCACAGCACTTGAACTGCCCTGGAGAGGAAACAGTTAACTCCAGGGAGACTGGAGTTCTAAAGCGCGAGAGCGCTATGCAAAAGCTCTATCTGTGCAGTTTCAAATGAAACTGTCAGATTCTTTACTCAGCTTCACTGAACAGTCGCTCCGAGATCAGCTCCTTCAGCTCGGTTCATTTCTCGGTTCAATGAGTATTTTCGTTCATTTGAACCGGCAAAAAGTATTTATTTTACGCATTTCAGTTCAAAGCTCTATCTGGTAAACCGTAAGTACAGGATTTAAAGTCTGTGTGGAAAATTAATTATCGGTTTGGTTTTGAACGATCGGTTTGCTAAAATAAGCATTTCTATTCATATTTTGGGCTTTTTAGAGTGCGGTTCCCGTTCTTATCGGTTCTAAAAAACCTATACTTTGGGTTTTTTCAAATACCGTGACAGTTAGGAACCGATAAGGGTGTCTTGCCTGGCACTGCCATCAAAGGAAAGTTTTTGGATAGGCTGGCATTATGTCTGAAAACCCAAAAGAAAACCGGCCCACTGGGTTTCAATACTGTGATGTCTGTGGGAAGCCTTTGCAGGGCTGACCCACACCACTTGTGTTTATTGTCTGAGGCTGACCACCTCCTGTCAGACTGCCAGGTGTGTAAAATTTCCTGCAGCCACCCTGGAGAAGAGATTGGGCCGGCTCAGGGCGAGAGGCCAAAAGTCAGCTGACCTGGATGGCCAGCCCAGTCCAGCACCACCTGGACCAGAGAGTGCCCTCTGACCAGGGCGAGACTTCCTCGGCAAAGGAAGGCTGGTTCAGAGGAACCAGTCCCAGTAAAAAGACAAAGAAATCAGCAGGTCTGGAGTCCAAAATTGTCTCTCCAACTGCTGCAGAGATAGCTAAAGCCATACAGATTGTCCAGTCACTGTCTCAGGGACCTGTCGAACCACCAACAGCTAGCAAGGTTGGTTCGTTCAGTTCCAGTGGTTCAAGAGTATGATGTTGAGGAATTTTATGAACCACAGGAGGGGGAGGAGGAATTTGATCATTATATATGCGGCTGGGAGGGTCTGGACGTGCCCATTGAACCGGACATTTCTCCAGACAGACCTTTAGAATCTCCCCCTATGCTGTCTGAGTCCCCTTCTCATTTTATGTTTTATAAAAAAGTTGCAGAAACCCTCCAGCTTCCTTTAGAAGAGGCTGTGGATGAGCAAGAGGAGCCTGATTATGTAGAAATGATGGATATACCAGAGTCTAGGAGGTTGTCTATTCCTTTGCATAAGTCATTTAGGAAGCAAACAAAGATTTTAAAAAATCCTCATTCTGTCCCTCCTGTAGATAAAAAAATGGACAGAAGGTATACTTTGTCAGGCCCTGATACAGACTTCCTCACTGAGCAATGTAGTCATGTAGGTGTGGTACAAGCTGCAGCCTGTGACAAGGCTAATATTCCCCTGGCCTCACATCCTTCTGATAAGGATTCCAGGAAGATTGATGCCATGGCGAAAAAACAATATATGGCAGCTTCTTTGGGACTCAAGCAGGCAAATTATAAGGCTTATGTGGCTAGATATCAGAAATCTAGATGGACACAGTATTGCAGTTAGCCAAGCAGGCCCATGGCCAGCTGGCTAGTGAGTTGAACAGGTGGCTGCTGATGGCATTGAAGCCTCTAAAGTTCAATTTCATACTGCTGTTGATGTTAATGATGTTTCCTCTAGGGTCATGGCCACTTCTGTAGCTTTCCGTGAGTTGGCATGGCTCAGATGCACTAATCTGTCCCAAGATACTCAGTCAAAGGCTATGGATTTTCCTGTAGTGGAAATTCTCTGTTTGGGGAACAAACAGAAAATTATATGAAAAAGATGGATGAATACAGAACTACCTACAAAGTGCCCAGGCCAAGGAGGCATGCCACTCCACAAAGGCACGCTCCAGAGGTGAGGGGCAGGCCTTTCCACAGGCCTTTTTACCAATCTCAAGCCTCCTCTGCGCTTTGCACAGAGGGTTTCTTCAGAGGCAGAGGTAGACGGGCACAAGTAAACTGCCCCTCCCCTCAGCCTAAGGCTGTTGCCAAGCAGGCACCCTGATGGGGTGCCCAGGCCGATTCTCCTGTACCGGTGGGGCAGGTTGGTTTATTTCAGCCAGAACTGGCTGTCCCTAACCGGACAGATGGGTTCTAGGTAGTAAGCCAGGGTCTGATTCTCAGCTTCAAACAGTTTCCAAAGATGAGAGCCAGACATTTCCACCTGCAAATCCTTCAAAGCCCTTGCTTTGGAAGCAGAGGTTTCTTCTCTTCTAGACTGCAAAGCAGTGGAAAGGTCCCTCCTTGCCACAGGGCAGGGACTGTACTCAAGATACTTTCTTACCCCAAAAGACAGGAGAATGGCAGCCCATTCTAGATTTAAGGTACCTGAACAAGCATCTTTTGAAACCAAAGTTCAAAATGTTAACTCTGGCAATGATTTTGCCTTCCCTGAGGCCAGGGACTGGCTAGCTTCCCTGGACCTCAAGGATGCCTATTTTCATGTCCTGATCAGGCCTTCTCACCGAAAGTACCTCAGGTTGACCTGCCTCAGGCCCTACCAGTTCAAACCAGTGCCCTTCAGCCTTACCTCTGCTCAAGGGTATTCACAAAATGTCTAGCTGTGGTAGTGGCTCATTTAAGAAGGCAAGGGTTGCTGTGTTTCCTTACCTGGACGACTGGCTCATGGTGGGTCAGTCTCCAGATCAGATAAATCCCACTTGCAAGTCACCCAGCAGCTTCTCACTTCCTGGGATTCCTGCTGAATTTACCAAAGTCAGTTCTGGAACCAGTTCAGGTACTAACTTTCATAGGTGCAGAATTGAACACAAAGTTAGCCAGGGCATTTCTCCTCGGAAAGGGTAGACAGACTCATTGCCCTGGCATCCTCCTTTACCCTGCGGGTCTCTCGACCAACAAGGCATTTTCTGCAACTCCTAGGGCACATGGCTGCTTCCACAGCTGTTGTGCAAGGAGCAAGATTCCTGATGAGGGACATTCAGTTCCATTTGAGGGCCTATTGGTCTCAAAGGAGGGACTCCCTTACCAAATTAGTCCCAGTGACCCAAACTTTGATCCTGGCTCTCCAGTGGTGGCAGGATCAAAGCAATCTAACACAAGGGGTTCCCTTCATTCCCGTTTCCCACTCCCTCACCACGGATGCCTCCCTGCTAGGGTGGGGGGCTCACTTGGGCGACCTTTCCACTCAGGGTGTGGTCCCTCAGAATCTCTGCTCACATCAATCTTTTGGAACTCAGAGCTGTCTTTTAGCTCTTCAGGTTTTCAGCTTCTGTCCAGAACAAAGTAGTTCAAGTCAGGACAGACAACACCACAACAATGTGGTACATCAACAAGCAAGGGGCACTCGGTCATCAGCCTGTGCACAAGCAATGAAGTTGTGGTCTCTGGCTTACTCCCTGAACACCTCCTGATAGCAGTTCACCTTCCAGGAAGGACAATGTCCTGGCGGATGCCCTCAGCAGGATTTCTCAGGGCCATCACAGATGGGCTCTGAATCCTCAGGTGCTGGGGTCGGTCTTTGCCAGATGGGGCACCCCTCAGATAGATCTTTCTAGCTCAGACAACCACCAACTTCCTCTATTTTGTTGCAGGCCTCCAGTGCTGGGCTCAGTCCCTCTGGACGCCTTTCTGTTGGATTGGAAGGGAAGTTCCTATTGCCTTTCCCCTTCCTCTTCTCTTCAGGGTATTAGTAAAAATCAGATCTCAGCCCTGCAAAGTGATTCTGATTGCTCCAGATTGGGCCAGACAGCCCTGGTACCCTCTGCTTCTGTCCCTGACAGTCCACCTGCCTGAGCTTGCCCAGAGTCCACGACTTGCTGGCCTGTGCACAGGGAGGTGTGGTATCCGGACCTCAAATCCTCCATCTCAAGGCTTGGCTCTTGAGGAGTTAGAATTGCTGATTTACACCTTTCCCAAGGTGTCCTGGATATTTAAAGGCTTCAGGAAGCCTTCCACTAGGAGCCATTTACAATTCTAAGTGGCAGAGGTTTTCCATCTGGTGTTCTGAGAAACAAATTGTCCCAGAATCTGCTGATTTGCCCATTTTACTGGACTATTTGATCCATTTAAATTCCTTAGGGCCTTAGGCCAGCTACCTTAAAGGTTCATCTGGCAGCTGTCTCTGCTTTGTATCAGCAGGGAAGCCTGCTTCTCTTTCCTCTCATCCTGTGTTTTCCAAGTTTTTAAGGGGTTACTTCACACTAACCCTCCTTTCAGGAACCAGCTCCTGCCTGGGACCTGAATGTTTGCATTGCTCAGTTAATGCAACCCCCTTTGAGCCTCTGTCTTCAGCAGATCTCAAGTTTCTAACTTGAAAACTGTTTTCTAGTGAGCTATCACTTCTGCCAGACGCATAAGTGAATTACAAGCCCTGTCAGTGGAAAAAGATTTTATATCTTTTCACAGAGATAAGGTAGTCCTCAGGACTAACAGAGAATTTTGCCTAAAGTGGTTTCAGATTTCCATCTGAACCAATCCATCTCTCTTCAGTATTTTCACTGAGCATTCTTCTCGGGTGAGAGGAGACTGCACAGTTTAGCAAATCAAGAGCTTTAAGCTACTATTTGGAGCACACCAAGGGTCACAGGTTGAATCCTCCAACTCTTCCTTACCTATGGCGAGGTTGGCAAAGGGAAACCTGCCACTAAGAGGACAATTGCAAGGTGGATTGTCTCTTGTATCCAATTTTGTTACCAAAAACTAGGTAGAGAACCCCCCTCAGGACTGAGGGCTCACTCCACCTGGGGTACAGCTGCATCTCTAGCGGCTACTAGAGATATTCCCATTCTGGAAATCTGTCAGGCTGCTACTTGGAAAACAGTTCACACTTTTACCAAGCATTATTCCCTGGATGTCCAGTCCAGGAGAGATGCTCGTTTTGGCACAGCTGTGCTTCGGAGCCTATTTCCTAAGTGGTTCTGACCCTCCTCCATGGAGGTACTGCTGTGTAATCTGCCTTAAGTCATAATATAGCAAGACTTCATGGTGTTTGAAGAAAAATTACTCACCTTAGTAATTGCTTTCTTCTCATGGAGTCTTATATAATTGACCACCTCCTAACCTGCCCCTCTCAGAACTTCTACTTGGGTAAGGGTTGGCAAATTAGTCACAAGCACTGTGTCATGCCATTTTAGTTCTTCCCTTTCCCCCCTTTTATTTAGGGTTAGGAACTAGTATTTCTGTTTTTAAGAATATGGCCCCTTCCGGACTTGAGTCTTTTGGGGAAGGGGGTCTAATAGTGCTTGTTGAGGTGAAACTAATAATATTATTATCATCGTTATTATTATTTTTACTCTTGTTGTTGTTGTGTTTGCTGTTGTTATTCCTACTAGTAGGTAGCCACTTGGCTAGTGTAGAGCTTTCCACACAGACTTGCTGCTTAGTATTAGCTTAAAAGATCTGACAGTTTCATTTGAAACTTGCCAGATAGAGTTTTGGCATAGCGCTCTGGCTTTAAGAACTCAGTCTCCCTGGGTTAACTGTTTCCTCTCCGGGGGCAGTTCAGTGCTGTGGCTAACTGCCTTAAGTCATAATATAGCAAGACTCCATGAGAAGAAAAGCAATTACTAAGGTGAGTAATTTTTTCTTCCCTCTCTAAGGCCAGGAGACTGGCTAGCCTTCCTGGACCTCAAGGATGCCTATTTTCATATTCCCATCAGGTGCTCCCACAGAAAGTACCTCAGGTTCAAATTGCCCTCAGGCCATTACCAGTTCAGAGCAATGCCCTTTGGCCTGACTTCCGCCCCAAGGGTGTTCACAACGTACCTAGCAGTAGTGGTGGCCTTTTTAAGGAGAAAAAGATTTGTATCTTTCCATATCTGGACAATTGGCTCCTTGTGGGCCAGTCCCCAGATCAAGTCAAGTCAGATCTACAGGTTACCCAGCAAGTTCTCACTTCCCTGGGGTTCCTTCTCAATCTT
The DNA here is from genome assembly GCA_016271365.2 of Neoceratodus forsteri. Lineage (NCBI taxonomy): Eukaryota > Metazoa > Chordata > Ceratodontiformes > Ceratodontidae > Neoceratodus > Neoceratodus forsteri. The sequence goes on from JADMNL010000040.1 coordinate 8,465,906, forward strand.
CCCAAGTCAGTTCTCGAGCCTGTACAGCTTCTCACTTTTATAGGAGCAGAGCTGGACACGGTCAAGGCAAGAGCTTTCCTTCCTCTGGAAAGGGCAACAGCCATCTCTCAGGTGGCCTCTTTCTTCCTTCCTTCCTCCCTCTGGTTTCTCGACCAGCAAGGCATTTTCTTCAGCTTTTGGGCCACATGGCAACTTCCACGGCAGTGGTCCAAGGGACCAGGTTTCAGATGAGGGACATTCAGTTCCATCTGAGGACTTTTTGGTCCCAAAGGAAAAATCCTCTTAACCAAACTAGTTTCTGTTACTCAGACCCTAATTCAAGCCCTTCAGTGGTGGCAGGACCTGGACAATCTGAGACAAGGTGTTCCGTTTGTCACTCAGACTCACTCTGTGGTTCTTACCACAGATGCTTTCCTTTTGGGGTGGGAAGCCCAGGGAGTGTGGTCCCCTCAGGAATCCCTTCTTCATATCAACCTCCTGGAGCTCAGGTCAGTACTTCTGGCCCTGCAAGTTTTCTCTCAGTCAGTACAGAACAAGGTGGTTCAGGTCAGGACGGACAACACTACCCCCATGTGGTACATCGACAAGCAGGGAGGCACTCGGTCCACGGCCTTGTGCACGGAGGCCATGAAAATATGGTCCCTGGCTTATTCTCTACAGACGTCTCTGGTAGCAGTCCACCTCCCAGGAAAGGACAATGTGCTAGCAGATGCATTGAGCAGGATTTCCCAGGGTCATCACGAATGGTCTCTGATCCTTTGGTGTTGAAAGTGATTTTCTCAAGGTGGGGCACTCCAGAGATAGATCTGTTTGCAGCCCCAGACAATCATCGACTTCCTCTGTTTTGTTGCAGACCCCCAGTCTTGGGCTCAGTCCCTCTGAATGCTCTGATTTTGAACTGGGAAGGGAAATTTCTTTATGCCTTCCCTCTGTTGTTCAAGATTCTAGTCAAGCTAAGGTCACAACCTTGCAAAGTGATTTTGATTGCTCCAGCCTGGGCCAGACAGCCTTGGTACCCCCTGTTGCTGTCCCTAGCAGTCCATCTTCCCCTGTCCCTTCCCAGGAATTACAGCCTGTTAACCTCCTCTCAGGGGAGAATTTGGTACCCCAATCTTTGGTTCCTCAATCTCAAAGCATGGCTCTTGAAGAGTTAAGAGTATGCAGACTTGCATCTGTCCCAAGGGGTTCTGGATATTCTCAAAGCTTCTCGAAAGCCTGCCACCAGAAAAACTTACAACTCCAAATGGAAGAGATTCAGCATGTAGTGCTCCAAGAAACATATATCCCCAGACACTGCTGAATTGTCTACAGTTCTGGATTATATGGTTCACCTTAATAATGTTTCATCAAGCGTTATGGCTACATCTGTGGCTCTTCGGAGGATGGTTTGGCTCAGATGTACTAACCTCTCGCAGGACACCCAGGCTAAGGCTATGGATTTTCCTGTAGTGGGTAATTCTCTGTTTGGGGAGCAGACAGAAAATTATATGAAGATGGACGAGTACAGAACCACTTACAGGAGTGCTCAGGCCAAGGAAAGGCAGGCAACTCCTCAAAGGCAGCAGTCTAAGGGCAGGGGCAGGCCTTTTCAAAGGCCTTTTTACCAAGCACAGGCCTCTTTTTCCTTTTTGCAGAGGGGGTTCTTCAGAGGGAGAGGCAGAAGGGGGATGAGCAGGCTTGCATCCACCCCTCAGCCTAAAGCCCCTGCCAAGCAGACACCCTGATGGGTCTGCCCGGGTCGACTCTCCTTTTCCAGTAGGGGGTAGGCTGGCTTTACTTTGAGCAGGACTAGACGTCTGTTACAACAGACAAGTGGGTCCTGGAAGTAGTAAGCCAGGGACTGGTTCTCAGCTTCAAAAAAATTTCCAAAGATGAGAGCCAGATCTTTTCCACCTGCAAATCTTTCGGAAACCCTTGCCCTAGAGGCAGAGGTTTCTTCTCTCCTAGCTTTAAGAGCTATAGAGAGAGTACCTACCCTACACTGTGGGAAAGGACTGTACTCCAGGTACTTCCTGGCCCCCAAAAAGACAGGGGAGTGGCGACCCATCCTAGACCTCAGATATCTCAACAAACATCTTTTAAAACCAAAGTTCAAGATAATAGCTCTGGGAATAATCCTTCCCTCTCTAAGGCCAGGGGACTGGCTAGCCTCCCTGGACCTCAAAGATGCTTATTTTCACATTCCCATCAGGTGCTCCCACAGAAAGTACCTCAGGTTCGAGTTGCCCTCAGGCCACTATCAGTTCAGAGCAATGCCCTTTGGCCGAACCTCAGCTCCAAGTGTTTTCACAAAGTGCCTGGCAGTAGTAGTTGCCTTTCTAAGAAGGCAAAAGATTTCCATATTTCCTTATCTGGACGATTGGCTATTAGTGGGTCAGTCTCCAGACCAAGTCAAGTCTCACCTGCAAGTGACCCAGCAAGTGCTCACTTCCCTAGGATTTCTTCTCAGCCTTCCCAAGTCAGTTCTTGAACCAGTCCAGCTCCTTACCTTTATAGGGGCAGAACTGGACACATTCAGAGCAAGAGCCTTTCTTCCTCTAGAAAGCGCAAGGGCACTTATGGAACTAGCTTCTTCCTTCAGCCTTCGGGTATCTTGACCAGCAAGGCGTTTCCTCCAGCTCTTGAGCCACATGGCAGCTTCAACAGCAGTGGTCCAAGGGGCAAGATTCCAGATCAGGGATATTCAGTTCCACCTGAGAGCTTACTGGTCTCAGAGAAAGGACTCCCTTACCAAACTGATTCCAGTGACTCTGACCTTGATCCAGGCCCTCCAGTGGTGGCAGGATGAGGACAATTTAAGGCAAGGTGCTCCTTTTGTTGCTCAGCCTTGTTCAGTGGTCCTTACCACGGATGCTTCTCTTGTAGGCTAGGGAGCCCACATGGGGTCCCTCACTGCCCAGGGCCTGTGGTCCCCCCAAGAATCCCTTCTACACATCAATCTTCTAGAGCTCAGGGCAGATTTTCTAGCTCTAAAAGTGTTCTCACAGTCAGTTCAGAACAAGATGGTTCAAGTCAGAACAGACAACACTACCACCATGTGGTACATCAACAAGCAGGGAGGCACTCGGTCCACAGCCTTGTGCACAGAAGTCATGAAGTTGTGGTCCCTGGCTTATTCCCTGCAAGCCTCTCTTGTAGCAGTTCACCTTCCAGGCAAGGACAATGTGCTAGCAGATGCACTGAGCAGGATTTCTCAGGGCCATCACGAATGGTCCCTGGACCCTCTGGTGTTGAAAATGATTTTTTCAAGGTGGGGCACTCCAGATATAGATCTCTTTGCAGCTCCAGACAATCACCAACCTCCTCTCTTTTGTTGCAGACTTCCAGTCTTGGGCTCAGTCCCCCTGGATGCCCTGATTCTGAATTGGGAAGGGAAGTTTCTGTATGCCTTTCCCCCCTTCCCACTCCTGTTCAAAGTTTTAGTCAAAATAAGGTCTTAACCTTGCAAGGTGATTCTGGTTGCTCCGGATTGTGCCAGATAGCCCTGATACCCTCTGTTGCTGTCCCTGGCAGTCCGTCTCCCCCTGTCTCTTCCCAGGAATTGCAAACTTTTAACATCCTCTCAGGGGAGGATTTGGTACCCCAATCTTCAGTCCCTCAACATCCTCAAGGCTTCTCGAAAGCCCTCCACCAGAAAGACTTACAACTCCAAATGGAAAAGATTCAGCATTTGGTGTTCTAAGAAGAATATTTCTCCAGACACTGCTGAATTGCCTATGGTTCTGGACTATATGGTCCATCTTAATGGCCTCGGCCTCAGACCAGCTACTCTCAAGGTACATTCGTCAGCTGTTTCTGCATTTTTGTCTGTGGGGAAGCCTTCCTCACTATCTTCCCATCCTGTGTTCTGTAAATTTTTTAAAGGATTGTTTCACACCAGTCCCCCTTTAGAGACCCTGCCCCTGCCTGGGATTTGAATGGTTGCATTGCTCAGCTTATGCAACCCCCTTTTGAGCCTATGTCTTCAGCAGAGCTTAAGTATTTGACTTGGAAAACTGTGTTCTTGGTAGCCATTACCTCTGCCAGGTGTATCAGTGAATTGCAAGCCCTGTCTGTGGAACCTGATTTTATCTCCTTTCATAGGGATAAAGTGGTCCTTAGAACAAATAGAAGGTTCTTGCCCAAAGTGGTTTCAGACTTCCATTTAAACCAGTCTGTGTCTCTCCCTCTTTTCTTCACTGAGCATTCTTACTCAGGAGAGAGGAGGCTACACAGTTTAGATGTCAAAAGAGTCCGTAGTTACTACATAGAGCGTACCAAGGGTCATAGGTTTGACTCCCTCCAGTTGTTCCTCACTTATGGAGAAGTGGGAAAGGGCAAACCTGCCACCAAAAGATCTATTGCCAGGTGGGCTGTGTCTTGTATACAATTCTGCTATGAAAAACTGGGAAAAACTCCACCCTCAGGCCTGAGGGCTCATTCCACAAGAGGTACAGCTGCTTCCCTGGCTGCTGCCTGGGACATCCCTATGTTAGAAATTTGTCAAGCAGCCACCTGGAAAACAGTCCATACCTTTACCAAACATTACTCTCTCGATATCCAAGTTAGGAGTGATGTTTGGTTTGGCACAGCAGTACTTCAGAGCCTATTCCCAAAGTAGGTTCTGTCCCTCCTCCTTGGAGGTACTGCTTGGTAGTCTGCAGTTGTTAGAATACAGCAAGACTTCATGTTGTTTGAAGAAAAAATTACTCACCTTAGTTGTTATATTTCTTCTAATGGAGTCTTGCTGTATTCTGACCTCCCTCCCTCCCCTCTCAGAACCTGTTTTTGGGAAGTGGGTGGGCAGGTGCAGTGTTACACCCCAGGGGTGTAGTTGCTTGCACCCTCCTCCCTTTTGCTTGGGTGCATATTTATTGTTATTTTTTTAAGTACATTGGCCCAGATATTCAAAAGGGTTGCTCCATGCGCAACAGGGTTGCGCATGCGCAAGACCTACATTGCGCCATTCTGCGATATTCAGCAGGAGGCAGTTGCTCCACTGGCAACAGGTTGCGCAAAAGAGCAATGCAAATGAATGCATGCTCAACAGGAGGGGGAGGAACCATGCATAACCCGCGCAACCCGATATTCAGTCGGGTTGTGCAGAGTTGTGCATGCGCAACCCCCAACCTGCGCCTTCCCAACCTTGAGCCAAAAAAGGATCAAGTTGAGGGCCACCCACAGGTGAGCTGCTGTGTGCAGGTAACACAGCAGCTGCCACTCCTGGCTGGCCCCCAACTCGGTTCCTGTGCCCCCACCAGCCCGATCGCGGGCATAGTAACATGAACCCCACACATCTCCCACAGCCCGATCGCGGGCATCACAGTCTAGAAACCCCCACATATCCAAAGCCCGATCGCACGGGCATTACAGGTCATGAAACCCCCACACATATCCCACAGCCCAATCGCGGGCATTACAGGTACATGAAACCCCCACACATATCCCACAGCCCGATGCGCGGGCAGTACAGGTACATAAACCCCCCCCGCCCACATCTCCCACAGCCCGATCGCGGGCAGAGCGTGTAGAACCCCCAGTGCCCAATCGCGGGCAGAATGTAACCCCTCCCCAACCGAATATCTCCCTGGTGGTCAGTGGACGTAAAGCCCATCGCGGGCAGAATGTCACATCACAACCCCCAAACATCTCCCTGGTGTCTAGTGTCCCCCACCCACCCACGAAGCCTCACCCGCTCTCCCCCGCGGCGGCGGGCGACAGCATCCACCCACCTGCGCCCGCCGACTGACTGTCAGTGAGCTGCCGTCCATTGGTGCAGAGCTACAGCCAATGGGCATACAGCCCATACCGTATGACAGTCCAGATTTGTGAATGAACATCGTTCACAAATCTGGACTGCTCATCGCTCGCGGCAAACTGCATCGTGGCGCTGTAGCTCTGCACCAATGGCGAAGCCTCTACGGGCAATCAGTCAGCGGGCGGGGCGGCAGGCGGGTGGATGCTGCCGCCAGCCGCTGCGGGGGGGGTGGAGGGGCTCGTGGGTGGGTGGGGACACTAGACACCAGGAGATGTTTTGGGGGGGTTGTGATGTGACATTCTGCCCGTGATCGGGCTGTGGGAGATGTGTGGGGGTTTCATGACCTGTACTGCCGAGATCGGGCTGTGGGAGAAATGTGGGGGTTTCATGTACCTGTACTGCCCAGCGATCGGGCTGTGGGATATGTGGGGGGTTTCATGTAACTGTGATGCCCGCGATCGGGCTTCGGGATATTGTGGGGGGTTTCTATAACTGTGATGCCCGCAACGGGCTTCGATATGTGTGGGGGTTTCATGTAACTGTGATGCCCGCGATCGGCTTCGATATGTGTGGGGGTTTCATGTAACTGTGATGCCTCGCGATCGGGCTGCATTGTGCGCCAGTCCCCACGGCTGCTGCCTGGCAGGGTGGCCAGGAGCAAGTCCTCGAAAGGGCGCTACTGCAAATGGCATGCAAATCTGGCCATAAATAGATGCAAATGGCCCCCCCCGCTTGCATAAATTATGGCCCCATTTGCATGTCACCTTTTGAATATCGGAAATTTGAGCATGGCGCAATGGTACTTGCGCCACCGCAAGTTTAATGCTCAACTCTGGCAACTTGCGGTGGCGCAAGTTCCACTGTGCCATGCGCAAGTGCTGTGGCTGGGGGGTGATATTCAAAGGAGTTGCTTAATAGCGCAACTTCTTTGAATATCACCCCGGCCACACCCCTGCGCAACTATTTTGAGCAGCGCAGGGGCTTGCGCCTCAGAATGGCGCAGTTTGAAAATCTGGGCCATTGGATTTAGTTTTTGGGTTTCCTGACTTGAGTCTTCCTTGGGAAGTCAAAACTTTTCAGCCAGTTGGCTAGTAGAATTTTTAGAATTTCCTCATAGAATTTTTAGTTTAGTTGGGCTCGTAAGAATCTGACGGTTTAGGTTCAAAACACTCCAGACAGAGACTTCAACCGAGCTCGAGCTCAGCGTTCCATGCCCTGCATGGAAAGTTAACCCTTAGTTCTCCGGGCATTTCAAAGGTTGGGAATCACTGCAATTGTCAGAATACAGCAAGACTCCATTAGAAGAAATATAATTACTAAGGTGAGTAATTTTTTCTTTTGGTTGCTGTTACCTCTGCCAGACGTATCAGTGAATTGCAAGCCCTGTCAGTTGAGCCTGACTTCATTTCATTCCATAGAGATAAGGTGGTCCTTAGAACCAGTAGAAGGTTCTTACCCAAAGTGGTTTCTGATTTCCACTTAAACCAATCTATGTCTCTTCCTGTATTCTTCACTGATCATAGTTCCTCAGAAGAGTGGGGGTTACACAGTTTAGATGTTAAAAGAGCCCTTAGTTACTACATAGAATGTACAGAGAGTCACAGATTTGACTCCCTCCAGTTGTTCCTCACTTATGGCGAAGTAGGTAAGGGCAAACCTGCCACCAAGAGAACCATTGCCAGGTGGATTGTGTCCTGTATCCAATTCTGCTATGAGAAACTAGGAAAAATTCCACCCACAGGCCTGAGGGCTCATTCCACTAGAGGTACAGCTGCATCTTTGGCTGTGGCCAAGGATATTCCTTTGTTAGAAATTTGCCGAGCAGCTACCTGGAAAACAGTTCATACCTTCACCAAGCATTACTCTCTGGATATCCAGGCTAGGAGTGATGATAGGTTTGGCACAGCAGTACCTCAGAGCCTATTCCCAAAGTAGGTTCTGTCCCTTCTCCTAGGAGGTACTGCTTGGTAGTCTTCAATAGTCAGAATACAGCAAGACTTCATGTTGTTTGAAGAAAAAATTACTCACCTTAGTAATTATGTTTCTTCTAATGGAGTCTTGCTGTATTCTGACCTCCCTCCTTGCCTCCCCTCTCAGAACCTGTTTTGAGAAGTGGGTGGGCAGGAGCAGCATTGCACCCCAGAGGTGTCTTCTGCCCACTTCCTGTTGTGTTGGGTGCTTTGTGTTTGATTAGTTAAGAACTGTTATGCTTTATTACCTGATTTTTGGTCTTTGGGTTTCCTGACTTGAGTCTTTTAGGAATCTAAAGCCTTTGTTGCCAGTTGACTAGTAGAAATTTTACAATTTCCACATTATTTAGTCAGTGAGTTTTAGCTCGTAGGAATCTGACAGTTAGGTTTCAAAGTACTACAGACAGAGTTTTCAACCGAGCTCGAGCTCAACATTCTATGCTTGGCATAGAACTTTAATCCTCCTCTCTCCGGGGCAGTTCAAGTGCTGGAGCTAACTGCAATAGTCAGAATTCAGCAAGACTCCATTAGAAGAAACATAATTACTAAGGTGAGTAATTTTTTCTTTGGCCAGATTTATTTAAACTGCCATTGCATAAATATGTTTATCTTGCACAGTTTATTTTATACATGTCTATAAATGAAAGTTTCTGCAGAGGCAAAGTTGGGGGAGGGTATCTATGGACAGTGTTGTGGGAGGAAGAAACAGATCTTCCTGGACATAAAGTCTCCACCACTCATTCACACTGATGGGAACTACACCGGAGGCACAAGGACCCAGCGGGGGCAAACTTTTTGCAAGAGGGCCGGTGCCAGGGATGGAGCCATGAAGAGTGGCGCCATGAGCCTTGGCTCGTGTGGCAATGACTATCTTGGCATCGACCCTCCAACCACCTCAGTTCCTTTTCTTCCCGCCATCGAGTGTGCTTCAGTGACGACGTCGCCCACCCTCCGGGAGTTAAACTTCAAACTAGCAGCAGTATTTTCAGTTTATTGTTTGTAGTATATCTCGAATAAGTACCGATTAATATAAAATGTTTCAAACAACATGAAGTCTTGCTATATTATGACATATGCAGTGAGTCCCAACCTTCGAACTGCTCTGGAGGTGAAAGAGTTAACTTTCCATGCCAGGCATGGAACCTTGAGCTCAAGCTCGGTTGAAAACTCTGTCTGTTGTTAATCAAACTCAAACTGTCAGATTCTTTACTGCGCCTCACTGAACAGTCGCTCCGGAGATTTCTCCTTCTGCTCGGTTCATTTTGTCGGTTAAAGTGTTATTTTATCGGTTTTTTGACCGAATTTAAACCGCAACCGGTCAGTTCAAGCTCTGTCTGTGGTATTGTAAGTAATAGATAGGCTTACTTTTATTTTATTCTGTGTGGAACTTGTAAACGTCTTTCGGTTTGGTTTGAACCGATCAGGTTGTTCTAAAACTTTACTAGTCCTTATTTAGAGTGCGGTTCCTGGTTCTTATCGGTTCTAAAAAAAACAGATTTCATTACGGTTTTTTCCACGACCCGTGCCATGGTTGGAAACTGATAAGGGAGTCTTGCTTGGCGGATTGCCATAAACAGGCAAGTTGGTTAGGCTGGCACTATGTCCGAGAAACCCAAAAGAAAAACCGGGCCCACTGGGTTTCAGCACTGTGGTGTTTGTGGGGTAGCCTTTGCTAAGGCTGACCCACACACCACCTGTGTGTATTGTCTGGGGTTTGACCACCTAAATGCAGACTGCCAGATATGTAGTAATTTTCCTGCTGCCACCATTGAGAAGAGAGTTGGTAGGCTCAGGGAAAGGGAGGCCAAAAAGTCCGCTGACCCGGATGGCCAGCCTGGTTCGGTTCCAACCGAACCGGAGGAAATGCCCTCTGACCAGGGCGATACTTCCTCGGGCAAAAGAAGAGCCAGCTCTGAGGAGCCGGTTCCAACTAAAAGGACTAGAAAGTCAGCTAGTGTGCCAAAAGTTTTTTCTCCAACCGCTGAAGAAATAGCTAAAGCAATTCAAATTGTCCAGTCACGTTCTCCGGTTCCGACCGAACCGATACCGTCAGGGAAGAGCTTGGTTCGGCTGGTTTCACCGGTTCAAGATTATGATTTTGAGGATTTTTATGAACCGGGGGAGGGGGAAGAGGAGTATGAGGAGAGTGAATGTGGGTTTGAAAGTCTGGATGTGCCCATTGAACCGGACATCTCTCCAGACAGACCATCAGGGGTTTCTCCTCCTAGGCTATCTGAGTCCCCTTCTCATTTTATGTTTTATAAGAAAGTTGCTGAAACTCTCTAGCTCCCTGTTGAGGAGGCTGTTGATGACCAAGAGGAGCCTGATTATGTAGAAATGATGGATATTCCAGAGTCTAGGAGACTGTCTATTCCTCTGCATAAATCTTTTAGGAAACAGTAAAAATTCTAAAAACTCCTCACACTATACCTCCTGTTGATAAAAGGATGGACAAGAGGTATACATTATCAGGCTCTGATATGGAGTTCCTCACACAGCAATGCAGCCATGTGGGGGTAGTGCAGGCTGCAGCCTACGTTGACGGAGTCGACCATGAGTGGGTCAGGTGATGGTAGAGAGACTTAGTATAATAGCTGTTCAGTCAGCAGGGCTGGGTCTGGTCCGCCACCCTCACCGGAGGGAGGGTCTGACAACAGATGGTCCAGTGCCCGATGGGAAGGGCGGTCCCCCCGGAAGCATAAAAGGAAACGGTTGCAATATCGGTACCGTTCGGCCTCGAGCTTTTCTTTGGCCCACAGATCAAGAAAGAGAAGGCATCACTCGAGGTCACTCTCTGGTATGTCTGCGTGTTGATGACCGGTCTTTGGGGTCAGTTTGCTGGTCTCCTCCTTTGGAGTCGCTGGTTTCTGTTTCCGGTCACCGACCTCTTCAACATCGGAGCCCTTCCCCGCCTTCTGGTTGGGCTTCAGATGAGTAGTTTCATTAGTGGGCCACTCTTATGGAGGAGTGGGCTCGGAGGTTGCTCCAGTTGCCTAGCTCGGTCACTCTGGGGCCTTCGGGCCTTTTGGGGGATCGGGTAGGGCGGTCGGGCCTCCCTAGTTACGTGGCACCTTCTTTGGTGCCGTCGACTCCGTGTTCAGGTGTTTTCCCCCTCCTGTGGCTGCAGCTCAGGGGATCACACCGATGTCTCTATCTCTTGGTCTCCTTCCTTCTTTCTCCTCAAATCCTATTTTTGGAGCCCTGGGTTGTTTTCGGTGCCGTCCGCGTTGATGGGTCGCTTGGCGCCGATGCATCTGTTGGTGCCATCCTTGGTGCTGTTGGGTTTGTTGGCGCCATCCTCGGCACTGTGTGGCTTATCGGCACCGTCCTCAGTGCCGGGGGCCCTATCGGCACCATGTGCTGCGCTTTGTCACGCGGCGCCATGCTCTTCTTTGTCACCGAGGCTTGGTATGGCGTCTTCCAGCCTTCAGGGCTTCGTGGACTCCGAACCCTTTCCTTCCTCATTTCCTTCTGATTTTCACTCCTTTCCTGTCCATACAGTCCCTCCTGGACTGTCAGGAGATGATACTAAGCCTGACCCAGACCTTTGGCTAGGTGATGACATAGAAGGAACAGGACCTAATCCTGTTGCAGAGCCTGTGGTCGAGGACCTGTCATTTAAGTCTCTGCGGAGAAATTTGAATTCTACTCTTTCTCTCCAGACTACAGATATCGATCCTGGGAAGCTCTTAAGGCTCCAGTACATTCATGTTCCAGAGACCCCTATGGATTTAACTCCACCGGTACAACCTTCCTTTGAGACACTCTCTAAAATGGTATGGGAGAATCCTGCTGTCATTCCTTCTGTGGCTAAGTCCATTGACAGGAAGTATGCTGCTCCCAAGGATCGACCTATTTTGGCCTCCCAGACCTTTGCGGACCCTGTTATCGTCTTGGCAGAGAACGATAAGGCCGTTCTTCCTCAGGCATCTACAGCCCGGCCTATAAACAAAGAATCTCACAAGATAGACACCTTAGGTAAGAGGGTCTTTGCTGTCTCCACCCTGGGTATGCGTATTGCCAGCTACCAGGGCTTCTTTTCTCAATATGACTATGTTCTTTGGCATTCACTCAAACAGATGGTAGAAGCTCTGCCCGAATCGGACATTAGTTCAGAGCTACTTTAGACCATAACCAGGGGTATCGAGTCCAACAACCAGCAGGTTAAAGCAGCTATGGACGCTTTTGATACTGCTTCTCGAGCTGCGGCGGCGGGCATTTGTATCCGTCGTCATTCCTGGCTATGTACTTCAGGCTTCACAAATGATGCCCAACAGCAGATCATGGCATTACTCTTTGACGGTATGTATCTGTTCGGACATCATGTAGAGCAAGCTCTGGAGGCCACACAGAAGACTAGGTCGGCCATTAAAATGGCTCGACCCGCTCCCATCCCTTCTCAGGGGGTGTTAACAAGCGTCAGTTTCACAACCGTCAGTCCTTTCGGGGTAAGGACAGGGGAGGTTTCAACAAAAACCAAGCCCCTCAGCCTCAAAAGAAAATGCAACAGAAGGCACAAGGCCCCAGAGCGCCCAGTGCCACCTTCTGAGTTTCTGGCCCGGGTCCCTCCTCAGCTGCCCAAGGGGGACTTCTCCTCAGCGGTGGGAGGACATCTGACTCAGTTCTGCAACCAGTGGAATTCCATTACATCAGACAAATGGGTCCTCCGGATAATCCACGAGAGGTACTCCCTCAGCCTTTCAGATACCCCTCTGGATCGTCCTCCCAAATGACAACCCAGGCTGTCAACAGCTCAGTCAGACCTTCTTGCCTCCAAGATACAAGAGCTTCTGAACAACAGAGCAGTAGAAATAGTTCCGCTGGATCAACAAAACAGTTTTCTACTCCCATTACTTCCTGGTCCTGAAAAAGACTGGTGGCATGCGTCCCATTCTGGACCTCAGAAAGTTAAACAAGTTTCTTTTCAAGGAAAAGTTCAAGATGCTATTGCTCGGGACCCTGTTACCTTTTTTCATCAACACGATTGGCTAGCTTCCCTGGACATGCAGGACACTTACCAACATATCTCTGTACACCCAAAGCATCACAAATATCTACAGTTTGTAGCTCTGGGCCAGCATTATCAATTCACAGTCCTGCTCTTTGGGCTGTCCTTGGCGCCATAAGTTTTTACAAAGTGTTGTGCAGTTCTCGCAGTGCATCTCAGAAAGGTCAGAATCCAGGTATTCCCGTATCTGGATGACTGGCTCCTAACAAGCCCCTCCAGGCAAGGAACTCTCGATGCCATAGCCGCGGCCTCAAGTTTTCTCATGTCCACGGGAGTCCTGCTAAACCTCAAAAAATCACAGTTGCTACCCTCCCAGAAGCTCCTTTTTATAGGAACTCTTCTGGACACCTCTTGTGCAAAAGCTTTTCTTCTGGAGGAGAGAAGGAGCGATATCCTACAGATGGCCCAGTACATCAGAGAGAACAGTTTGGTTCGAGCTATCTCGTTGCAGCGGATGCTGGGTCTCCTGGCATCCTCAGTGTTCACTGTATCCCTAGCATGCCTCCACATGAGAACCTCTCAGTGGATGCTCAGTACTCAGTGGTCCCCAACCACTCACCCTCAGTCCTTTCTCATCAAGGTGACAGAACCTCTGAGGAGGTCACTCACCTGGTGGTCGCAAGAGGATAATTTTCTGGGATGGTATCCCTTTGCTCCCATGGATCACCAGATTTCCATTACCATGGATGCGTCCCTGATGGGGTGGGGAGCTCACTGTCAGAATCTCCACACCTAAGGTATGTGGACTCGGGACGAGTCCCAGGTTCACATAAATGTCCTAGAAATTAGAGCTGTCCTTTATGCAGTCCGAGCTTTGAAGGACATTCTCTGTCACCAGAACATTCTCCTTCATATGGACAACAAAGCAGTGATGTATTATATCAACAAACAGGGCGGTGCACACTCTTACCCTTTATGCAGGGAAGCGATGAGAGTGTGGGAATAGTGCCTAGAGCACAAGGCTCTAATTAAGGCAGGTTACCTGCCAGGAGTGCAAAACGAGCTGGCAGACCACGTAAGCAGAACAGAGACAGATCCTCACGAGTGGTCTCTCGACTCAACTGTAGCTCAGTCACTATTCGCAGAGTGGGGAATTCCAGACCTGGACTTTTTTGCATCCCCACTCAATACAAAACTGCCTCTCTTCAAACAACATGAAGTCTTGCTGTATTCTGACATATGCAGTTAGGTCCTGCCTTTCAACTGCCCCGGAGAACAAAGAGTTAAACTTTCCATGGCCAGCATGGAATGTTCACCACAAGCTCGGTTGAAGCCCATGTCTGCTGTTGTTTAAACTGTAACCATCAGATTCTTTACTGTGTCTCACTGAACAGTCGCTCCAGAGAGTTCTTCTGCTGCTCGGTTCAAAAAGTCAGTTGAAATGTCGGTTTTCGGTCAGTTTCTACCGAATTGCTGTTACCGCTTAGTCGGTTCAAGTCTCTGTCTGTGGTACTGTGAGTACTAGATAGGTTTTTTGTTTTGTTTTGTTTCTGTGTGTAAATTGTAAATTGTGGATCGGTTCGCCTGAACTGATCAGTGGCAGGTAAAAATGTTTGTGCTTAATTTAGAGTGTGGTAACCGGTCCATATCAGTTCTAAAAAAAACGGATTTAATTACGTTTTTTTCCAAGACCTGTGACACGGTCAGGAACCGATAGGTGAGTCTTGCCTGACGGATTGCCGAAAAATCGGTATGTTTTTGGATAGGATTGGCCATGTCTGAGAAACCCAAGAAAAAAACGGGCCCACTGGGTTTCAACACTGCAGTGTGTGGGGAAGTCTTTGCCAAGGCTGATCCCCACACCACCTGTGTTTGTTGTCGTGGGTTTGACACCTTGATTCAGACTGCCAAATGTGCGAGAATTTTCCCAAATCTACCCTGGAAAGAGATTAGGTAGACTGAGGAAAGGGAGGCCGAGAAGTCCGCTGACCGGATGGCCAGCCGGTTTGGTTCAACCGACCAGAATGAGTGCCCTCTGACCAGGGCGATGCTTCTTCAGGCAAAGGAGAGCCAATTCTGAGGAGTCGGTTCCAGTGAAAAGAAAGAGAAAAGATAAATCGTCCGCTTCAGACCCAGAAATTCATGCTTCGACCGCCGATGAGATAGCCAAGGCGATTAGGATTGTGCAATCGCTTAGTTCGGTTCCAACCGAACCGGCACCATCTGGCAGGGGTTTGGTTCGGTCGGTTCCCCCCAGTTCTGGATTATACTTTGGAAGAATTTTATGAAACGGAGGAGGAAGAGGGAGAGTATGAGGATGATTATGGTGATTATGAAAGTCTGGATGTGCCTATTGACCCGGACATCTCCCCAGATAGACCTTCAGGTGTTTTTCCTCCTAGGCTTTCTGAGTCCCCCCCTCTCACTATATGTTCTACAAAAAAGTGGCTGAGACTCTCTAGCTTCCTGTGGAGGAAGCAGTAGAGGATCAGGAAGAGCCTGATTATGTTGAGGTGATGGACATCCCAGAGTCCAGGAGACTGTCCATTCCCCTCCACAAATCCTTTGGGAAACAGACACATAAAATTCTAAAGTCTCCTAATTCTATACCTCCTGTGGACAGACACATGGACAAGAGGTACACTCTCTTAGGCTCAGACACGGAGTTCCTTTTCCAGCAGTGCAACCATGTTGGGGTAGTGCATGCTGCTGCCTGTGATAAGGCAAATATTCCCTTGGCATCACACCCCCCAGACAAGGACTCCAGGAAGATTGATGCCATGGCAAAGAAACAATACATGGCAGCATCTTTGGGACTCAGGCAGGCTAACTATATGGCCTATACAGCTAGACACCAGAAGTCCAGGTGGGACACTGTGCTGGCTCTGGCTAAACAGGCCCCTGACCAGCTTGCCAAGGAGCTGGAGCAGGTGGCTGCAGATGGAATTGAGGCATCGAAAGTACAGTTTCATGCTACTGCGGACTCCAGTGATGTTTCATCAAGAGTCATGGCTACATCTGTGGCTCTTCGGAGAATGGCTTGGCTCAGATGTACTAGCCTCTCACAGGATACCCAGGCTAAGGCTATGGATTTTCCTGTAATTGGTAATTCACTGTTTGGGGAGCAGACAGAGAACTACATGAAAGAGATGGATGAGTACAGGACCACTTGCAGGAGTGCTCAGGCCAAAGAAAGGCAAGCAACTCCTCAAAGGCAGCAGTCCAGGGGCAGGGGTAGACCTTTCCAAAGGCCTTTTTACCAAGCTTAGGCCTCCTCTTCTTCTTCCGTTTCACAGAGGGGGTTCTTTGGAGGGAGAGGCAGAAGGGGATGAGCAGGCCTGCATCCACCCCTCAGACTAAAGCCCCTGCCAAGCAGGCACCTTGATGGGTCTGCCCGGGCCGATTCTCCCATATCAGTAGGGGGCAGGCTGGCTTACTTTGTCCAGGACTGGAAGTCTCTGACATCAGACAAGTAGGTCCTGGAAGTAGTAAGCCAGGGACTGGTTCTCAGCTTCAAAAAATTTCCCAAGATGAGAACCAGATCCTTTCCCCCTGCAAATCTCTGAGACCCTTGCCTTAGAGGCAGAAGTTTCTTCTCTCCTAGCTCTCAGAGCTATAGAGAGGGTTCCCACCCTACACAAGGGCAAAGGATTGTACTCCAGGTACTTCCTAACCCCCAGAAAGACAGGAGAATGGTGGCCCATCCTGGACCTAAGATATCTGAACAAACACCTTTTGAAACCAAAGTTCAAAATGGTAACTCTGGGAATTATCCTTCCCTCTCTAAGGCCAGGGGACTGGCTAGCCTCCCTGGACCTCAAAGATGCCTACTTCACATTCCCATCAGGTGCTCCCACAGAAAGTACCTCAGGTTCGAGTTGCCCTCAGGCCACTATCAGTTCAGAGCAATGCCCCTTGGCCTAACATCAGCCCCAAGGGTTTTCACAAAGTGCCTGGCAGTAGTTGTTGCTTTTCTAAAAAGAAGAAAGATCTCCATCTTCCCATACTTGGACGACTGGCTCTTAGTAGGTCAATCTCCAGACCAAGTCAAGTCACATCTGCAAGTGACCCAGCAAGTGTTCACTTCCTTAGGATTCCTTCTCAACCTTCCGAAGTCGGTTCTCGAACCAGTACAGCTCCTCACCTTCATAGGAGCAGAACTGGATACAGTAAAGGGAAGAGCCTTCCTTCCCCTGGAAAGGGCAAGGACCCTTATAGAACTGGCCTCTTCATGCACCCTTCAGGTGTCTCAACCAGCAAGGCATTTCCCTCAGCTTCTGGGCCACATGGCAGCTTCCACAGCAGTGGTCCAAGGGACAAGATTCCAGATGAGGGACATTCAGTTCCACTTAAGAGCCTTCTGGTCCCAAAGAAAGGATTCCATTACCAAACTAGTCCCAGTGACTCGAACACTAATCCAGGCCTTGCAATGGTGGCAGGATCAGGACAATTTGAGACAAGGGGTTCCATTTGTCACTCAGTCTCATTCAGTGATACTCTCCACAGATGCTTCCCTTGCTTGGCTGTGGAGCCCATTTGGGGGATCTTACTACCCAAGGACTGTGGTCACCTCAGGAATCACTGCTTCATGTCAATCTTTTGGAACTCAGAGCAGTGTTTTTGGCACTGCAAGCTTTTTCTAAATCTGTACAGAACAAGGTGGTTCAGGTGAGAACAGACAACACCACCACCATGTGGTACATCAACAAGCAAGGAGTCACTCGGTCTATGGCCTTGTGCACGGAAGCAATGAAGTTGTGGTCCCTGGCCTATTCCCTGCAAACCTCTCTGATAGCAGTTCACCTCCCAGGGAAGGACAATGCCCTAGCAGATGCACTGAGCAGAATATCCCAGGGCCATCAAGAATGGGCCCTAGATCCTCTAGTTTTGAAAGTGATTTTCTCGAGATGAGGCACACCAGAGATAGATCTTTTTGCAGCCCCAGACAATCACCAACTTCCTCTCTTTTGTTGCAGACGCCAGTCTTGGGCTCAGTCCCCCTGGATGCTCTGATTCTGAACTGGGAAGGGAAATTTCTGTATGCTTTTCTCCCCTTCCCTCTCCTGTTCAAAGTGTTAGTCAAGATAAGGTCACAACCATGCAAAGTGATTCTGATTGCTCCAGACTGGGCCAGACAGCACTGGTACCCCCTCTTGCTGTCCCTAGCAGTCCACCTTCCCCTGTCTCTTCCCAGGAATTACAACCTGTTGACATCCTCTCAGGGGAGGATTTGGTACCTGAATCTTCAGTCTCTCAATCTCAAGGCATGGCTCTTGAAGAGTTAGAGTTTGCAGATCTGCATCTTTCCCAAGGGGTTCTGGATATCCTTAAGGCTTCTTGAAAGCCTTCCACCAGAAAGACTTACAACTCCAAATGGAAAAGATTCAGCATTTGGTGTTCTAAGAAGAATATTTCTCCAGACTCTGCTGGATTGCCTACGGTTCTGGACTATATGGTCCATCTTAATGGTTTAGGCCTCAGACCAGCTACCCTTAAAGTATACTTGGCAGTTGTTTCTGCTTTCTTGTCAGTAGGCAAGCCTTCCTCTCTATCATCCCATCCTGTATTTTGTAAATTTTTCAAGGGATTGCTTCACACCAATCCCCCCTCTTTAGGGATCCTGCTCCTGCTTGGGACCTTAATGTTTGCATTGCTCAACTTATGCAACCTCCCTTTGAGCCTTTGCCCTCAACAGAGCTTAAGTACTTGACTTGGAAAACTGTGTTTTTGGTAGCCATTACTTCTGCCAGGCATATCAGTGAATTGCAAGCCCTGTCAGTGGAATCTGATTTTATCTCTTTCCATAGAGATAAAGTGGTCCTGAGAACTAACAGAAAGTTCTTACCAAAAGTGGTTTCAGATTTCCACCTGAACCAGTCTATATCTCTCCCTGTTTTCTTCACTGACCATTCCTCCTTGGGAGAGAGGAGGGTACACAGCTTGGATGTTAAAAGAGCCCTTAGCTACTACATAGAGCATAGCAAGGGTCACAGGTTTGAATCCCTCCAGTTGTTCCTTACGTATGGAGAAGTTGATAAGGGCAAACCTGCCACTAAGAGATCTATTGCCAGGTGGATTGTTTCTTGTATACAATTCTGCTATGAAAAACTGGGTAGAACTCCACCCTCAGGCCTGAGGGCTCATTCCACTAGAGGTACAGCTGCTTCCCTGGCTGCTGCCAGGGTTATTCCTCTCTTAGAAATTTGTCAAGCAGCCACCTGGAAAACCGTCCATACTTTTACCAAGCATTACTCTCTGGATATCCAGGCTAGGAGTGATGCTCGGTTTGGCACAGCAGTACTTCAGAGCCTGTTTCCAAAGTAGGTTCTGTCCCTCCTTCATGGAGGTACTGCTTGGTAGTCTGTATATGTCAGAATACAGCAAGACTTCATGTTGTTTGAAGAAAAAATTACTCACCTTAGTAATGTTGTTTCTTCTAATGGAGTCTTGCTGTATTCTGACCTCCCCTCTCTGAACCTAGATTTTGGGATGTGGGTGGGCAGGAGCAGTGTTGGCATCCTAGGGGTGTCCTTTTTTTCACCCTCTTTTGGTTTGGGTGAGGGGTTGTGTTTTGTTTTTGGGTTTCCTGACTTGAGTCTTCCTTTTGAAACCAAAAAACCTTTTATATAGATATATTGGCCAGTTGGCTAGTAAAAATTTTACAGTTTCCACACAGAACGTCTAGTGAGTCTTTGCTCGTAAATATCTGACGGTTGCAGTTTAAACAGCAGCAGACAGGGGCTTCAACCGAGCTCGTGGTGAACATTCCATGCTGGCCATGGAAAGTTTAACTCTTTGTTCTCCGGGGCAGTTGAAAGGCAGGACCTAACTGCATGTGTCAGAACTCAACAAGACTCCATTAGAAGAAACAACATTACTAAGGTGAGTCATTTTTTCTTCTGCTCCAGAAATCCAGGGCCTTTCTGTCAGGATCCATTCTGGCTGCAGTGGACAAATCACTTTCTATACGCCTTTCCTCCTCTTCCACTAATTCAGGGGGTACTTCTCAAATTCGAGTCCCAGGGGGACAAAATGATCCTCATTGCTCCCTTCTGGCCTCGACAGATATGGTTTCCATTACTCAACGGTATGTCGGAAACACCTCCAAAAGCGCTTCCCCTTCAGACAAACCTTCTGACCCAGGGGCCTGTGGTCCATCCCAATCTGAGGTCACTTCACCTTCATGCTTGGCTCCTGAGGAGATAGAAGTGAACCGGTTCAATGTTTCTCTGAGAGTTTCAGATATTCTTTTGGCTGCGTTCAAGCCAGCCACTAGAAAATCTTACACAGCCAAATGGAAGTGTTTTTCTCTCTGGTGTGCAAAATTCTCTTTGAATCCTTTTTCCTGCCTACCAAATAAAGTTCTAGAGTATCTTTTAGACCTCTCAAATTCAGGTCTACAATACTCTATGGTCAAAGTTCACCTTTGTACCATTTGTGCTTATCATGAGCCATTACTTTCCTTGTCACTGGCTCAGTTACCAGTAGTTAAGAGGTTTCTTAAGGGTATCCTGCATACCAGACCTCCTATCAGATATCCAGTCACAGCCTGGGACATTAACCTTGTGCGAGACATGCTCACTGGAAAACCTTTTGAGACTCTAGCTTCCTGTGTGCTGAAATTTCTCACTTGGAAAATGGCCTTCCTGGTGGCCATTACCTCGGCCCGTAGGGTCTCTGAAATCCATGTCTTGGTCACAGACTCTCCATATACTGTGTTCCATAAGGACAAAGTAGTTATTAGGACCCATCCTAAGTTTCTTCCTAAGGTTGTTTCAGAATTCCACCTAAACCAACCTTTGGGCCTACCTACTTACTTTGCAAACTTCTAGAATGAAGGAGAGTGTACCTTTCATTCTTTAGACGTTAAAAGAGCTCTGCATTTCTATTTGGATAGAACAAAAAAGATCCGCAAAGCTCAACAACTGTTTGTTTCCTTCAGCGAGACCCGGCTGGGTCAGCCTGTCGCTATCAGATGTATTTCAGCATGGCTGGTGGCATGCCTTCGCCACTGTTATTTTATGGCGCAGGTTATGCTGGAGGGCAGAGTGTATGCTCACTCTGCTAGAGCAGTTGCGGCATCCCTGGTGGAAATCCGCAATGTGCCCATTACAGATATTTGCAATGTGGCCACCTGGAGCTCAGTGCATACTTTTGTCAAGCACTATGCCCTGGATGTCCATGCCAGGCAACATCTTTTGTTTGGCAGGACTATCCTTAACGGACTTCTGTCCTAAATTTGTGATCTCTTTTGTTTCTCCTGCCGCCCTCTCGGGGGGATTATTAGCTCGGTACTCTCCCATCAATGTGAATGAGTGGTGGAGACTTTATGTCCAGAAAGATATGGAAATTATGTACTTACCGTAATTCTTGATCTTCTTGGACGAAGTCTCCCTCCACCACTCCTTCACAGGTCCACCCACCATCCCCCGAGCTCACCTCTGTTGTTGGTCTTCACTCGCTTAATGTTTAGGCTGTGAAGACTTCTTTGTTGACCCTTCTCTTACAGGTCTTTCAACTATCTTATGTCTGGTTTTTGTTAGGCTATCCTTCTAGGTTAGTTATGCTGCATCTCCTCGGAAAAAAAGGTACTGAGGTGGTTGGAGGGTCGACGCCGAGATAGTCATTGCCACATGAGCCGAGGCTCGTGGCACCACTGCTTACGGCTCCATCTCTGGTGCCGGCCCTCTTGCAAAAAGTTTGCCCCAGCTGGGTCCTAGCACCTCCGGCGTAGTTCCCATCAGTGTGACTGAGTGGTGGAGACTTTTTCCAAGAAGATCAAGAATTACGGTAGGTACGTAATTTCCATTTTTGTCAGATCTAGAGTGTAGGGCATGGAGCACACCATGATAGATGACATATTTAATAAACTGAAAACTGGTGCTTCGAAATATGCTTTTGGGGACAGTGCTGGTCATAATTATATTTCCATACATAGAATCAAATAGATATATATTTTATTTTAATAGACAAGAACTGGAAAGACAGACAAGAGAGACCCAGAAACTACAAGAAGAGGTAGAGCAGGCAACAAAGCTTACAATGGAAAAATTCAGTCATAGTCTTATTGGCGGTCATGATCTCAGCCATGAGGATTCTGTATCCAGTTTTAACACATCAGCAGGAAGTAAGTGTAAAGATATTTTTTCAGTCCTGAATTTCTCTCCTGGTTCTTCCCCAATTAGCCCCCTTTGTACTGGTTCCTTCAGCCCCATCACCTGACTTTCTGGGACATACCTGTGCTCCAGTGTGTTCTCGCCAAAGGACTTAGTTTGGAGGGTCCCAGGCACTGGTGCAGAGCCTGTGGGAGACTGAGCCATCACCCAGCTTCTGATGAAGGTGTTTTTCCTCCATTTTTGCCCCAGGGCCCACATGTGTGAAATGCCACAATGCGCATACTCTGCCTCCATGGAGATGCTTCTTGGGATAATGCATCTGTGGTCCTACAGTGCTTCCATTTAAAAATTCCCCTAGGTGGCAACCATACCTCTCAACTGTACCACATTACGAGGAACGTTCCTCATTTTACTGCACAAATGCTCCCTGTTCCACATTGTGAGGACTTGTCCCACATTCAGTGTTAACATTTTAAAGCAAAACTCCATAGTAAATGATGCAAAATATATAATTTTAATTAATAGCAGACTTTCTGAACATAAATGCAAACATTTTCACAGTGTTGTGAGCTTCTAATGTAAAGATTTGATTAAGTGTTCCACATTTTGCCCATTCTTTCCACATTTTGAGAGGCAGTGTTCCACATTTGGGGGACAAAAGGTTGAGAGGTATGGTGGCAACTAATCGGCAGGATGTGCTTCCCCATCCCCAAAAGGGGGGGAGAGAGCTGTCCTAGGGATGGTCAGTTCCATTCATCAGCCAGCCCCCAAATGACCCGTGTCCATTCCCAAACCCAGGTCACCAGCAGAGCATGTGGTAGCTTTACTGCTATACTAGTGGGCTGGCTAAGTACAAAGATTTTAACAATGCAAGATAAATAAAAAAAAAAAAACAACTTTGCTGTCAGAAGAGTTCTAATGTAAGATGTGCAGTAGGAATTTTACTTTCTATTACCAGGAATCCAGTAGTGATGTCATACAGACTGCATCATCTCCAGTCTGAGATGTTGCCCATTAGATTTTAGAACTTAAAACCGGAAAACAATACAGTTCAAGTGGTGCTGTGTGGAACACTCCCTTTATAAATCAGATTTGTTTTCTCAGCTGAAGAGAGCAGATGCCCCCGGAGTCCTGTTTCATTCCTACTGGCTTAAGTTGTGTTATTTTATAAAGTTTAAAGCTAAAAAAAAATGATTTATTTTTTATTTTGATTCTTTGTGTTTAGAGTAAAATAGTTTATTTATTTTTATGTTTAGAGGAGAACTATCAGCTTTCCAGGAAGAACAACGTGGGACCTATAGGTCCTGCTAAGCTAAAACGTACAGTAGTGAAATGTTTTTAATAACTTACAGGGCTGCAATCTTAATGTTTATCTGGTTGATCCTGTGACTCCCTCCCAGCGATTATTTTCCAACAGTCCCCCACAGCCAGCCCTCTGATGACACGCCTGATGGGCTAAGCCATGGGGACTCCTATGTGCCAGTATAGTGTCTGAAGAAAAGATTAACACGTGTACACTCATGTATGTGCTTCTAACACTGGTACTGATTGATTGAGGAGCACTTTCCTAGGTCGATTGATACTGGCGTTAGAAGCACAAAGATGTGCTGTATACATGTTAGTCTTTTCTTCAGACACTATACTGGCACATGAGAGTCCCTCGTGGCTTCGCCCTTCAGGTGCATCATCAAAGGGCTGACCGCCGGGGTCTGTGGAAAAATTATTGCTGGCAGGGGGTCGCAGGATCAACCAGATATACATTAAGATTGCAGCCCTGCAAGTTATTAAAAAAATGTCACAATAATTCATTTTGGTTCCCCGGGACCTATAGGTCCTGCATTCTTCTTTCTGGAAAGCTGATAGTTCCCCTTTAAATTGTGGTTTTCTCTGGTTCACTCATCCTTGATTTCTATCACATAGATGGCAGCCACCTTTAGTTACTGAAAACCTTCAGCTACTTTAGGTCCTAACAGTGAAAACTTTCTTATATTTAAAAAAATAAATAATTGAAATTTACTTCCTCTCATGATTTTTTTTCCTTATACACATGAACAAATTACTCTAACAAAACACTGTTCATAAGTTTAGTTTCTGGTGTGTCTTTAGTGACCATGAACAATCCCCTTACTTTGCTTACAAGCTTGGTAAATAAAATCTCTGCTGCTTACCTTGCCACAGATAAAACTGAGGCCCTGGCTCCAAATGAGACCTGATAGGTATGTGCACCAGTGGAACTAAGCAGAGTTTTGCATTAATGTGTTCCATGGTATCCATCCATTCTAGCTGAATTCCACTTACAGAATATAGGAGGGGTTATTTTCTTTGAGGTGCAAGAATGCATTTTAAAATAACTATATTCACTATTTTACCTAACACTCTTCATTGTTGTTAAGTTTTGACCCCACTGATAATCCCAGTAAGGAACTCCAGGGTGTGCTTTACTGTGGAATAATGGCACTTCTTCGATGGTTGAAAAGGCACTTGTTGATGCCCAGTGCCTCATAGTGCACTGAAGGCATGCCATTATACCACAACAGTGCACACCATCATGTCTTATTGCTTAAATACAGTTAATAACTTGGTAGTTGATTCTTTTTATTTTGTTTTTCTTATTAAAAGATTCTTCAGTTTTGTCTGTACGGAATTTATTGATAACATCAGCTGTTCATAGCTCACGGCCAGAGAGTACTGTTTCAGCCGCTGCTGCTGCAGCTACTGTTTCTAAAGGCAGCCTGGTTTCCAAATATGAGCTCGATATAGATGCACTGAGGAGAGGCTGTGCTCCCACAGGAAAGCCTCCAATTGAGAAGGTGCTGGAGGAGTATGAAATACAGGTCAAGGAGCTGCAAAGGAGGCTAAATGAGGTGAGTCCCAAACAAACATTGGCAAGATCAATGCTCCTATGTAAAAGGAATGGGGAAGGATGGTTAATTTCAGAATTTGATTTGCTGAAAACAGTATAAAGTTTAGGGTTCTTCATCTTATTCTAGTTTACATTGATATGAACTGTGATAGTGTTTGGTTACAGCTACAGCCATGTTTGCCCCTGCTGTATTAGGACAGTCTTACACCAGTATTGCTCTCAGACATCTGCTAAGTAAGTGAATAAATGAAAGAACTGAAAATAGAACTTTATTGGGGAATCCTCACTTCTCCCCTCTAAATAAATATGCTTGTATAATTGTGTTTACAGTATGCAAAGGCATGGAAGAACTACTAAAGGCTATAAATAACTGGAATGTGAACATCAGTGATGTGATGTGTGTCTTGGAAGGATTCTGTGTTTAAAAGCTGCATTCCTTTTTCATTCATGGTCATCTTATTGCAAGTTTCATTTTGCATCTTGTGGTGGGTCTAGATCGAACTTTGCTAAAAGCTTGAAGCTTTTATCATGGCTGGTTTTCTAACTAGTTTAGAACTCTGTTTATGATGTCACAGAACAGGTGCCTTCACTCCAACCAGAACACCTACTTACTGGAAACTGTTGTGCTTACCTTACAAATTCTACTTCACACCTTTTCACAGTTCTTTGTTTGACTTGTACCTTGTTCTGGTTTAGGCACTGGTTGCTAGAGTGGTTTTTCAGTATTTTTACCAGTTCTGGGAACCAGTTGCAGTTGGTTCTTAGTAGTCAGTTTTCATTCCAATTTTATGTAGGAACTGAGGGTTTTCTCTATTTCAGTTGGATTTTTCATATTTCCAAACTGCATTTAGAGAATAAGATTGCAGTTTTAATTTTGCTGCTCCTTGGTATCACCTTACATGACAAATCTAAAAAAGTGTACTGACCTGCCAAGATTTAAAAAGTTTGTGGGCTGCGGTTGTAAGGTCCCTGAAATGAACAGTTGTCTTGGGGCTGTAAAACGGAGAGACTCTAATGTGTCATGACTTTATTGTCGATCAGTAATGTTTCTGTCTATCTATCTATCTGGCTGTCAGCTTCAGCACTTGTTTGTATGCAGCGCTCCCTTGTAAAGAAAAATATAGAAAATATGGAAAGATCCAGTAATTATGTTTTTCCACAAGATACCCACCTGCTGAACCACTCTTTCTCGCTTTGCGAGGTTCCCTCGGCCCGGAAAACCGCTAATGTAATTCCCCTCCACAAGGGTGAGGATGCACGCACTCCAGGTAACTATCGCCCCATATCCTTTCTACCCTCCCTGGCTAAACTTCAGGAATCCCTAGTCTCACGTTTTACAGACTTCCTCAACTCCACTATCTCTTCCCCTTCCAATCTGGTTTTCGTGCAAATCACTCTACTGTCACTTCTCTCTGTCACATCACTAACTCAGTCCTTTCTGCTATTGATAAAGGCCACCTTACAGCTACCATTTTCATTGACCTGGCCAAGGCCTTCGACTCAGCCTCTCACCCTCTGTTGCTGAATAAACTTATCACTGCAGGACTCTCTGCTCCAGCAGTAAAATGGTTCAAGTCCTACCTCTCCTGTTGTTCTCAATGTGTCAGAGTAGGTGGCGCACTCCCCCCCATCTGTGCAGGCATCCTCGAAGGCTCAGTCCTGGAGCTGCTACTCTTTTCTATATTTCTTAATGGTCTTCTGTCAGTTTACTCTGCCTCAAACATACAGATATACTCCATGATACTATTCTTTATGTCTCAGGTCCTTCAATTCCTGATGTTGAACCCCAGCTCCAAGCTGGCTTTCACTCGGTACTACAGTGGTTTCATGCAAACCACCCCAAAGTTAATGTAAAAAAATAAACATATCGTTGACTTTCGGTGCCCCACACAAACTAACCAACCTCTGCTCTCTGCCGAAATTCTCAACCCTGGATGGGGCCATTCTGGAAGACGTCCCCTACTATACATACTGTACTTGGGTGTCTCGATGGATCGACCGCCACCTGGATTACTCCAAACATATCAAGCACATCCACTCTAAGCAGTGCCCCGGGCAAGGCAGTCCATATTGAAACATAGAACGTGTCTGCAGAACAGAACTGCCAGGCCCACCCACTCTACCCAGTATACTTAGCTTGCTGCTAGGACTTTGCTATTGCCTCTCGATAGAAACATAGAAGTGTAACAAAGATTCCCTTGCTCAGAATGCTCGCCTTGCACTCCTCACAAAAATGATCCTCCTCACCTTCGACTATGCAGACATTATCCACGGCACTACCCCAGCCTTCTCTCTGGCCAGGCTCAACTCCCTCTACAATGCCTTCTGCTGCTTTGTATCTAATGGCCCCACCCCTGCACCCACCACTGCAGTCTGTACTCCTCCCTCTTCCTCTCTTCACTTCACCATCACCGCAAGTTGCATTCCACCCTCTTCATCTCCAGATTCTGGTGTGGTTCCCTCCCCTCCTACCTATCCTCTCTCTCCTCTCCCCTGCAACAGAGCTTTTCTATCTCCTCTGGTCCCGAGACTGTTGCATTTTCTCCCTCCCCTGCTCCATAACCTATGTTGGCTCTGCTGCTTTCGTCTTCAGGCTCTTCTCTCTCTGGAATTCTCTTCCTCCCCCCATCTATCTCTCCTTCTCCTCTTCTGTCCTCAAAAGAGCCCTTGCTGAGCACTCTTCTTTCTCTGGCACCTGCTCATGCTATCTCCCAAATTCTCTTGTTGCTCTTGTTGCTTCCTTCATTGTTATATTCTTTCTTTCTTTCATTTCCTTTCTCCCCCTCAGCTAACTAGCCTGAAGCAATGCTCTAGTTTACTTAGATGTCCTACTTAACTTATTCTTTTGTAACCAACGATTAATGTAACCTGTAAAAATAACTGCTTTTCAAATCATTGTGTACTATTTGAAAAACTGCCTTATTGGGTGTCTTACTTCCTCTTCTCCATTCCCCAGGTCATACCTGGAAACGAGCCTCAGCTCAGTGTGCCTCTCCCAGCCACCAACTTTTAAATAAATAAATATCTGGCACAAGTTCTGTAAAAACAGCCCCGGAGAATGCTACAGGCTAGACCAGAAAAAGTTGGTCTAACGTGCGGTACCTTGTGCACGGGTTGAAACTCCCGATTGCTGGCCCGGTGATTGCCACAAGCCCCTTGCACCATATCTTTGGTGTACCTGGGGCTTGTCACAATTGGGGGGGCTTTAAAAATCAAGCCCCAAAACTTTAAAACCTGACACAAGCTTCTGGTGAATGCAGACCACCACAAGCTGTGCCTTAAGTGTCTGATCTTGACTATAATTTTGAAAACTGATTTATGTAAGCATTTTTGTCCTAAGCGCCCCCCCCCCGGCTAAATTTAAGGGATTTTTTCAACTTTCCAGTCTGCTTCTGTGTCACCCTGAAGCATTGCTCTAAAAAGTCCTGAAATGGAGGTGGTTACCACTGATGGTGGAAAGCATGTATCAGCAGGTTTCTCACCCTCACAGTGGTCGCTAAATTCAAAGGTGGCTGAAAGATTCTACAAGCAGAAATCTCTGCCAAAGAATAAAGAAAAAGCTGCTAAGCCATCCTCGGATCCCAGTAATGAGCACAGGGTGTCAGATAGAGGGAGCCCTGATACTGTTGATGGCAAAAGAACAAAAGAGCTTCAGACCAGCCATTGCTTTCAATCTCTGGCAAGAAAAAACCAAAAGAAAAATATGTTACTGCTGCTCACATTGCCCTCTGTGGAGATTTCCACGATGTAAAAGTTCATCCAGGCCTTTCAGGCTGTGGGGAACTTGGTCAGTGTTGCCCACACCTTCCCAGGCTTAGATCACACAATCAGAGCATGTCCTGGAGAAGACCCTGTTGACCCCAGATCTTATAGGCCAATCTCAATTTTAAACATTGATTACAAAATTTATATGGCTATTCTTTCTATAAGACTAGAAAACATAATCCCCAACATAATACATCCTGACCAATCTGGATTCATTAAGAGTAGGAATACATCCAATAACATCCGTAGAGTCTTACTATTACAAGAATTTGTACGAACCAGGCAAATCCCAGCGGTTTTTATTAGTCTAGACACGGAAAAGGTGTTTGATCGTGTCTCATGGCCCTTCCTATGGGAAGCTCTTAAAATGTTTCACTTCTCCCTACAATTTATCACCTGTCTAAAAACAATATACAGTTCTCCTAAAGCATATGTCAGAGTTAATGGCTTCCTGTCTCGGCCCTTCCTCTTGGCCAGAGGGACAAGGCAAGGTTGTCCTCTGTCCCCCTATCTCTTTGCTTTGTTTATTGAACCACTGGCAGCTCTTCTTCGAAACACTCCCTTAGTAGAAGGTATCCTGATAGACCGAAAGGAATACAAAGTAGGATTGTTTGCAGATGATATAATGTTAACTGTATTATCTCCACCACAATCAATCCCGTCTATATGGAACATTTTTTCACAGTTTGAAAAACTGGCGGACTTCAAACTAAACATAAATAAAACTGAAATATTATCCTTCAACTACTCCCCCTCTCCCCAGTTAAAAAGGCCTTCCCATTTAAGTGGCGAACAACTAAAATAAAATATTTAGGCATCTACCTCCCTTTTGACCCTGGGGTCTTAGACCTGTCTAACTACGAACCTCTTACACTCCAGATACAGGCTGATCTAGACAGACGGTCCCCAATTTGTGTCTCCCTACATCAAAAAAAAAATAATAATTTGTATCAATGTCCTCCCTCGGATCCTCTATCTGCTCCAGACCATCCCCTATTTCCCCTCTAAGTTTTACTTTACCTCCTGGAATAAAATTCTACAAAACTTTATATGGGGGAAAAATCATCCTAGAATCAGACTACCCATCCTTAAGTTATCCCTAAAGCAGGGGGGGTCTGAACCTCCCAGACTTTCACTTATATACTCAAGCAGCATTCCCAAGAACCTTGGTACTATGGCTCACTGAATCCTACAATTCCCCTTGGAAAACTATAGAATTTCAACTCAGTGATTTATATGACATAAAAAAGATTCTGTTTTCCTCTGACAATAAATCCCTTAACCCTTCAACTTTAACAGAAATAACAGAGCAAACATACAAGCTCTGGAAACAGATAAGAAAAGCAGGCCCAATTCAAAAAATATTTGAATATTGTAAGCTAATATCACAAGATGAAAAATGTATCCCTAATTATATGGACCAAGCCTTCTCACGATGGCGTGTTATGGGCTTATCATACATATATCAGTTCCTGTCTATAGAAGGAATTATTCCTTTTGATAGACTTCAGTCTTCATTTCCCCTCAGGACCTCCAACCATTTTAGATATTTTCAGATTCATAACCATATCCTCCGTAACAACATAATACCTCCCAGATTACCTGTCCCTACCCCTGATTTACTCAAATTGTTTATTGAAGCAAATGAGGGAAACTTGGGATCTCACTTAATAGGCCTAATTCATAGAGAGCTTCGTGCTGGCCTCCTTGCTTCTATAACACCTATACTAGCTTCCTGGAATAAAGACCTCCAAACACAAATCTCCCCGAATCTTGGTCAAGATCATCCTTAACTGAGATAAAGTCCATTTCATCCCCTTACTGGAGGGAGTTTGCATGGAAATTTTGCTCCAGATATTTCAGAGCCCCTTCTGTACTAATGAAATATCTCCCTGATGAGTATGGGAAGTGTTGGAGGAAATGTGGTTGTCGTCGAGCCACGCTTGGACATTTTTTCTGGTCCTGTCCATTTCTTATGCCCTTTGGCTAACTTTTCAGAACGAGCTAACTATACTTTTCACTGAACCAGTGGAGCTTAATACTGAACAGTTCCTTATGGGAGTTTTTCCGGATCATGCTCCCCCCTGGGAGAAATCTTTACTACCGATATATTTTATAGCTGCCAAGAAGGCAATTACTAGCTGTTGGATGAGGCCCCAGATCCCTACTATCCAGAACTGGAGACAAATAATGTCTGAAATCTATAAAACTGAGACCTTCAATGCTGAACAGCGGGGGGGATCCATCTTACGAATGCTGAAATGGAACCCGTGGATCCAGTACGTAACTTCACAACATCTAGATCTTAATATGTAAAACCTAACTGAAAAAGCAAGAAAAATAATTACAAAGTTGTGTTTGCCCTGAATAGTCATTGACCTGAGGTTTCATCCGTAGATAATTCTATTTACTCAGTTATATGATAATAATAAGTAGAAAATGCACTTTACAAATGACAAGTATTTTATTCAGAAAGAATGTTTCAAAATCTAGTCATGTCCATTGTGTATGTATGTGAAAAATTACTTAATAAAAAGAAATAAAAAAAAAAAAAAAAAAAGAACATGTCCTGGAGGTGTTAGATGAGGAGGAGGATGTGGATCCAATTGAACATGAGGTCACCCCAGAACACTACCTTGGTTCTCTACCAAGAGTTAATCAGGATTTTTCCTTGTATTTCTCCCTTGAGAGGCAGATGGTAGATATCCTGGATGTCCCCTCTACTGAGACAGAGAAGGATACAGAGGGTGCTGTGTTTGTGAGTATGCTGGGCCTGTGTTTAATAACAAGCCTGTCAGTTCCCATCCATTAATCCTTCAGGAAATCCACAGACAGAACTTTGGCAGCCCCAAATTCTGCTCCAGGCTTCGATAAAAAGATGGGAAAAAGTGCCAGGTGGATAGACAGGCGATCAAATACCTTTATGCCTGCCCAGATCATGAGGAAGTGGTTCCAGCTGCTGCCTATGAAAGAGCTCAGGTAACCCTATGTGCTTAGCCTCCTGAAAAAAAAGACTCCAGAAAACTGGATTATATGGCAAGGAACCGTTGCAGCTGAGGCAGACAGCTTATATGGCATACGCCCCCATTATCAGAAGGTGCTTTGGAATACAGTCATGACCCGCAGTAAAAGGGTAGAAGGTGAGGAAGGGGATGTTAACATACCAGGGTACATAACCTACAGGAGAGACAGGCAGGGGAGACGAGGGGGAGGAGTAGCTCTCTATCTAAAGGAAGGGATAAAAGCAACTGAACAGAAGAGTAAACAGGGAGGAGAGGAGGCACTGTGGGTCACCTTGGAGACTGGAAAGGGCACCACAATCCGCACAGGGGTTGTGTACAGACCCCCATGTCAGGGGGAGGGAATGGACAAGGATATAATAGAAGGCATTCTTAGAATGGCAGAGAAAGGGGAGATACTGTTGATGTGAGACCTGAATATGCCAGATGGTAACTGGAGCACATTTGCTGCAGCCACATCCAACAGCAAGGCCATTCTTGATGCCCTACAGGTGGCAGGCCTCAGACAGCTAGTTTCGAACCCACTCGTGAGGGAGCAATCTTAGACCTCATACTCTCAAGCGGGGGCAGTGAGAGGATCTCAGATCTAGAAGTGGGTTGCCATCTGGGAACAAGTGACCATCAAACAGTGTGGTTCACGTTAAACTCAGCTACAAGTCAAGCCATACAAAAGTGAGGGTACTGGACTTCAGGAGGGCTGACTTTGGCAAGATGGAGAGTGCCTCAGAAAAGCACTAGCAAACAGGCTAGAAGGAGGTGTGGAGCAACAATGGGGAATCATCAAAACTGCCATCACAGAGGCAACAAGCCTTTGTGTGAAGCAAATAAACAAATCAAAATGAAAGAAAAAGCCACTATGGTTCTCAAAAGAGGTGGCTGTGAAAGTCAGGAAAAAAGATAGCATTCCGGAAGTATAAGGAAACACAGAAGGAGCAGGACAGAGGGCTGTACCAGTTAAGGCAGAAGGAAGCAGGGAGGGAAGTCAGAATAGCAAAGGCCCAAACTGAGGAAAAGATAGCCAACTCGGTTAAGAAGGGGGATAAAACCTTTTATAGGTTTATCAACGAGTGTAGAAAGACAAAGGGAGGGATAGTGAGGCTGAATAGAATGAACGGTGGGTGGGCAGAGGGAACAGTGAAAAGCAGGGATACTGAATGAATATTTCTGCTCAGTATTCACAAAGAAGGAGGAAGTGCTAATCCAATTAACAGAAGCACTCTTGATGGAAAGTCAGTCCCAGTCCTTTCACAGAAGAAAGGGTTCTGCAAGAACTCCTAAAACTGAAGGTGGACAAAGCAATGGGGCCTGATGGAATTCACCCCAGAATTCTAAAAGAATTAAGGGGGGAACTAGTGAAATCACTGTCAACTCTTTTTGATAAATCATGGGAGGATGGTGTGGTACCCGAGGACTGGAGGAAGGTGGATGTGATTCCCCTTCACAAAAGTGGGACCAAGACAGAGGCAGGAAACTACAGACCTGTCAGTCTGACCTCTGTGGTAGGGAAAGTGATGGAGTCACTTCTGAAGGAAAGAATAGTTGAGTACCTAGAGGCCAGTGGGGCACAGGACCCAAGGCAGCATGGGTTCACAGCGGGAAGGTCATGTCAGACAGATCTAATAGATTTATTTGACTGGTTGACCAAAGTAGTAGACCAGGGAGGTGCTGTGAACATGGCCTACCTAGACTTTAGCAAGGCATTTGACACAGTCCCACACAAAAGATTAATAGTTAAATTAACCAGGCTGGGAGTGGGTCCCAAGGTGGTAGCCTGGGTAAAACATTGGCTGGACAACAGGACACAGAAGGTAATTGTAAATGGAGTCCACTCTGAAGAAAGAGGGGTTACTAGTGGGGTACCGCAGGGTTCAGTATTGGGTCCAGTCCTTTTAATGTCTTCATAAGTGACATTGCAGAGGGACTGGAAGGAAAAGTATGCCTCTTTGCAGATGACACAAAGATCTGCAACTGGGTTGATACACAAGGAGGTGTGAAAAGGATGAGAAGGGACTTGGCAAGGTTGGAGGAATGGTCAGAAGTATGGCAGCTAGGATTCAATGCAAAGAAGTGCAAAATAATGCACCTGGGAAACAAGAACCCAGGGGAAGAATACACAGTGGGGTGGGAGGTAGTAACAACAACAAAAAAGGAAAGGAACCTGGGGGAAATCATATCAGATGACCTTAAGGTTAGCAAGCAATGTGAGAAGGCAGTAGGGAGGGCTGGGGGTATACTTGGATGCACAGGGAGAGGCATCAGCAGCAGAAAACAGGAAGTTGTTATCCCTCTGTACAGACAGTTGGTGAGACCCCATCTGGAGTACTGTGTCCAGTTCTGGAGACCCCATCTCCACAAGGACATAGACAGGATAGAGGTAGTCCAGAGGAGGGCAACTAAAATGGTGCAGGGTCTGCAAGAGAAGCCGTATGAGGAGAGACTAAAGGAGCTTAATATGTATACCCTTGAGGAAAGAAGGGAGAGGGAGGACATGATAGAAACTTTTAAAAACTTCAGTGGAATCAACAAAGTCCAAGAGGGTAGCATCTTTCAGAAAAAGAGATGTGCAAGAACAAGGGGACACAATTTAAAGATGGGGGGGTGGTTCAGGGGCAGTGTGAGGAAGTATTATTTCACAGAGAGGGTAGTGGATGCATGGAACAGCCTTCCTGAGGAGGTTGAGGGGTCTAAAACTGTGGGAGAATTCAAGAATGCATGGGACAGACATAAGGCAATTCTTGTGGGGGGTAGGAAGAAATAGGCTGTTGGTTAACTAGGATCTACGGCCTATCCTATAGGTAGGGAAATGGGCAGACTAGATGGGCCAAGCGGTCCTTATCTGCCGCCAAAGTCTATGTTTCTATGATGAGTTTGCAGCAACAGCCAAAGAAGCACTTAAGGCTACTATGCATCGGTTTCATATGGCAGTGGATGCCAATGATGCTGCTTTCACTCTTTGGCCTTAGGAAGGTTCGCCTGGTTAAGGGCTACCATCCTGACTCAGGACTTTCAAGTCAAGCCAGGAGACTTCCATTTCAAAGATCATTTGATTTTTTTTTTTAATAAAACAGAAGTGTATACGAGGAAAGTGGATGAGCAAAAATACCCTTTCAAAATTTTAACCCAGAAATAAAAAGCTTCCACATCTTACAGGCTTTATGGAATGGGAGGTAAGGGGAGAGCCTGTTACCTAAGGCCTTACTCACACTATGAGTGCCCAATGCAGAGGCACTGCGAGGTGTAGAGGCAGCAGAGATGCCAAACAAAGGGAAACTCCAGCCCTCAAGCCACAGGAGAAACCAAATCCATGACAGATCTGTCTAGTTCCCCATAGACGGTTTGCCAGTGGTAGGGCATCAGACCCACTACTGTACTTCCAGGAGTGGCAAAGCATTGCCGCAGACAGGTGCATCCTGGAAGTAGTGGGTCAGGGTCTGGCCTTACAGTTTGTAAAGCTTTCAAAACAGAAAACCCAGGAAGTTTCCCACTACACAGTCCAGAAGAGAAAATGCTTCTGGTACTTTGAACCTGCTAAAGCTCAGAGCTGTTGAAAAAGTCCCTGCCTTTCAGTGGGAAAGAGGCCTCTTCTCTAGATTCTTCCTAACCCAGAAGAAAAATGGGAATGGTGACCTATTCTGGATCTAAGGTTCCTAAACAGGCACGTCAAAAAAGAAAGGTTCAAGATGGTGACACAGAACTGTGATACCACACCTGCAAAAGGGAGAGTGATTAGGGTTATTGGACCTGAAGGATGCATACTTCCATATTCCAGTAAGACCCTGTTACAGAAAGTACCTATGGTTCAGGCTTGGAAGTTGTCAGTACCAATTCATAGCCCTTCTCTTTGGGTTGACCTAAGCTCCCAGGGCTTTCACAAAGTGCCTAGCTGTGGTGGCTGCACATCCGTGAAGGAAATGTAGTGGTTTTCTCACCTTGATGACTGGGTAGTTTCAGAAAAAATAAAGGAGGATGCAGGTGGCTCCATGGTCATAGCAAGAAGCACCCTGGAAGGGTTGGGTTTCCTCCTAAACCTGCAAAGGTCACACCTGGAACCTTGCTAAATACTGGATTTTATAGGCACAGAGTTGAACACATTGCAGGAGGAAAGCTTTCCTACCTCAGAGAGGGAGGAAGGCCTTATTTCATATGCAGATTGATTCCTAGTAGGACTCGGAAAACTTCCAGGGAATTAGTGCAGCTCCTAGGATACATGGCAGCAGCAACTGCTATAGTACCCTGGGTCCGCCTACAGATGAAAGATCTGCAGTATCATGTGGGAAGATACTGGTACCAAAAACAGACCCTCTGGATCATCTGGTTCCAATTTCAAATAAACTGTTCCAGGACCTGGAGTGGTGGACAGACAGGGACAACTTCAGGGACGGTACTCCTTTCTAGCAGTTCTCGCCAGCTCAGATACTCTCTACAGATACATCCCTCCCTTCTTTTATGAGGAGGGCACCTAGGAGACAAAAC
The DNA here is from genome assembly GCA_016271365.2 of Neoceratodus forsteri. Lineage (NCBI taxonomy): Eukaryota > Metazoa > Chordata > Ceratodontiformes > Ceratodontidae > Neoceratodus > Neoceratodus forsteri. The sequence goes on from JADMNL010000040.1 coordinate 8,501,798, forward strand.
AGTAAATGGGGTCTGGAGTGCAGAGGAGCGCATGAAGCACGTAAACCTGTTAGAGCTATCAGTGCAGGGCTACTTTAAGTGCAGTCCTTTTCCTCCTTGTTGAAAGGTCAATAGTGCAGATCTGGACAGACAATACAATAATGTATTACATAAACAAAATGGGGAGCGGTAGTGGGCCAACTCAGTGTGGCATGGCAGTAGCACAGCCACTCACCACGCCAGCGACCTGGGATCAGGAGCGATCTTGGGTTGCTGGGGGTTGGCCGGGGACGAAGAGGATGAGCATCCGATGGTCTGCTCTCCTCTGCTGGGAGGAAGCGTGCTGTTCACACTTCATGCTTAGGTTCATGCTTACTGTAGGTGTGTACAGGAGGAGAAAGCAAATGCCAATTTTAATCTCCTATCATTTACCCATAATAGGACAGATTGGTTCCCATAAGGATCAATTTATCCAATTTATTTTTACAAATATTTTTGGTTTCACTGATAATCTCTAGTGGGTGAGACTTCCAAGGGTTCACCACCCTCTGTGAAAAGAAATATTTTCATCTTAAAGTGTTGAATTTCTGACACTTTCCTTGAAGGGGGTGTTCTCTTGTGCATAAAGAAATTTGCTTGAATTCAGATCCCATCTCAGTCATTAAATACGGGTCATGTATCACATCCCACATCAGTAATAAATCGCCTCTTAGGCACTTTTTCTCTTGACAACATAAGTCTTGCTTTAGTTAGTCTTACATGATATTCTGAATCCCTAAGACCATGGTTCTGTTCTGTTATTTTTCTCTGTACTTGTATGACGTCACCTTTTTATGGCTGTGGGCGGAGCCTACAGCTATTTTGCCATCTGTAGCTTGAAAATGGAGTTTTGTGAAACACATTTTTGGGACTTTTCAATGTATCCTTCCACATCTACAAATCACTATGACAACTAAAATAAAATAATCCCTTCTTTCTGTTTAGAATGTTGGAGACATAACTCCAAGCAGCTCATCTGATAGCCATTAGGAAACTGAAACAACTTGTTAAATATTGGTTGCCTATTAAACTGGAGATTTGTTTACCCCCTTCGAAATGCAGCAGCTTGCATGTTTAAATGATTAGCATTTAAACATTTTTTGCTACTAACTTCAGTTGGGGATGAATATCTTTCAAGAAAGATTCATACCTCATAAATGCTACCCTTTCCCAGCAAATTTTGTAAAGATTTACACTGTTTTTGACCTCTCAAGACCTTTCTGATAAAATGCCAGGTCTTCAGTGAACTACCCAGACTAAATACATACATTTATTTTTGACAAAGGACTGTGGCCTGCTTCCCAAACATAACAGATAAGAACTACTAAGATCTCTTATAGTAAGAGAGTGCGTGTGTGTGTGTTTGGGGAGGGGTGGAGAAACAGTCAAACTCTTGCCCATGGAGACCTCATTTAATGAATTAACTGCTGACAAACCATGAGTGATACAGAAGCAAATGCTTTGATACCTTTTATTGGACCAACATAGATGTAACAAAAATAACTTATACCATTTATAAAATTCCTGATCAAACAACTGCAAACAGAAGACAGTTTTTTTGTCATTTTATAATATGATATACTGAGTGTGTATTTACTGATTGCTGGATCAGGGCCTTGATAAAATAATAACATTTATTTAACTCATTCAAGATTCCATCAGGTGGACAGAAAAAAGTCAATGAGAATTTGTAGTATCTTTTGAAAGATTGTGTGACTTGTGATTACTACTTTTGAGTATAGTTCATGAAATAATGAGGTTGATATTTGTTATTTCATATAGTCCCCCATCATGCCTTATGCATAGCATATAAATCCAAATAATTCCAAGGCCATCGTGAAATATAATATTAATACTGCGCAGCAAATCAGAGCTGTTTTCCAAATAAAAGGCTGCTGATATAATAAATAAAGAACAAAGTCATAAATAAGGAAGCAGTGGCTTATGGAAAAATCTATAAGGATTTATACAGGGATTTGATTCTCTCTTTGTGGGGAAAATACAGAGAAAATGAGGGCTTCTTACAGAGTAATGGTTATTTGGATCTGGGAGCACTGAATATTTCTTATCCTATAGTTTGTATCCTGGATAGGGCAGGGGAGATACTACATCTCATTGTCACAGGGATGTTCATTTACACATTTTTGCACTGTATTTACTCAGGCTGTCTCAGATTAGATGCAATATCTCGTTTTCAGTGGGGTCATGATTTTACCATTTTTATAATGTATTTATTCAGGCTGCCTAGTCCAGGGCCCCCAGATTCAAAGGGGATATGCAGTGCATCTTGGTAGAAAAGGAAGATGTGCTGCACAACTCCAACAATGCGCAACAGTGCGATATTCAAATGTGCGGTATACGCTGGCCGCAAAGGAATGGGCCAGGGCGCACACAAATGGTATGCCATTCAAGTCGATGGGGCAATCACATGCATATGCTGTGCTGCAGCATATTCAGTGGGAATGTGCCCCTCACAGTCCAGAGCATCGCGGCCCACAGTTAGGCCACAAATAGCTGGCCTAACCTGGCCAGCCACTCACAGGCAGGCTGCAGATGTGCACCCAGCTACACAGCAGCCTGGCAGCCCTGGTGGATTAGAGGTACCCTCTTTCCATCCCTAATATAGCCAACTCCATCCCTGAACAGCTGCATAGTGTAGGACCTCACCGTAGACCCGATTGCATTAGAGGAAACCATGGTCCATATCCATAGTCTATAGGACTCCCATCCACCGCCCCTGTACAGACACCCTCACTTCCCCGATACCCAACCTGTTGCAAAGACTGGCACTGCCCTCCACACCCTGCCATGGCCAGCCATTGACTGCATTGAACCCGGGCTGGGGACCTGCACTCTGGAATGACCCAACTGGCTGTACCGTGCATTGCGGCACCATGCCAGCTGTGGATCCACCAGTGTATGCAGCCATGTGTAAGTCCCTGGCAAGCTGAAGAGGGAATTTACATACCTCCAATGCTGCATCTTCCTGCTATCCATACACCGCTGTAAGTCCACACTCTCCCCTGTTCCCTGTGTAACATGCCACCCTCCGGATTGCTGAAGTATCCCAGGTACCATGGGGTGCGGTATCCTGTAAAGCCATTTGCAGCGTATGCTTCAGGCTATAGACAGTTCATCCGCAGTTCCCCAGTTGTTCAAATGAATGGGAGGTCGGCTGTAACATGCTTGTTTTGGGACCTGTGTGAGTGGGTACAGCATCGGCCGTCACCCACACTGAGCAGTGCAGTGGCACCGGGATGATGCATCCACATGCGAGCCATTGAGGAGCATGGCCACTGAGTGTTATCACCCACACGCAGCTCGTGCCTACATATAACACATTCCAGCATCCTACTGCGAGTGCTCTGCCACCCACCGATAAAGTGGTATGATCCCATTACAGAACCAGTCATTGCAATGGGATGGGCTGGGGGTGCAGGGAGGGTGTCTGTGCACCGTTGAGGGGAGTGGGGGCCACTACACTATGGACACGGACTGTAGTTATATTCAGGTGCAATTAGGGCTGGCATTAGGGTCCCTACAATATGGAACCGATAGAGCCTGGTCTCCAGTATGATCGGGGCTGGTAGAACGGGTGTGGAGGGATGCCACTGTACCACCTGAGACTTCAGGGCCTGTCCCACATGGGAGCGATCAGGGTTGGGGCTTGGGTGTGAGAGCTGCTCTGGTGCATTCATCCCCATGCCATCATGCAAATGGGCTGGTAATGAGCATGCATAAGGCCCCTTTGCACCCTGCATGCTCAATTAGTTCATTTGCATTTCTGGGCTGAATATCGCCCATGGGGGCTGTGGTGCATACTGGTAAGTGCCACGCATTCCCCCTGGAAGGTATTCAGTCGGTGTCACCCTGGATGCACCTGACTTGGCGTCCACCTGCACTGCGATTCCCATCCAGGGTCACATATTCAACAGGAACGATGAAGCCCACCGGGATGAAGCACAGTGTTACAGGTTTACTGCATGACAAAAGGGATTAACTCCCTTTGAAACTGCATTGTTTGCTGCAGTAACTCTACTGCAGAATTCTGCAGTGCTGCACTTCATCCTGGTGGGCTTCACTATATGCACACCCTGTACCAGTGGCGCATTCTCTTTGAATATTGTATCAGTGCTGACTGGCACACCCTCTTTGTGCAACACATCTTTCTGCTTGTGCATCGATCGATCCAGCACTTAATATATCCCCCCAGATGTAAAATATTCTTTTTAGTGTGTTCTGATTTTACACAATGCTGCATAATATTGTATAGATGTAGAGCCCCACTGAAAATTAGATGCTATTTCTTCTGTGAAATATCCAGGCTAAAAATATAGCAATCAGCAGGCATATTCAAGGAAAACACATTGTAAAAATATGTAAAAGGAAGACCACATTGAAACTACCTCTCCACAGATCTGCATTGTGCAAATTAATTAGAAATAATGGGTAAAAGCATCCCAAAAGCACTCCAAAGCCATATCGGCTCTGACCAGAATTTGTTTAAATGGGCACCAAAACTGGGATGAAAAATCCAAATGTGGATGGACATATGATCTATATAACAGGGCAATAACTGATCGCATGATTTACTGTTCCTCCTTATTGCCCAAAAATTTTTATTTGCTTTACCTATGGCTTCATTAATCTGTTTTGTGCAGTCTAAATCGTCTGAGATCATAACACCCAGATCTCTTTCATATAATGTTTCTTTAAGCTGCTTTCCACACATGTAGTAATTGTGATTAGTGTTTGTTATAACTAAAGTGCATAACTTTACACTTGTCATGGTTGAAATGCATCTCCCATCTCATTGCCAAGATTAAGATTAAATGTAACTTCTTGAATTCTAGCTATTTCTTCTGCATAACTGCATGTACCCCCTATTTCACAGTTGTGCACATATTTGGTAGACTAACTTACTAGTTGTGTTGTGAGATAAGAGATAAACATGTGAAATATGAGGGTGTTAAATACTGAACCCTGCAGAACAGCAGTTGATAATGTCCCTCTCACTGCAGCTCATATGGCTAGCTGAAGAGGTGAGAGGAGGACTGCACCAGTTGCCATAGAGGGATGCACTACACTGTCCCATCCTGCCTGGTAAGGGGCAGGGGTGGTTGGGGTGGGTGCTATACTGGGTGCAGGCAGAGTGGGTGGGAGGGCCACAGAACCGCCACTGCTCCGCATTCCATATGGTGACAGGCAGTCCAGAGGGGTACCACTGGACATCAGAGAAAGGCTCAGGTACAAGGGTCAGGCACCTGGGGTGGGCAGGGAACTATACAGGCCAGGAGGATGGAGTTGGGGTGGGGGAGTTCACCAGCCACCAGAGAATAAGCGGTAGCACCAGGATGGGTGCTCAGAGGGTGCAGGGTACCACTAGACACCAGGGCATACATAAGCATTTAGAGGGTGGGTGTTCAGGGCTGGGGGTTATGTCTAGTCAACGGGGACTGTATGGTAGGTACTGGGATGGGTGATCAGCAGGTTGGGATAGCACTAGACATCACAGACACCAGGGCATATGTAAGCGGTTAGGGGATGGGTGCTTGGGGTATGTGTGTGTGTGGGGGGTGTACTGTCACCTACCAGAAACTAATGGAAAGCTCTGGCATGGGTGATTGGAGGGGGAAGGGTGCCACTGGACACTGGGACAACATTGCAGTGGACTGGGACAGGGAATCTGAGGGTGATGGGTGCCACTAGACAACAGGGCAACATTGACATGGACCAAGATGGGTGATGGGAGGATGGGGGGCACCACTGGACACCAGAGCAACATTGACACGGACTGGGACTGAGGACCAGAGGGTGAGGGTTCTACTAGACACCAGGGAAACATTGACACGGACTGGGACTGAGGACCAGAGGGTGGGGGGTTCTACTAGACACCAGGGAAACATTGACATGGACCAGAATGGGTGATCAGAGGGTGGCAGGCCCCACTGCAACTGTGACTCAGACTGGGACAGGGGATTTGAGGGTGGAAAAGGTGTCTGCAGTATAGTTGTCCCACCAACAGGGCTTAGCACCCAGTTAAGGCTACGTTTGCAAAGGCCATTTGGGTGCCATTTATCACCAGCACAAACCTCTGAAATTGACGCTGTGCTCGTGTGCGGTGGGGGGGGACCCCTCATTTGCATGGGCATAGCATTAGCCCTCAAGTGCTAATGAGTTTTGCCCACACTACAGGGTCTGTGAATACAGACCCCACCCATGAACCAGGTGCAAAACCTGGTTAGCATGGGCAAAAAAAAAAAAACCCTTAGCGCGTGTGCTAACTTTTGAATATCTGGCCTCAGCAGTAGATGCCACTACACTGTTCAGTATTCTGAAAGACGTTTTGACCTAGCTTTACATAAGTGTAGGGGTCAGTGTTATGATGTGACTGCTACTATGTCCTGAGATTCGTTCTGGAGTGCAAGCTAGGTTAAATGATGTGGAGTCAAGGGCCATTCTCATGCATTGTTTGGCACATTCTTTGAACTGTGTCGTACAAGACTGTATCAGCAAAATACATGAATGTTAAGACACGTTAAACCAGTTATGGGAACTCATAGCATTCGCTAGAGACTCCCAAACGACTATTTTTGAAACCGTACAAGGGCTTATGGATGACATTCAGCCTGGGTCTGTACGACCATTTGCTCTGACTAGGTGGACAGTCAGGACAACAAGCTTAAATTCTGTGCTAGAAAATTATACTGCATTATTAGAATTTCTTGATAGTATGTCCTTAGAACATAACTGTTGAGTCTTGGGCAAAAGCAGGGGGGTTCTTGACACAGCTGCAATTGTTTAAAGGATTTTTCATCTTGAATCGTCTAAACATTTTCACTTATTGTAACTGCGTTAACACAGCCCTTCAGGGATGCTCTCTTCAGTTTCTAAAAGCAAATGGTATGATACAAACTTTCTTGATACTATACAATAGTACAGAAAGCCGTTTGACAGTTTCTGGGGCACAGTGGAAGGAAGAGCAGAGGAACTACAGGTAGAAGACCTAGTTCTTCATCACCAATGCAAGGTTCCATGATGTACGATGATGGCTCAGAAGTAGTTCAAAATGCATTCACAAAAGACCACTTCAGGAAATATTTTTCCAAGTCACTGATCAGGTGGTTGCTGTTTCTCTCCAAGACAGATTTCAGTCACCAGCTCAGAAGCTCATGTTACGTGCAGAAACATTTGATGTCTGAAAAGGACCAGTAGATCCCATATCAGATTTTTATGGTAATGATTTGAATGTAAGGTGCGTGCAACAACAGTGTGACATGTTCATTTACATAAAAACAAGTGGGCAAACTGTTAATTCACTGCAATATGTGTGCAGCGCCATCACACAAAAAGAATGACTGTGATTTACTGCCAGAGTTTGTAAAAATTATTCAGATCTTACTGACAGTGCCAGCATCAACATGTGCAACTTAAAGTTCTTTTTCGGGACTGAAGAGACTCACAACATATCTCAGATCAGCAATGTCACAGAGACAGTTAAATAGTGTGGCTGTTCTTCACATTCGTCAAGAACACACTGATTTACTTGAAATGGACAAAATAGCTAATGAGATCTTTGATAAAGCAACAGTGTGGAAGAGCACCTACATGGTCAAATGATGTGCAAAAACTAAAATACATTCATGACATTTTTATTTAATTTTAGTCAACATTGTCAACCACTGCATCTTAGAAGTTCCAACTTCTACCTTTGCCCAGCTCCTATAAAATTCTAATAACATTACACCAACGAATGCTTCTTTAACACAGAAATATTTTCAAAACACATTTAATCATAGGCTGCTGCTGATCTTTTACTTTACAGTGCTGTGAAATTCAAAACCACAGCCTCTTATAAAGACCAACAGCAGTGGAGGAGGAATAGACGGTGCAGTGGCACAGGGGCCCGACACACATAGGGGCCCATAGTGAGAATCAATCAGCAATTCGGATCGCGACTCGCATTTATTCACGTTGCTTTTTTCACAGGTCTGTCTGTGTGACTGACTCACTCAGCTTGCTGCCACCACCACCCACTGACTGCAGATGGCAGCACTAACCACAGAGAGAGTTGCAGGAGTTAACTGGAGGGACATGTTGCCGTCGCGCACTGTGCACGCAGCAGCAGCGCCCCCTGCCCCCCCACACACAAACAATAATAAGTAAAAAAAAAAAAAAAAGTATGTTAAAAAAAAAAGTGGACCGACCATGTTGGCAGCTGGCTGCCAGCGATTGCAAATCAATGCTGTTAGTGAGTGTTAGTGTTGCTGTATAGATGCTGGGACTGTCTAGGACTAGTCTGGGAGCTGGAGCCTGGAGGCGAGGAGGAGGTAGGATAATAGGTCAGGTTCACTGCTTAGCCTGCCGCAAGTTTAAATTGCTAAGGCTTGTTGTTCTTTTCTTGCCCTGGTGCCTGCCTTGCCCTAATCTAATGCCTGGCCTTAGTGGCTGTTGTGTTTACTGTTTTTAACTTTAGTCCGGTGATGGTCTCTGTCTCTCCGGAGACTGAGTGAGTGAGTCACTGCTAGCTTCAGTAAAGTTCTTCTGGCTGCCTGGCTGAGTTGACCCGGTCCCTCCTGACTCCCCTCAGCAGCACTTGTGAGTGACTTGAGACGAGTGACTTGTCTGTACTCCTAGCACGCAGGCTAGCTGCACTGCTGCAGCATTAGTTGATGAATGGGAATTGGGATTGGGACCCTCACCCTTAAGAATTATTTTTTAATGTGTTTATTCATGTTCCGCTTCTGCTTCCTGGCTGTGGGGGAGTTAAAATTGAACGGAAGGATTCAGGAAATAGGAATCACCGCACAGTGACCAATATTTGAGGGAGGTGGGTGAAGGTGTGGGCAAGTAAACTGATGTGCACCAGGGGTGGGTTGAGACGCCAGTATGGGGGCGGGGCCCAAAATTGCAACCCGTGACTGGGCTCATCTTTCTCTTCCTCCGCCACTGGCCAGCAGTGCCTGTGGTCCACATGGGGACATCATGCAGAGTTCTTCAGAGAAATCTTGCACCCTAGGGTGGTAGCACAATTGTAATCTAAAGCATTTTTTTGGTGAACTACCACTCAGAGTAGGAAGCACTTGTGGCCATCAAGCCAAGTTCATCAGGGATATCTAAATGCAACTTATCCATTTTTACAGAAAAAACATTTAATTTTGGAGATGATTTTTTTCAAAGAGCACTTGCATTTTCAGGGTACTATTGTATGTTTTGGGGTTTTATGTAACAAAAAAACATAGCAGCGGGCATGATAAAGCCCTCTAGGTCACTATTTATGTTTTCAGTCGACTTACTGTGACAGTCACTTTACTTGTACACAAAATATTTGATGTTCACTTAAAAGTCATCTATTCAGGGAATGTTTACTGCAGCACCTGGGGGCATCAAAGAAGCCTCTGGGGTACTCTTATACCCTGTGGGGTGGTGGCACTGTAACCTAAAATCCCTATTCAGAGCATGTTTGCAGCACCTTGGGGCATTAAACAGCCCTCCAGGGCACTCTGTTGTTATCACTGGCACCCGGGAGCATCAGAGAACACTGAAGGGCACCCTTGCATCCTCTGTAGTGGAATAGTGGTGGTGGTGGCGGCATACACATTTTAAAATGCACCAAAAACACGCAATGCACCACAAAACATGAAAAATTCTATCGCTTCTGGGAGTCTAGGTGGCCCCCAGACCCCAAACCCCTCTTTAACTACGCTGAGTACCCACAACATTTTTCAAAACTTGCCGCCTCTGCCTCTACAAGCTGCTTTGCTTGTGCTTCTGGACTATATAGTGCACTTACAGTTCCAAGGTCTCAGGCCTTCTGCTATTAAGGTACACCTGACAGCTGTGGCAGCCTACATTTCAACAGCTAAAGAAATATCTCTGGCATGACAATCAGTGTTTAAAAGATGTTTTAAAATGTCTGATTCATCTATACCCCACAGTGTGGGAACCAATCCCACTACGAGATTTGAACATTTGCTTGGCACAGCTAGTAGAATCTCCTTTTGAGCCAGTGGCCTCAGCAAATCTTGTTACATGGAAACAATGTTCCTTATAGCAGTGACTTCTACAAAGAGGGTCAGTGAACTGCAAGCTCTATATACAGAGCCTCACTACATTATCACACAAGTGGACAAAGTGGTGCTATAGAGGGAGAAGTAATTCTTGTCTGCACAGGACATAGACAGGATGGAGGCAGTCCAGAGTAGGGCAACTAAAATGGTGCAGGGTCTGCAACAGAAACCACATGAAGAGAGACTAAAGGAGCTTAATATGTATACCTGTAAGGAAAGGAGGGGGGGTGGCATGTTAGAAATGTTCAATTACCTCAAGGGAATCAACAAAGTCCAAGAGAGTAGCATCTTTTGGAAAAAGGAGATGTGCAAGAACAGGGGGGCACAATTTGAAGATAGAGGGGGGTTGGCTTGGGGCAATGTGAGGAAGTATTTTTTCACAGAGAGGGTGGCGGATGCATGGAACAGCCTTCCTAAGGAGGTCGTGGGGTCAAAACAGTGAGGGGAATTAAAGAATGCATGGGACAGACATAAGGCAGTTCTGGTGGGGGTTAGGAAGGAGTAGGCTGTTGGTTATCTAGGATCTGTAGCTCATCCAGTAGGTAGGGAAAAGGGCAGACAAAGTGGGCCAAGCAGTCCTTATCTGCCGACAAAGTCTGTGTCTCTATGTGTCTAAAGTAGTGTCAGAATTCAACTTGAATCAATCTGTATCTGTACATATACTTTTCCATAATCAGTCTAGCACAGGAGAACAAAAGCTACATTGCTTTGATATAAAAAGGGCATTGAGCCATGACCTTGACAGAACCAAGGACATCAGAACTGACAGCACACAGTTTTTGTCACTGATGGAGACAAGGGTAAACCAGCAGCCAAAAGGACTGTTTCATGTTGGACAGATTCTCGTATACAGTTTTGTTATGAGAAGGCTAGCAAGCAGCCTCCCAGAGGTCTAGGAGCACACTCCACAAGGGGTACTTGAGCCTTAGTGGTGCCCCTGATGAAGAGTTACGACTCAAAGTGTCAGGGCAGTTTGGTGGTGTGCGGTGACTGTCCATACCCACTCTTCACTTATTCAGCATTAAAGCATTGAAATGATTACTTTGTGAAGTGTGGTCTGTCAAAGGATTTGGGAGTGCATGACTTCTTTTCTTGTTTGAGCTTTTGGGCTAGCCACCTTTATTCCTGCACCCACCTCCCCTTCAAGGATTTGCGACCCTCCATTTTGGATTCATTAGTAAGTTGCAAATGGCCAAAGAGACACAACTTCATGCTAATTTTGTAATTTCGAAGTACAGGTTCAAACTCTGCACTGTGGTCACGCTCCTGCTGCTGTTCTAATGCTGGATTTCTTATTCCACTTTAAGGGAGCAGTCACCCTGAAGTCATCTCCAGCCTTCCAGTCTTCATTTAAGTTAAATTTGTCACTGTTGATTGTTGGCTGTGAACACCAGTGACTCTACTCCTCAAGTCTTGGCTCATGCAGTGGCACTGAGGAGGTTTGCGTGGCTAAGGGCTACCAGTCTTACCTAGGATGCTAAAACTAAAGCCATTGATTTTCATGTTGAGGGCAGTTTCCTGTTTGGTGACAAAACAGAGGTGTACATAAAAAAAGTGGATGAATACAAAACCACTTTTAAGAACTCCACTGAGAAAGAAAAGTTCTCCACTTCCTATAGGCCCTATGGAAGGGGGGAGGGGTAGGGGTTACTACCCAAGCCCCTACACTGTCTTTGAATAGCAGCCTCAGGGAGGTTACTACAGAGGCATAGGCAGGAGGGGCTCTACATGTGGTGCAGTACCAGCCCCTGAGCCAGAGCCAAAACAAAACCCCTGATAGTTTTGCCCAGGTTGTCAGTCAACTAAGAATGGGAAAAAAAATCATCACAGACAATTGAGTCCAGGGAGTAGTGGGTCCTGGCAGTAGTGGGTCATGGATTGTCCCTGTAATTCCAAAGGTTTCTCCAACTGCAGAGACTAAGAAACTTCCCAGCTCTTTCACTAACAGAAAGAATTCTACTGGAAGTGGAAATAAAGAAACTACTGAAGACAAAAGCAGAACAGGTTCCTGCCTCACAATGGAGCAAGGGTCTGTTTTCAAGATACTCCTTGACCCACAAGAAAAGTGGGGAATGGCAGCCCATTTTGGATTTCAGTGATAATCATCCCTGCAGTTGGGAGACTGGCTGGGGTCACTGGATCTGAAGAGTGCCTACTTCCACATTCCAGCCAGACCCGCAATGGTAAATATATCGGGTTCAGACTGAAAAACTGCCAGTATCTCAGGTTCAGGCTGAGAAACTGCCAGCATCCGTTTGTAGTCCTTGCCTTTTGTCTCACTTCAACACCAAGGGTATTCACAATGTATCTAGCTGTGGTGGCAGTGCACCTAGGAAGACGAGGTGTGATGGTTTTTCCTTACCTAGACGGCTAGCTAGTCTCAGGGAAAACATAACAGGAGGCAGTGTGCTCCATACAGCAGGTAAGCACTATAGAGAAGCTGGAATTGCTAATAAATCTGCAGAAGTCCCAGACAAAACTGGTACAGATCCTGAACTTCACAGGAGCAGAGTTAGATACCTTACGGGGGGGAAGCCTTTCTTCCACAGGAGTGGGGTAAAATGTAATTGCCGATGCAGAATCTTTCACATTGGGCCGTCCAAAACCTGCAAGGGATTTTCTACAGCTGCTAGACCACATGGCCTCTTCCACACCTATTGTGCAATAGGCCAGATTTCGGTGAGGGACAGTCAACACCATCTAAGAGGTCACTGGTCCCAAAGATCGGACTCTTTGTCCAAACTAGTGAAATCATAAAAACTTTGGACAAGCACTAGAGTGGGTGAAGGAGGAACACAGCCTGAGAGAGGGCATTCCTATCCTCCAGCAGTGTCCAACCAAAGTCCTCACATCAGATGTCTCACACCTAGGATGGGGTGCCCATCTGGAGGACTTCACAGTAAGTGGCATTAGGAGCCCTCAGGAGATTCAGGAGCACATAAATCTCAAGCTCAGGGCAGAACTGATGGCAGTGCAGTCCTTTTTCTCCCAGCTACTGGGTCAGTCAGTCCAAATTCAGACAAGACAGTACCACAACAATGTACTATATAAAGAGGGAGAAACAAGATCCTCAAAACTGTGCACAGAAACTGTGAGGATCTGGGATATGGCTTACTTCATGGATACACAGATTTTTGCAGTACAGAAAAAAGTGGAGCTGCATGGTGGCAGTTACCAGTAGGTCAACATTTCAGATTTCAGAATTATCAGAAGCTTAAAAGCAGTCTAAATCACCATTCCCTGTTTATTAAGTAGATGTAGGCATACTGCATTTAAAGTCCAGAAGCGGATACTAGGTAATGTATTTCTTGGCAGTGGTTAGACATGTCTGCATAACATGTAGAATAATGCGTGGGTGGTGTGTTTAACGAGATTTTATACACACCCCAAAGTGTTGGATGCTACTTAAACCCTGAGAGCGAAGCTCGAGGGGTTTATTTAAGCATCCAGCACCAAGGGGTGTATGTAAAATATGAGTTATACGCACCACCCAATGTTTTATTTTATATAATTGCTGGGGAGCATTTTCGTGCCACAGCAGCTATGTAAAATAAAAATACATTTCAGCCATGGCGGGCTGAAGTGCTGTCCGTCCGTGTCCCAGTCCGTGCTCATTAAAAACTCTTAATTTTTTTTTTTTGCAACTGATTCCCCAAGTAAACGGAAAAAAATACAGTGAAAAGGATTTTTGAACTTGATGCCTTTAAAACTCACTGGCTGTGGAGACAGTTCAGGGAGTGCAGCCATGGTCCTCAGGTTTAGGCAAGGATAGGAAGACTGTAGGCGGTGCACGCATGGAGTGAGAGAAGCCCAGCACGTGTTCGTCATTCTAACCCACAGGTTATAACAGCGAATTATAACCAGGTTTCTCTACAGTAGAAAACTCTCCCAGTTATTATAACCACTTTATATTTGCTTTTGCTTACGTGCGTTCAAGGAACACCTGCCAGGCAAGGACAAGTGCTGGCAGAATCACTAAGCAGAATCAGGGAAATCACAAGTGCACCTTGAACCAGAAATTCCTGGCGTCAGTTTTCAGGAGATGGGCTACCCCAGAAATAGACGTGTTTGCCTCTTGGAAGAACAATCAGCTCTCAACCTTCTGTTGCAGGCTGACAGCCAGGGGCACTGTCCAAGAGAATGCCCTAGCCCTGGATTGGACAGGAATATTCCTAAATGCTTCCCCACCACCCTGCTTCCTTTCATACAGGCAGTGCTTATAAACCGCAGTAGAGAGTCTGCAACAGTGATCCTGATAGTTCCAGACTGGGTCAGACAGGCTTGGCACCCAGTGCTGCTGAGCCAGTCCAGCAGGTTTCCAATCAACTTGCCACTGAGATGCAATTTGCTGACTCTATCTCAGGGCAGGATAACATTCAGAGACCTCAGAACACTGTGTCTGAGGGCATGGGTCTCGAAGAGCTACAATTCTCTAGTTTGAATCTAATAGAGGAAGTGTTGTGGGTTTTGAAGGTTTTCAGGAAACCAGCAACAAGAAAAGCATACTCCTCTAAGTGGAAGAGATTTCTTGTAATTGTGTGCCCCCAGAAAGATAACCCCAATGCAGGTAGGGCTGTCTACATTTCTGGGTCTGAGACCTTTAAGTCTAAGGTTAAGGTACAGCTGTCAGCTGTGTCAGCCTATACATCAGCAGGCAGAGACAGTTCCTTGGTCTCACAACCAGATGTAAACATCTAGTAGTTGTAGTAGAAAATGTTTTCATTCATAAAAATGTCAATCATGTATTGTATATGGATTACCCAGTTGAGTCAAGGCTCATTTTCAATGGTGTCCAATGATATGGCTTCCAACATCTGTCTTGCCCCACTGATGGAGGCTCCTTTTGATCCTATGGCTAGAGCTGACTTAAAATATGTCATTTGGAAAAAAGTTTTCTTGATAGCCATGACATCTGCCAAGAGGGTAAGCGAACTGCAAGCCCTATGTACGGATTCAAACTACATAATATTCCACAGGGACAAGGTAGTCCTTAGGACCAACAGGAAGGTCCTACCTAAGGTGGTGTCAGAATTCCATTTAAACCAGTCAGTTTCACTTCCTGTCCTCTATCCTTAACATTTCCAGCACAGATGAGCAAACATTGCACTGTTGCGATGTAAAAAAAGCACTAAGTGGACCTGATAAGGGATGTCGGGTCCCAGAGTACACAGCTTTTGTTACCTTTGGAGATGTTTGTAAAGATAAGCCAGCAGCTAGGAAAACTATCTTTCATTGGTTAGTTTCCTGTATTGTTCTGTTATGAAAAAGCTGGTGAGATATCCCCAATAGGCATACAAGCACATTCCACAAGAGGCACCTCAGCCTCTGTGGCAGCTACAAGGAACATCCCCCTTCAAGAAACTTGTAACTTATCTACCTGGAAAACAGTGCACACCTTTACAGAAACAGTAATGTCTGGACATACAGGAGGGATGCCAGTTTTGGAACTGCTGTCTTGCAGAACCTTTTTCCTAATTAGGTTCTAGACCAATCCTCCCAAGCTACTGCTAGTTAGTCTGCCGTTTGTAAGGCATCTGATTGATGATTTTTTGTTGTTTGAAGAAAACAAAATACTCATCATAGTAATGTTGTTTCTTCTCAGGGATCCATCAATGAGCCTTGTAAACCCTGACCTTGCCTGCCCTTCTAGAACCTGAAAATAGGTTGTTACAAGAACCTGTTCTTATCTTATGGGTACTTGAGCATTACTTATTGCAATTTTGTAACAATTTTAAAACTGTGATCATTTCAATGCTAAATAATTTGTCTGCTACAGTTTTTTTTTGTTAATTTTAGTAAATATTAGAAAAACATTAGTAGCCATTTAGATAGTGTTAGTGGTCACTGCACCATTGGCTATGGAAACAAATCTGTGTGATTTTAGAACAGTAGGGTAGCATGACCACAGTGCAAAGTTTGGACTTGTATTCTGAATTTCAAAATTAGCATACAGTTCTATCTATGGGGTAGCATACTCCTGCAGATCAATGCCATTTGTAAGGCTTGTTGATGGATCCCTGAGAAGAAACAACATTACTATGGAGAATAAGTTTTTCTTCCAGATCAAGATTCAAACTTACATGAATGCAGCGGTGAAAGGCCAGTATTTTTTGCATGGCTACAGAGCTCCTGCTTTAAAATATCCTAGCTAGCTGGCCCAGTGGTGCTGAGGGTTGAGGCGCTAGAAACCTTATCTCACGCTACGCCAGCGACCCGGGTTCGGGAATGACCCCGGGTCATCAGGGTGTCGGCGGGGGGGGGAGTGGGATTGAGTGAGCCTTCGGGCTGCTGTCCTCTCCCCGCAGGTGGTGGGTTGTTGCCCCTCCCGTAGTCCCGTCCCGACTGGGTGGAGGTCTGGTGGGGCAACGTAGG
The DNA here is from genome assembly GCA_016271365.2 of Neoceratodus forsteri. Taxonomy (NCBI): domain Eukaryota; kingdom Metazoa; phylum Chordata; order Ceratodontiformes; family Ceratodontidae; genus Neoceratodus; species Neoceratodus forsteri. Next base: position 8,518,258 of record JADMNL010000040.1, read on the forward strand.
CGGGCAGGGGCAGCAGTACGGGTGGGTGGAAGGGGCTGAGCTGGCTTCTGGTGTGTGTGCGTGCCTTCATGCCTCCACTCTCATGTATGGCTGTGTGCCAGGGCCCTGTGGGGACGGGACACGGGAGACAAACCTACAAAAAGCTATATTAAAAAAAATAGATATATCCTAGCTGAAAAAGTAAAGTGGTAGCTGGGGCCAAGCCATTCAGTAAATTAGGACAGTCAGTTACTGGAGAGACATGTGAAGGAAGCTGCCTTCTCCAGGTCGGGACCTTGGAGTAGCCTACATTGTTATTAAGGCAGCTGTTAGGGGTCTGTGTGGGACATGCAGAGTACCATCATGAGCCTATCAGTGGGCAATTTCTTTTTTTTTTCTTTATGAAAGGACTAGCAGTTTTTTTAATGATATTGGAAGACATTTTAAAACATCCATTTTTAACTCTGATTGCAGACTAAAGAAAAAGTTGAGAAAGGTTTTCTTGAGAAAAGGTTAGTCCAGTAATAAAATAAAGACAGTTGGCATAGTGTGGTAAAGCAGGGGACTTGAAAACAGATGTATAACCGAGGGAGAGGGTTGGGTGATATATTGCAGAAGGGCGAAATATTAACGATGGAGTCTCAGCTCTCACTGAAGCACTCTGCTCCATGGTGATCTGGTAGCCTAAAATCTGCCCCCACCCACCCACCCACCAAAGAAGTGAATGAGACAAAACTGTTACTCTGATCGGCAGGTCCCAGACATTTCAACTACTGAGCACTGTTACTTTTGCCCCCATGCTAGCAGGGTTGTGGAACTAAGTTATGATGTGACGGGTTCAAACTTGACAGGTCATTGGGTCAGTGTGCAATATTCATACACTTTTGGCAAGTTTGTAGGCACAAGAGAAAGCCATATTTTAACCCCAGGAATCCACTAATATTATTACTTCTTTCAGTGCTCTTTTACGCCAGCACTGCCCCAGAGCCAAATGGAATGCTATGCTAATGATGGAATCTTTAGCTCATGCATCCAGTTTCAAAACTGCCCAGTGTAACTGCCTACATTCTAACCTCAGATTTCTTCTCTCTGCTGCAAAGTTCAGATGCCCTGGAGAACTTCTCTCAATCAAGAGCGATTCCCGAAGTGCATTTAACAAAAAAACCTTGAGTATTTTGTCAATTCTTTCATTACTGCCTAGTGTAATTGTTTGTTAGTGTTTTTACCTCATAGTTTTTATTTGTAACATTATTCTCGGGTTCCTCGCGGTTCCTGTGAACTGAGGGGTAGCCGCTTCTTTTTCTTTTGAATTGGAACCTTTTTTTTTTTTTAAGGGTTCTGATTATATTTTCTGTATTTTTTGTTTTTATAAATTTACCACATTTGAACCGAGGTTTATTGGTTCCCTCAGCGGTTTCTCGGTTCCAGATCCGATTGGAACCATTAGTTTTTGGACTTTATTGGTTGTTGAACCGACAGCAAATCTTTTAAGAACCGACCGCAAATATTTAAACTTTCTCTGTTTTCGTCGGTTCCCGGTTCCTGTTTTCTTAAAATGTCAAATAAACCTAAAAAGAAAACAGACCCTCCTGGTTTTAAAAATTGCCTGAAGTGTGCAGAACTGTTTGCCAAGGCAGACAAACATGACTTATGTTTGCTCTGCCTTGGTCAACAGCACTTTTCTGAAAATGTTGTTATTTGTAAGTCTTTCCCTGATAAAACAGTGGAAAAACGTAGGGAGAGGCTTAAACGAAGATTAGAAGAGGGGTCCATGGGCTCTAACCAGTCCACCCCCTCTAAAACTGTGGCTGTTCTTTCCAGAGCCTCCAAATCCACCCCTGATATGGGTGAGGGCTCTGGCAAGAGAGTCGGTGAACTGGATGACTCTCCGGTGCCTGCCAAAAAAGCAAAACAAAGCACACTGAAACCCCGGCTGAAACACCTCAAGGGGTCCCTCAGGTGCCTCTACCTGCTCCTTTGCCTGCTGATCTAACACAGGCTCTGGCCTTACTACCCCCAAGCAGCCTGTGATCACTCCTGCTGAGAAAACTACTGTTTTTACACCTCTTTTACCCACTGACACAGTGGAATGTGAGGAAGATGATCATAATGAGGAGGGTATTGAACCTGAGGTCTCACCAGAACAAGACTTTGGCTCTGCTCCCAGAACCACAGAGGACTTTTCATCCCATTTTTCTTTTGTTAGGAAAATGGTGGAGACCCTGGATCTACAAACTCCAGAAGAAATCCAGGATGAAGAAGAAGCTCAGTATATGGAGCTCATGGGGCTGACACCTACAAAAAGGCTCCTTCTGCCTGTGCACAAGTTCTTTAAGAAGGATGTCCTGGAAATCCTCAAGACTCCTGACACTGTCACACGCATTGATAAAAAGTGTGACAAGAAATATCAGCTTGAAACATCAGGAGCTGAGTTTTTGTTTACTCACCCTGACCACCAGGGTATTGTTCAGCAGGCTGCCTGTGAAAAGGCTAAAACTCTTCTCCTCTCAGCCCCCCTCCCCCGAGAAGGACTCGAGAATAGACATTATGGGAAAAGAAGGGTACCTTTCAGCATCCTTGGCAGTTCGCCAGTCCAGCTATCAGGCTTATGCAGCCCTCTACCAGAAGGCTCTTTGGAGTCCATTTTGGATAATGCTGATGCTAATCCCTTTCTGACAGTTTCAGAGTTGCTGGATACTGCAAGACTGGGTTTGGAGGCTTCCAAGTACCAGTTTCAAATGTCAGCTGACACAAACAAGACAGCTGGTAGATGGATGGCAGGTACCATAGCATTGAGAAAGTTTGCCTGACTGAGAGCTACTAATCTTACCCAGGACACCCAGAGTAAGGCTATGGACTTCCCAGTCGAGGGCCACTCTTCTTGGTGCCCAGACTGAGGCATATATGAAGAAAGTAGATGAGTATAAAGCTATTTTCAGGAGCAGTTATACTAAAGAGAGAGCCTCTCCCTCCACTTCTTATGATAGGGGAATCAGGGATATATCCTCTTTTAGGAGGCCTTTCTTTCAGGTGCAGGCTGTTCCCCAACAGCAGTACCAATCACAGGAAGGTGGCTTTTATAGAGCCAGAGGCAGTAGGGGTTCCAGGAGAGGATTCCAATCTGCACAGCCCCAGCAGCAAGCAAAGCAAAATCCCTGACATTTCCCACCAGTCTGCCTCTTCATTTCCTGTAGGTGGCAGATTAACTCATTGTTTTTAGGAATGGCTGAAAATAACAACAGACAAGTGGGTTCTGGAAATAGTCATGTCTGTCCCTTTGTTTCAAGTCCATTCCTTCTCCAAGATCAAAACAGTTTACACCAGCTCCTTTCTCAGAAAGAAAACTACTGGAGCAGACGGTGCAGGCTTTACTGCTAGGAAAAGCAGTAGAGCCTTTTCCCCCCAGCCAAAGAGGGCAAAGGTTCTATTCAAGATACTTCCTAACAACAAAAAGGAATGGGAAATGGCCTATACTAGACCTCAGACTGCTAAACAAGTTTCTGGTAAAACCCAGGTTCAGGATGGTCACATTGGCCATGATTCTGCCAACTCTGCAAGAAGGAGACTGGCTAGCCTCCTTAGACCTAAAGGATGCATATTTCCATATTCCCGTAAGGGAGTGGCACAGAAAATTTCTGAGATTCAGACTTCCCTCAGGCCACTATCGGTTCTCAACACTTTCCTTCGACCTCACCTCTGCATCAAGGGTTTTTACCAAATGCATGGCAATACTGGTGGCACACCTAAGAAGACTAGGTGTCACAGTTTTTCCCTAACTGGACGATTGCCTAATCGTGGGAAAATCTCACCAGCAGGTGACAGAACACCTTCAGGTAAGCCAGGATCTGTTGCATTCCCTGGGATTACTTCTCAACATAAAAAAAGTGAGTCCTGACCCCTGTGCAGGTGCTGCAGTTCATAGGTGCAGAACTAAACACTATACTGGGAAGGGCTTTCCTCCCTCAGGAGAGAGAAGAAAGCATTCAGCTTTTGGCAGGCTCATTTGTCCTGGGCAGGCCAAAGCCAGCAAGACAGTTTCGACAACTGTTAGGGCAGATGGCTTCAGCAACAAGCACAGTCATAGGTGCCAGGTTTCAGATGAGAGATGACCAGTTACACCTCAGAGCACACAGGTTCCAAAGGTGGGACTCCCTATCAAAGCTAGTGCCAGTAACAAAGGTGTTACTACAGGCATTCCAGTGGTGGATGGAGCTGAAAAACTTGAGAGAGGGGGTCCCATTTCTGCAGGAGCCCCCTTCACTGGTTCTCACAACTGATGCTTCCCTGTTAGGGTTGGGTGCTCATTTGGGGGAGCACACCATTCACGGCACTTGGGAGAGTGCAGACTCACACCTGCACATAAACCTGCTGGAGTTAAGGGTGGTTTACTTGGCCCTTCAGGCTTTCTCACACCTAATACAGGGAAAGGTGGTACAAGTCAGAACAGACAATACCACATCAATGTACTACATCAACAAGCAAGGAGGGACAAGGTCCACTCCACTTTGTACAGAGGCAATGAAGATATGGAGCCTTGCTTACTCCCTAAACACCCACCTACAGTTGATCCATCTACCTGGCAAGGACAACACCCTGGCAGATTCGTTGAGCAGGATAAACCAGGCCCATCACGAATGGGCACTGAACAAGCAAGTAGTGAATGCTCTATTCAGGAGGTGGGGAACCCCAGAAATAGATCTTTTGCATCCCACCAAAATCATCACTTACCTCAGTATCATTGCAGGGCCTGGATGCCTTGATTCTGGATTGGACAGGGAGGCATCTTTATGCCTTTCCCCCTTTTCCCCTGACATTCAGGGTGCTCATCAAGCTATGGTCGCAGCCAGCTTCATTGATTCAAACAACATGAAGTCTTGCTGTATTCTGGCTTAATGCAGTTAGCCCCAGCACTTGAACTGCCCTGGAGAGTAAGGAGTTAAACTCTATGCAGGAGCATAGAACGTTGTTTTCAAACCTCTGTCTGTGGTACATCCCAGTGTAACCGTCAGATTCTTTACTCCGCCTAACAGTGAAGTCGCTCCGGAGAGTCCTCTGCTCGGTTCAGTAAAGTTTAAAAGTGTTCGGTTTAAACCGTTCTATTTGTTATTTTTTCGGATTTCCAGCCTCTGTCTACGGTACAGGTAGTGTTGTAGATAGGTAGTGACTGTGTTTATTTTTCTAGTGTGTGTGGAAATTACTCTTTTCCTCGATTTCTTTCCGGTCGGTCTGGTTAGGAACCGACTTTGTATTATTTCTATTATCTGAGAAAAAATGTTCTGGGATTTGTGTGGTGTTCCAGTGTCGATCGGTTTCAAAAGAACTGGGCCTTTTATGGTTCTTTTTCAAAACCCATGACACAGTTTGTAACCGATCGATTATTTCATTACCTGGCTTGAAAGCTTCTATAGGATTATTTAGTAGGTTGGCCATGTCTGACAAACCCAAAAAGAAAACCAGTCCCACTGGGTTTCAGCACTGTACTGAGTGTGGAGAGGCCTTTGCCAAGGCCGACCCCCACCTCATCTTTGTTTATTGACTGGGGTTTGACCAGCTCAAGTCGGACTGCCAAATTTGTAAAAACTTTCCTAAATCCACTCTAGATAAGAGACTGAGGAGGCTGAAGGAAAGGGAGGCCGAGAAGTCCGTAGATCCGGATGGCCAGCCCGATTCGGTTGTGGCCAAACCTGAGGATGTGCCTACTGACCTAGGCGATACCTCCTCGGGCAAAAGGAGAGCTGACCCTGAGGAGCCAGTTCCGTCAAAATGAAAACGTAATCCCACCAGTTCGGATCCTGTACCACATTCTCCAACCGCGGACAAAATAGCCAAAGCGATTAGTATTGTTCAATCGCTTAGTAACCGGTACCGCCGGTTAGGCGTCCGGTTCGGTCAGATCCGTCTCCTTCTGGTTATGATCCGGATGCTTATTATGAGCAGTGGGAGGGAAACAAAGATTATCCCGGTGATGATGATGATGACCAGGGGGGTCTGGATGTGCCCATTGAACCGGACATCTCCCCAGACAGGCCCTCAGGTATCTCTCCTCCCAGGCTCTCTGAGTCCCCTTCACACTTTTTGTTTTACAAAAAGGTGGCCGAAACCCTTCAGCTTCCCTTGGTTGAAGCTGCAGAGGAGGAGGAAGAGCCGGATTTTGCAGAAATGATGGACATCCCAGAGTCCAAAAGGCTGTCTGTCCCTCTTCATAAATCCTTGGGGATATAATCATAGCAGCCATTTTGGAGTAGTGCAGGCTGCAGCCTGTGACAAGAGCCTAACATTCCTTGGCACACCCCCGGATAAGGACTCCAGGAAAGTGGATGCCATGGCCAAAAAACAGTAATTGGCATCCTGTTTGGGACTCAGGCAGGCTAATTATATGGCCTACACAGTCAGGTACCAGAAATCCCGATGGGATACGGTTCTGGAACTGGCTAAAGAGAACTCCCCCCAGTTAGCTTAAGAGCTGGGGGAGGTGGCTGCTGATGGAATTGAGGCATCGAAAATGCAATTTCATGCTGCTGTGGACTCCAATGATGTGGCATCTAGAGTCATGGCTACATCTGTGTCTCTCGGGAGACATGCTTGGCTCAGATGTACTAGCCTTTCACAGGATACCCAGACTAAGGCTATGGATTTTCCTGTAGTAGGTAGCTCTCTGTTTGGGGAGCAAACACAGGCTTACATGAAGAAAATGGACGAATACAGAACCATGTACAGGAGTGCACAGGCCAAGGAAAGACAAGCCACTTCACAAAAGCAGCAGTCTAGGGGCAGGGCAGGCCTTTCCACAGGCCTTTTTACCAAGCCCAGGCCTCCTCTCCCTTCCCACAGAGGGGGTTCTTCAGAGGGAGGGACAGGAGGTGGATGAGCAGGGCTGCTCCCTTCTCCCCCCCAGACTAAGTCTCCTGCCAAGCAGACACCCTGATGTGTCAGTCCGGGTCGACTCCCCAATTTCAGTAGGAGGCAGGCTGGCTTACTGCTTCCAGGCCTGGAAGTCTGTGACCTCAGACAAGTGGATCCTAGAAGTAGTAAGCCAGGGACTGGCGTTCAGCTTCAGAAAGTTTCCAAAAAAGAGGGCCAAGTCTTTTCCACCTGTATCAATCTCCGAAACCCTTGCCCTAGAGGCAGAGGTTTCCTCTCTTCTAGCTCTCAGAGCTATAGAGAAGGTTCCTATTCAGCACAAGGGAAAAGGACTGTACTCCAGGTACTTCCTTATCCCAAAGAAAACAGTGAAGTGGTGACCCATACTAGACCTAAGGTATTTGAACAAGCACATTTCAAAGCCCAAATTCAAAATGGTAACTCTGGGAATAATCCTTCCTTCTCTAAGGCCAGGAGATTGGTTAGCATCTCTGGATCTCAAGGATGCCTATTTCCATATCCCTATCAGGTGCTCCCACAGAAAATACCTCAGGTTCATGTTGCCTTCAGGCCATTACCAATTCAGAGCCATGCCATTCGGCCTAACATCAGCTCCAAGGGTGTTCACAAGCTGCCTTGCAGTAGTGGTGGTGGCTTACCTCAGAAGACAAGGTATCACCATCTTCCCATATCTGGATGACTGGTTCATTGTGGGTCAGTCATCTCTACAGGTCAAGTCAGCTCTACAAACTACCCAGGACTTACTCAGTTCCCTGGGTTTTCTTCTGTCTTCCAAAGCCTGTTCTCAAACCAGTTCAACTTCTCACCTTTATAGGAATAGATTTGTACAGTGTGCAAGCAAAAGCTTTCCTTCCCCCTGGCAAGAGTGAAGGCAATAGTGGTTCAAACAACATGAAGTCTTGCTATATTATGACATATGCAGTATAACCCCAGGTTAGAACTGCTCCGGAGGTGAAAGAGTTAACTTCCATGCAGAGCATGGAATCTTGAGCGCGAGCTTGGACGAACACTCTGTCTGTTGAAGCTCAAACTTAAACTGTCAGATTCTTTACTCCGCCTCACTGAACAGTTGCTCCGGAGATTCCTCCTGCTGCTCGGTTTGTTTGTCGGTTTTAAAGTGTAATTCTCGGTTTATTTTACCGAAATTTAACCGCAATCGTCGATTCAAGCTCTGTCTGTGGTATTCTAAGTAATAGATAGGCTTATTTATTATTTTTCTTCTGTGTGGAACTTGTAAACGTCTTTTTCGGTTTGGTTTGAACCGATCAGAGGGGTTTAAAAATTACTTTCTAGCCCTTTAGAGTGCGGTTCCCGGTTCTTATCGGTTCTAAAAAAAACGGATTTTATTACGTTTTTTTTCCACGACCCGTGACACGGTTGGGAACCGATAAGAGAGTCTTGCTTGGTGGATTGCCATTAACGGGCAAGTTTTGGTTAGGCTGGCACTATGTCTGAGAAACCCAAAAGAAAAACCCGACCCACTGGGTTTCAGCACTGTGGCCTCTGTGGGGAAGCCTTTGCCAAGGCTGACCCACACACCATTTGTGTATATTGTCTGGGGTTTGACCACCTCAATGCAGACTGCCAGATTTGTAAGAATTTTCCTGCTGCCACCATGGAAAAAAGAGTTGGTAGGCTCAGGGAAAGGGAGGTCAAAAAGTCCGCTGACCCGGATGGCCAGCCCGGTTCGGTTCCAACCGAACCTGAGGGAGTGCCCTCTGACCAGAGCGTTGCTTCCTCGGGCCAACGAAGAGCCAGCTCTGAGGAGCCGGTTCCAACTAAAAGGGCTAGAAGGTCAGCTAGTTTGGGGCCAAAAGTTCTTTCTCCAACCGCTGAGGAAATAGCCAAAGCTATCCAAATTGTCCAGTCTCTTTCCCCAGTTCCGTCTGAACTGGCACCATTGGGCAAGCGCCCGGTTGGGTCGGTTCCCTCGGTTCAAGATTATGATTTTGAAGATTTTTATGAAACAGGGAAAGGGGAGGAGGGGTACGAGGAGAGTGAGTGTGATTTTGACAGTCTGGATGTGCCCATTGAACCAGACATCTCTCCAGCCAGACCCTCAGGAGTATCCCCTCTTAGGCTATCTGAGTCCCCTTCTCATTTTTTGTTTTACAAGAAAGTTGCTGACACTCTGCAGCTCCCTGTTGAGGAAGCTGTTGATGATCAAGAAGAGCCTGATTTTGTGGAAATGATGGATATTCCAGAGTTGTAGAGACTGTCTATTCCCTTGCATAAATCTTTTAGGAAACAGACAGTAAAATTTGAAAACTCCTCATTCTATCCTCCCTGTGGATAAAAGGATGGACAAGAGGTATGCTTTATCAGGCTCTGATACAGAGTTCCTATCTCAGCAGTGCAGCCATGTGGGGGTAGTGCAGGCTGCAGCCTGTGACAAGGCTAATATTCCTCTAGCCTCTCACCCTCCTGAAAAGGTTCCAGGAGGATGGATGCCATGGCAAAAAGCAGTACATGGCAGCATCTTTGGGACTCAGACAGGCAAATTATATGGCTAACAGCCTAGGTACCAGAAATCCAGGTGGGATACTGTCCTGGCCCTAGCAAAACAGGCCTTGAACAGCTTGCCAGGGAGCTGGAGCAGGTGGCTGCAGACGTGAGGCATCCAAGGTGCAGTTTCATGCTGCTGTAGACTCTAATGATGTTTCATCTAGAGTTATGGCTACATCTGTGTCTCTTCAGCAGAATGGCCTGGCTCAGATGTACTGCCCTGTCACAGGATACCCAGTCTAAGGCTATGGATTTTCCCTGTTAGGGAAATTCTCTGTTTGGGTAGCAGACAGAGAATTATATGAAGAAAATGGATTAGTATAGGAGTGCACAGGCCAAAGAAAGGCAAGTCACTCCTCAAAGGCAGCATGTCAGGGGCAGGCCTTTCATAGGCTGTTTACCAAGCCCAGGCCTCCTCTTCTGCTTATGCCCAGAGGGGTTCTTAGAGGAAGGCAGAAGGGGCTCTAGTAAGCCTGCTTCTACCCCTCAACCCAAAGCCCCTGCAAAACAGGCTCCCTGATGGGGTAGCCAGGCCGATTCTCCACTACCGGTAGCAGGCTGGCTTACTTTGTCCAGGACTGGAAGTCTTTAACATCAGACAAGTGGGTCCTGGAGTAGTAAGCCAGGGACTGGTTCTCAGCTTCAAAAAGTTTCCGAAGATGAGAGCCAGATCTTTTCCACCTGCAAACCCATCAGAGGCACTTGCCCTGGAAGCAGAAGTTTCTGTCCTCCTGGCTCTCAGAGCTGTGGAAAGGGTTCTACCCATACACCAGGGCAAAGGGTTGTACTCCAGGTACTTCCTTACCCCAAAAAAGACAGGAGAATGGCGGCCCATTCTGGATCTCAGGTATTTAAACAAGCACCTTTTAATACCAAAGTTCAAAATGGTGACCCTGGGGATTATTTTACCCTCTCTAAGGCCAGGGGACTGGCTAGCCTCCCTGGACCTCAAGGATGCCTACTTCCATGTTCTCATCAGAAGCTCCCATCAAAAGTACCTCAGATTCGAACTGCCCTCAGGCCATTACCAGTTCAGAGCAATGCCCTTCGGCCTCTCCTCAGCTCCAAGGGTGTTCACAAAATGCCTGGCAGTAGCAGTTGCTCATTTAAGAAGGCAAAAGATTGCCATCTTTCCTTATCTGGACGACTGTCTCATTGTAGGCCAGTCTCCAGAACAGGTCAGACTTCATTTACAAGTAACCCAGCACCTGCTTACATCTCTAGGTTTCCTTCTCAATCTTCCAAAGTCAGTTCTGGAGCCTGTCCAGCTTCTCACCTTTATAGGCGCAGAACTGAACACAAAAGAAGCCAGAGCCTTCCTTCCCCTGGAGAGAGCAATGACCCTGGTGTCTCTGGCCTCCTCTTTCACCCTGCAGGTCTCTCGACCAGCAAGGCATTTTCTACAGCTCCTGGGGCACATGGCTGCTTCTACAGCAGTAGTGCAGGAGCGAATTTCAGATGAGGACATTCAGTTCCATTTGAGAACCTTTTGGTCTCAAAGGACGGATCCCTAACCAAATTGATTCCAGTGACTCGAACCTGATCCAGGCCCTCCAGTGGTGGCAGGATCAGAGCAATCTGAGACAGGGTTTCCTTCACTCCCAGTCTCATTCCTTGACCCTTACTACAGATGCATCCCTCTTGGGGTGGGGAGCTCACATGGCGACCTTTCCACCCAAGAGCTGTGGTCCCCTCAGGAATCTCTGCTCCACATCAATTTGCTGGAGCTCAGAGCAGTTTTTCTAGCACTTCAGGTTTTCTCCACAGCTGTCCAGAACAAGGTAGTTCAGGTCAGAACAGACAATACCACTACAATGTGGTACATCAACAAGCAAGGGGGCACTCGGTCTACGGCCTTGTGCACCGAAGCAATGGTCTCTGGCATATTCTCTGAACACCTCCCTTATGGCAGTTCACCTCCTATGCAAGGACAATGTCCTAGCGGATGCTCTCAGCAGGATTTCCCAGGGCCATCATGAATGGGCACTGGATCCCCTAGTACTGGAGGTAATATTTGCCAGATGGGGCACTCCGCAAATAGATCTCTTTGCAGCCCCAGACAATCACCAACTTCCCCTTTTTTGTTGCAGGCCCCCAGTGTTGGGCTCAGTCCCTCTGGATGCCTTACTTCTCAGTTGGGAAGGAAGTTTCTCTATGCTTTTCCCCCTTCTCCTTCTTTTTCAAAGTGCTAGTCAGAATCAGATCTCAATCCTGCAAGATGATCCTGATTGCTCCAGATTGGGCCAGGCAGCCCTGGTACCCTCCTCATGTCCTTAGCAGTCCACCCTCCCCTATGCCTTCCCAGGAATCACAACCTGTTATCGTGTGCCCAGGGGAGAGTTTGGTATCCGAACCTCAAATCTCTCAATCTCAAGGCTTGGCTCTTGAAGAGTTAGAATTTGCTGACCTACACCTTTCTCAAGGTGTATTGGATATCTTGAAGGCCTCTAGGAAACCTTCCACCAGGGCTACCTATAATTCAGAATGGAAGAGATTTTCCATATGGTGTGCTGGTAAACATATTTCCCCAGAATCTGCTGGTGTGCCCACGATCCTGGATTATTTGGTGCATTTTAATTCCTTGGGGCTGAGGCCAGCTACCCTAAAGGTGCACTTGGCAGCTGTGTCTGTCTTCTTGTCAGCAGGTAAGCCCTCTTCTTTATCAGCTCACCCTGTGTTCTCCAAGTTTTTTAAAGGGTTGCTTCACACCAATCCCCGTTCAGGGATCCTGCCCCTGCTTGGGATCTTAATATTTGCATCGCTCAGCTTATGCAACCCCCTTTTGAGCCATTGTCTTCAGCAGAACTGAAGTACTTGACTTGGAAAACTGTGTTTCTGGTAGCCATCACCTCTGCCAGGTGCATAAGTGAGCTACAAGCCTTGTCAGTGGAGCCTGATTTTATCTCCTTTCATAGAGATAAGGTAGTCCTCAGGACTAACAGGAAGTTTTTGCCTAAGGTGGTTTCAGACTTTCACCTTAATCAATCCATGTCTCTTCCTGTGTACTTCACTGACCATTCCTACACTGGTGAGAGGAGATTGCACAGTTTAGATGTCAAAAGAGCCCGTAGTTACTATATAGAACGTACCAAGGGTCACAGGCTCGAATCCCTCCAATTGTTCCTCACTTATGGTGAGGTTGGTAAAGGGGAAACCTGCCACTAAAAGATCCATTGCCAGGTGGATTGTCTCTTGTATCAAATTCTGTTATAAAAAACTGGGTAAGGTTCCTCCCTCAGGCCTGAGGGCTCACTCTACCAGAGGTACAGCTGTGTCTCTGGCTGCTGCCAGGGATATTCCTATCCTAGAGATATGTCAAGCAGCTACCTGGAAAACAGTTCACACTTTTACTAAGCATTACTCCTTTGATATCCAGGCTAGGAGTGATGCTCGATTTGGCACAGCTGTGCTTCAGAGCCTGTTTTCCCAAGTAGGTTCTGTCCTTCCTCCATGGAGGTACTGCTGTGTAGTCTGCATATGTCATAATATAGCAAGACTTCATGTTGTTTGAAGAAAAAATTACTCACCTTTGTAATGTTGTTTCTTCTAATGGAGTCTTGCTATATTATGACCTTCCCCCCAGCCTGCCCCTCTCAGAACCTCTATTTTTGGGAGGTGGGTGGGCAATGCAATGTTGGCACTTCTTTGATGCCCACTTTATTTCACCCTCCTTCGGTGCTTAGGTGTTATGTTTGAGTTTCTTCTTGAATCCCCCGACTTGAGTCTTTGTTTTGGGGATCAAGATCAAAAAGGTATTTTTATAGTTAGTAGCCAACGGCTAGTGTAGGTTTATGGCTTCCACACAGAACCTTAGTGAGTTTTTGCTCGTAAAGATCTGACAGTTTAAGTTTGAGCTTCAACAGACAGTGTTCATCCGAGCTCGCGCTCAAGATTCCATGCTCTGCATGGAAGTTAACTCTTTCACCTCCGGAGCAGTTCTAACCTGGGGTTATACTGCATATGTCATAATATAGCAAGACTCCATTAGAAGAAACAACATTACTAAGGTGAGTAATTTTTTCATCTTGCTTCATCTTTTCGACCTCAGGTCTCTCGCCCAGCGTGACACTTCCTCCAGCTTCTGGGCCACATGGCAGCTTCCACTGCAGTGGTGCAGGGAGCAAGATTCCAGATGAGGGATATTCAGTTTCACCTAAGGTCCTTCCGGTCTCAGAAAAGGCATTCTCATACCAAACTGATTCCAGTGACTCAGACTCTGGTCCAAACTCTCCAGTGGTGGCTGGATCAGGACACTCTCAGACAAGCAGTCCCATTTTCCCCACAAATTCCTTCAGTAGTTCTGACTACGGATGCTTCTCTCCTAGGTTGTGGAGCCCACCTGGGGGCCCTGACAGCCCAAGGGTCTGGTCTCCACAGGAGTCTCTCCTTCACATCAACCTTCTGGAACTCAGGGCAGTGTTCCTGGCCCTTCAGTGCTTCTCAGGCTTGGTCAGGGGCAAGGTGGTCCAAGTCAGAACAGACAACACGACCACAATGTGGTATATCAACAAATAAGGAGGCACTCGGTCCTTGACCTTGTGCACGGAAGCGATAAAACTGTGGTCTCTGGCCTATTCTCTTCAGACTTCCCTAGTAGCAATTCACCTTCCAGGAAAGGACAATGTACTGGCAGATGCTGTGAGCAGAATATCCCAGGGGCATCACGAATGGTCCCTGAATCCCCTCATACTGCAGATCATCTTCTCCAGATGGGGCATTCCGGAGATAGAACTCTTTGCAGCCCCGGATAATCATCGACTCCCTCTGTTCTGTTGCAGACCTGCACTCCTGGGGACTGTGACCCAGGATGCCCTGATTTTGGTTTGGAAGGGCAGGTTCCTCTATGCCTTCCCTCCACTCCCTCTGCTGTTCAGAGTTCTGATCAAGATCAGAACCCAGCCTTGCACAGTGATCCTGGTGGCCCCAAACTGGGCCAGGCAACCTTGGTACCCTCTGCTCCTGTCTCTGACAGTGTCCCGTCCTCTGTCCCTTCCCAAGAGACACAATTTTCTGTCCTCTTCCGAGGGGAGGATCTGGTATCCTGATCTCCAGTTTCTCAATCTCAAGGCCTGGCTCTTGCAGAGCTAGAATATGCAGACCTGCATCTTTCTCAGGCAGTCATTGATATCCTGAAGGTTTCCAGGAAACCATCTACTAGAAAGACTTATGATTCCAAATGGAAGAGGTTTACCATTTGGTGTTCCCAGAAAGGCATTGTCCCTGATTCTGCAGGCATCTCCAGAGCCTTAGATTATCTGGTTCATCTCAGTGGCCTAGGCCTTAGGCCTTCAACTCTAAAGGTTCACCTAACAGCAGTTTCTGCTTTCCTTTCAACAGGGAAGGGCTCTTCCCTGGCCTCTCTTCATGTGTTTAAAAAGTTCTTCAAGGGCCTGGTTCATACAAACCCTCCATTTAGAGAACCGACCCCGGCTTGTGGTCTTAATGTCTGTATTGCACAGCTTATGCAGCTCCCCTTTGAACCCATGGCTTCGGCTGATCTGAAATACTTGACCTGGAAAACTGTGTTCCTGGTAGCCATTACTTCAGCCAGGAGGATTAGTGAATTACAGGCCTTGTCAGTGGAACCTGACTTCATATCCTTCCATAGGGATAAAGTGGTCCTAAGAACCAATAGAAGGTTTTTACCCAAAGTGGTATCAGATTTTCATCTGAACCAGTCTATGTCTCTTCCTGTGTTTTTCACTGACCACTCCTCTTCAGGTGAAAGAAGGCTACACAATTTTGATGTTAAAAGAGCTCTTAGCTATTACATATAGCACACTAAGGCTCACAGGAATGACTGTCTTCAGTTGTTTCTCACCTATGGCGAGGTGAGGAAAGGTAAGCTTGCCACAAAAAGAACCATTGCCAGGTGGATTGTTTCTTGTATACAGTTCTGCTATGACAAATTGGGGAAAACACCTCCTTCAGGCCTGAGGGCTCACTCCACTAGGGGTACAACTGCTCCTCTGGCTGTAGCCAGAGATATACCCTTGTTAGAGATCTGCAAAGCAGCCACCTGGAAAACAGTACATACATTCACCAAGCATCACTCCCTGGATATCCAGGCTAGGAGTGATGCTAGGTTTGGTACAGCAGTACTGCAGAGCCTGTTCCCAAAGTAGGTTCTGCATTCCCTCCTCCATTGGGAACTGCTTGGTAGTCTGCATTAAGTCAGAATACAGCAAGACTTCATGTTGTTTGAAGAAAAAATTACTCACCATAGTAATGTTGTTTCTTCTAATGGAGTCTTGCTATATTCTGACCTCCCCCCCACCTACCTTCTCAGAATCTAGTTTTTGGGAAGTGGGCTGTCAGGTACAGTATTGCAGCTCAGGGGTGTACCTTCACCCCTCCCCCAATCTTGGGTGGGTTATTGTTAGTTCTGTTTGTGTTATGAATCTGTTTGGTGTTGTCACTACCTTTTTCTTCTTGGGTTCTCGACTTGAGTCTTCTGGGCCCAAATTGTTTCCTTTTGGCTTATACTGGGGCTAACTGCATTAAGTCAGAATAGAGCAAGACTCCATTAGAAGAAACAGCATTACTATGGTGAGTATTTTTTTCTTCTGGTAGCCCCAGACAGCCTTGGCGCTCCCTCCTGCTCTATGTCTGTGACCAAACCGATTCACCTTCTACAAAGGTATAACCTACTGACTTCCTTTCAGGGGAGGGTCATGTACTCCAGTCTCAGGTCTCTCAGGCTCAACGCATGGCTCTTGAGGACTTAGAATACGCAGGCTGGCAATTCTCTGAAGTGGTACTGGAGATCCTCAGAGAGTATAGGAAACCTTCTACTAAGAAAACCTATGCCTCAAAATAGAAAAGATTATATGGTGTAAAGATGAGGGTATAGTCACAGCTCAGGCTGGCATCCCAACCCTGCTGGATTATTTGACTTACCTGCATTGCCAGGGATTGCAGCACTCAACCCTAAAGGTGCACCTGGCTTCAGTGTCAGCTCACATTTCAGCTGGAAAGGATACCTCCTTAACTGGCCTACTACGCTAGCCCTAAAAATAATTACATTGGGCTCAATTTTCAATGGTCAGGATTGAGCAAGTGGGCTTGCAGCAAGAAGAAATGGCATAAGGGGCTTCTTGTGTAGCACCTTACATCAGTCCCGATTTTCTAAGGAACCATGCGCAACTGGGGGGACTGTTGTGCCAGCTGGGATAGCATAATCTTTGCGACGGCTGCACTGGTGTGCCATAGTGGAAGGGGGATTGTGCTGGGGCAGTGTTGTAATATCCTCTTCATTGGGATTTTTCAGTTCCCTCCAAGGGGCACATAGACACGGCAGTTAGACCAGCCCATAGCTGGTCTAAGCTGCCATACGCCACAGCTGCAGCCCTCGTTGGGTGGGGGGGTGACCTGTGCCTCCCCCAAAAAGAGGACCAGGCAGTCCCCAACACCTGCCAGATCACCGCTGGAGCAGCTGGTGGTCCATGGCAGGTGAGATCCCACCCCCCACCCCATCCCCATGGTGGCGCTGATGAGTCAGCTTCCCCATGGACCCACAATAGCCCTGCCTTTCCCACCTCCTCAGGAGGGCATTTGTCATCCCCTCCTCCCAGCCAGACCTGTCTTCCCTACCCCCCTCCGAGGCGGAGATCTGCCAGCCACCAGGGCGACCGGCTGATGGGTCACCATCACTGACCAGAGGTGCCGAAAGCCTAGTCTTCTTCCATGCGCCTTTTGGTCAGCGCATGGGTCAGCTTGCAGCAAACTCAGGGACTTTGACACTGGGACTCCTGTTCTTTTAAAATATGGTGTAAGGTCCCTGATGTACCTGGGTTTGCCGAAGGCAGCAGAGCGTTGCATGCTGTGCTGTCATTTGAAAATAGAGCCCATTGTATTTAAATTGTATCCTATAAGAAAGGGAACTGTCTTCCTCCCGCTGAAATCCTTTACAACCTTTGGAAATGCCTTCATGGTTTGGGGTTTCCACAGGTTTCAGTTCTTTTATTTCCTCCTCTGTGCTGACAGCTCTTCTGTGTTTTGGATGCAGGAATCCTAGTTTACATTTTTTTATTTCTTCACCTCCCTTAAGCAGTTTCTTTGGGGATTTCTGATGCATTCCCTCTGGAAGCTGCATTGTTTGCTGCCTCTAGAGCAAATTTCAGACTTGGGCACATTTTCTGGCAAAAGGGACTGTGGATTACAGTAATTTCACAGAATGTGAATCCTATGAAAAGAGCAAAGGTTATCCAATCCTGTGAAAAGAGCAAAGGTTTTGCAGACACTTAGGGAAAAAAGCCCATACCTCATTTTACCTTGAGATGCATTTGTGCAGTAAGGAACATCAAAAACTACTGAAATCTGTTTTTCCCAAATTATTGAGTCGGCATACAGACAAGGCAGAAGATGGGGGGCAGTGAGTCTGGTGCCCAAAAGTTCCCCTATTCCAGGTTGAATCCACTTATGCAGACAAGGACGGGCGATTAGTATTGGCAAACCTTTGACTGTAGGCAGTGTATATATTCCCCTAGGTAGTGACACCTCCACAGTTCAAACCCTTAGGGACACCTTTTGTTTTTTTTAACTTTCTTGTTTGTTGATTTAAATAAAAGTAGTACAACACATTTCTATATAGAAGTGAAATTCCACATTGTGTACAGGAACCAATTTTATCTAGGACCTCAGAATCACTTCTCCTTCTTGCTACAACAGTGGACTGCTTCACCAAATTGTCTCATACACCAATCCATATGAATTGGTTAATGCCTGTAAGTTCCATTGTAGATCGAGGGAGCACTCCTGACTAATTGGAGCACTCCCTTCCTCTGCACGTGAGACACACTCTTACTCTGTGAACATTCTTATGCGCAGATGCCCTGGAAATGGGCACATTCTGGGACAGTTAAAAAAAAAAATCTATTATTGATTGAGCTTGATCAATAATATATTAATACCGCTGAGGAGACCACTCTTACGCTTGTAAGAATGGTCTTGCTTACATTCTTAGGGTATCAGAACCCCTCACCTTCAGTTCCTGGTTCTCATACCCTAAGAATGTGCATGAGACCACTCTTACAAGTGTAAGAGTGATCTCTGCGGTGGTATTAATATACAGGAAACCAACAGACTTTACAAGGCAAAGATACAAATAAGTCCAGATAAAGTCTTTTGAAGAAGTTCCAGCCAGAATATTGTCTTAGTGCCTAGAAATCTAAAAAGTGAACATTACATTTTTTCATGGTGAAGTAATAACAGAATAAGTATAAACCATGCAGTAGAACATTAAGAGACATCATGAAGCCCTTTCACTCTTCATTGCGGGTTACCTACATGACAGCGAAAACAATGTGGCCAGACATCAATAGGGTGAAAGAATGATGTCGGGGAGAAACCGAGCAACAGGCAATTCCGTCTGGCTAGAGTCTGATGGAGAACACTGTATGAGAGCCCTGACCGCACCCCTCTAAAATATTATATAAAGTCCTCTGGTAGGCAGCAATATTGGAGGAGGGCACAAGCGGTCAGAGCGAAAGGATGGAGCTATACACTCCAGAGTCCGTACAGCACACATTGCCTTCACCCTCCTGCTCATGCTGACATCTCCCCAACCTAAACCCTCCACTCTCTTGTCAAGATACCCTTCATTGCCATCTTAAACAGCACCTGGAACACTCATGTCCCCCTCAGAAAGACCAGGGTGAAACGCTTCCACCACTCTGGATCACTTTAGACCTAATTGAGATGCACACATCTTGGGACTTTGCGTGGGCTCTCTTCAGGTCCTCCCACTCCACGTCTGACCTCCAGTACTACAGGTCACTCAGAAACTTCTGTACAAAGGCAGTTTGCACCACAAAGGCCCACTACTTCAAGTCTAACCTTCAGTTCAATCTATATTCCCCATCCAAATGCTGGAAAGTGACCCATTCCTTATTTGATCCCCCAGCCTAGCCCCCTTCCCCAACCACCCTCCTGGTGGATGGTTCACCGGCGTCTGACCCCCTTGCTGTTGCTTCCCTTTTTAACAACTTCTTCACTACCTGTGCTCTACCCTGCCAGTCCTCTCCTGACCCCCCCCCTTCCCTTTGTTCCTTTTGTGAGAAGGCTATAGTTTTGCTCCTGTCTCCCCAAGAAGTTTTCCTTGCCCTTATGTCTCTCAACCCTTCCAAACGCAGCCCTGATGGCTTGAACCCTAAGCTTCTACAGTTATGTGCTCCAACTATCATCCATCCACTCACTCACCTTCTGAATCTATCCTTCTCCCTCTGTGCTGTCCCTTATGCCTTTAAAGTTGCCAAAATATTGCCTCTTCACAAGGGAGGTGATCCCTCCTCCCCAGGAAACTATAGGCTGATCTCACTCATCCTCTCCCTTGCTAAACTTCAAGAGTCCCTAGTGTATTCCAGACTTGAAGACTTCCTAGACTCATCTTTCCTCTCTCCTTTTCAATCTGACTTTAGAAAGACCCACTCCACCATCTCCTCCCTGCTGCGTGTAGCTGAATCCATCCTTACTGGGATGAATCAAGGACATATCACTGCAGCCACATTCACCGTTCTTGTGACACATTTGACTCTGTGTACCACTCCCTCCTTCTGGACAAGTGGACCTCAGCTTGCCTCTCTACTTCAGCTGTGGACTGGTTCCGCTCATACCTAATGGGCCATATACAGTCCGTTCAGGTGTGTTGTCACCCCTCTCTCAATCTTAGCAGGTGTCCCCCAGTGCTCCATCTTAGGCCCTATGCTATTCTCCATTTCCCTTAATGACCTCCCTTCCACCTGTGTCTCTTTGCATATATACATTGTGCAGACAACGCAGTCATTTACTCATCAGGTCCTTCTATTTCTATTGTTGAGGTCCCACTCCAGCGCGACTTCCACAGTGTGCTGCGCTGGTTCCATGCCAACCAGCTGAAAGTTAACATCGAGAAGATTGTTTCTTTGACCTTTGGCATCAGCCAGAAATTAGCAAGGCTCTTGCTTTCCCTAATCTTCTTCACCCTGGATGGCATCCAGCTGCAGGTTGTCCCTGCCTTCCAATACCTTGGAGTGCAGCTAAATAATAAATTAATTTATCTGCCCACATTGACACCATCCACTCCAAACTTCGCCCCAAGCTCAGCTCCCTCTACCATAAAAAAATGATCCATTATAATGATCCGTCTCAGCATGGGTTTACTCCAGGGCGGTCATGCATCACCAACCTTGTTTTTTTTTATAATCGAATCAGTATAAGCCTAGACAATAGAATACCAGTAGATGTCATTTTGTTAGATTACGGTAAAGCTTTTGATAAAGTCCCTCATCAAGAACTAATCAAAAAATTAAGAAAGAAAGGACTCACAAACCAAATTAAAGACTGGGTCAATAGCTGGTTATTAGACCAATTGCAGCAAGTCAAGATCAATGGCAATCTTTCACCACCAGGGGAGGTTACTAGTGGGGTTCCCAGGGCTCGGTGTTGGGGCTGCCTCTTTTCAACTTATTTATTGGTGATATCAGTAAGGACATCTCTAGCAATATAGTGAAACTTGCGAATGACACAAAAAGAAGCAAAGTCGATACAATGTCTAAATAACATGTACTTGCACAAGATTTGAACAATATAGTAAAATGGACAGGAGAAAACAAAATGACACTTTTTTTTTATTACAGCACTATTTTTTTTACCACCTCTGTTGGCCTGGCAGGGGCTACGGCCCACCCCCACCTCAGTGGGGTACATCCTCCAGCCCATCAGGGGCCATCACATGTCCTGCCGGGTCCCGGTTTGTTATTCCTCTGGTTTTTCTCCCGTTCCTGCACCTGTGGAATGGGCACAGCAGCTGTCTCCACCTTTGCAGAGGCAGCCAATCACCCTGGGTGCAGTCTGAACCCTCCTGTTGTGCTGGTGCATGCAGCACAAACCCCTGTCCCCGAGGAAGGAGAGCAGTCCTGCAGACTCTCAATCCTTACCTCCCCAGCCGACCCCTGAATGACCTGAGTCGATTACCAAACCCGGGTCACCAGTGTGGCATGAAGTGTGGCATCCAGCACCTCAACCCTCAATGCCACCAAGCCAGCCATAACAAAATGACACTTAATCAGGATAAATGTGTCATCCTTCATTTGGGTCTCAGCAATCCCCATCATAAGTACACTATTAATACTACAATATTTAAAAGCATAGACAAGGAGTGTGATTTAGGGGTTATTATTAACAATTCACTTTCATCTGTTGAACGTTGTAAAAACATTTCCCAAAATGCCAACAGGATTCTTAATTGCATTAAGCGCATTACGCGCTCATTCATAAACAAAAGCCCTAGCTTAATTCTTTCATAATACAGGACTTATGTCAGAGGCAACACAAGCAAGTTCTTCTTCACAGAGAGAGTGGTTGAACCATGGAACTGTCTTCCATAGGAGGCAGTGGAGGCAAAATGGTGGAAACTTTCAAGAAGGCGTGGAATAGATAACAAGGGCATCATAAAACTGAAAAGCAGTTAAGGGAAGGGGTAGGATTATGGGCAGACTAGTTGGACTGCATGGCTCCCTTCTGCCGTCATTGTCTATGTTTCTATGTTAGACCCCACCTAGACTTTTGTTCACCATACTGGAAACCCCATTTAAACCAGGATATCAGACTGTTTGAGAGAGTACAGCATAGGGCTACAAAATTAATACCCTCTCTAAAACACATGGAATACTAGGATAGACTTCATACTACTGACCTACATAGGGAGGCAGTATAGCGCAGGGGTTTAAGGCTCTGAGCTGCAAACCTGGAGACCTGGATTTGAATACCACAGCCCCCACTTCCCCACTTGCATACTATGTGACCCTGAGAATGTCAGTTAACTTCCTTGTGCTCCCAGGTCACACCTGTAAACAAGTTTCAACTTAGTGTGTTTCTCCTGGTTAAAAAAAAAAAAAAATAGAAACATAGAAAGTGACGGCAGGAAGGGGCCATGCGGCCCATCTAGTCTGCCCATAATCCTACCCCTTCCTGTAACTGCTTTTCAATGTTATGACGCCCTTGTATCTATCCCACGCCTTCTTGAAAGTCTCCACCTTTTTGCCTCCACTGCCTCCTGTGGAAGGCAGTTCCATGGAACAACCACTCTCTCGGTGTAGAAGAACTTGCATGTGTTGCCTCTGAATCTGTCCCCCCTCTAGCTTCATGTTGTGCCCTCTGGTTCTTAAGTGATTTTTGATATGGAACAGGTCCTGGACCTGCACATTGTTTATTCCTTTTAGGAATTTGAAGGTCTCGATCATGCTTCCTTTCTCCCCCCGCTGCTCCAGGGAGTACATGTTTAATTCATGTAGCCTCTCCTCATATGATTTGTCGTGCAATCCAAGAATCATTTTAGTAGCCCTCCTCTGCACTGTTTCCAGTCGGGTAATATCCTTCTTAAAGTGTGATCTCCAGAATTGTACTCTCTACTCCAGGTGTGGCCTCACCATTGATCTATAGAGTGGAAGGATGACCTCCTTTTTCTGCTGGTAATCCCCCTGCTTATGCATCCCAACATACCATTTGCCCTCAGTGTTGCTTTTTCACATTGCTTGGTCATTTTTAGGTCATCTGTTATAATTATTCCCAGATCCCTTTCCTGTTTAGAGGCTTCCAGTTGGTCTCCCCCTAGGTAGTAATCCACTCCTGGTTTAGCCCTTCCGAGGTGCATGACTTTGCATTTTTTAGTATTGAAGTTTAGTTGCCACGTTCTTGACCACTTTTCTAGAGATTCCAGGTCAGCCTTCATCTTCTCCACTCCACCTCGGGTGTCCACCCTGTTTCCTATGTTTGTGTCATCTGGGAACAAACTCACCTTGCCCACTAGTCCATCAGAAATGTCACTAATGAAGATGTTGAATAGGATTGGGCCTAGCACTGAACCCTGTGGTACTCCACTAGCTACATCTTTTTCCTCTAAGACTGAGCCATTCACTAATACCCTCTGGGTCCTACCAGTAAGCCAACTCCTTACCCAGTTTATCACCTGATGTCCTACTCCCATGCTGTCTAATTTGTTTAGCAGCCTTCTGTGTGGGACCGAGTCAGAGGCTTTGCTGAACCAGGCACGCTCACTGCACCTCCCTCGGTCTACTATTTCGTTACCCAGTTAAAGAAGTCAGGTACATTGGTTTGACATGACTTCCCTGTGGTAATGTCATGCTGTTTAGTGTCTAATTTGTTGTTGTCCTTGAGAAAGGATCTAATCCTCTCCTTGAGAAGGGTTACCATTGTTTTGCCTACAATTGATGTGAGGCTTACTGGTCTATAGTTGCCCCGCACACACTCTGCTACCGCTTTTGTGTAGAGGGATAACTGTGGCTATTTTCCAATCTTGTGGGACCTCACCCAGCTCAAATGATGAGTTAAAAAGATCAGTCAGTGGAGCCACCAATTCTTCTCTTAGTTCTCTATGCAGTCTAGGGTGCATTTTGTCTGGTCCCATGGCTTTGTTTGTACTGAACTTCTCTAGTTTCTTGATGACTTCCTCTTTTGCAAAGCGTCCTGAGTATACTCTGTTGCCGCCTTTATTGTCTCCTGTAATGGTGGATCCACAGCGATCTTGCTCCTTTATGAATATGGAGCAGAAATATCTGTTTAGGATTTCTGCTTTGTCCTTGTCATCCTCAGTGGTCTCTCCATCTTCCTTCATGAGTTTGATAATGCCCCCTGTGATCTTTCTGTTTTCACTAATATATCTATAGAAGGTTTTGTGTCCCTTTTTGACTTCTTTGGCTATCTTCTCTGTTGTTGCCTTTGCTGTTCTGATTTCCTTGCTTGCAACCCTTTGTTTTTCATTGTAGTCTTCCTGGTCCTTGTCGGATCTTGTTTTCTTGTATTTCTTGAAAGCAGCCCTTTTCTCCCTAACACTGGTGGTTACTTCTTTAGAAAACCACAGTGGTTTTCTCTTCTTTTTTGCTTTGCTCTACTTCTTTATGCAGGGGTTTGCAGTCTGAAGTATAGCTGCCTTGAGATGTGCCCAGTACTCTTCGACATCCCTCCCCCAAACTATATTTGTGAGTCTCTCTATAAGACCTTCCTCCATAGCCATGGAATCTGCTTGTCCGAAGTCCATGACTTTGAGTGTTTGGTTTCTGTTTTTGTCCTGACATGAATCTGCACCATGCGGTAATCGCTGGACCCTAGGTGGCCTCCCACCTCTACTTCGGGGACATTGTCCCCGTTCGTTAGCAGCAGGTCAAGGACAGCATTCCCCCCTTGCTGGGTCCTTTACTAGTTGTTTCAGGCTCAGTAAGTGCAGAGCCTTCAGAAAGTCTTTGCTTCTGGTTGAACTCACTGTATGAGTACCACAATTTACATCGGATTTTGAATGGCTTTCAATATTTCTTTATTCCCCTCCATCCCTGTTGGTGGTCAGTAATACACTCGTACTCAAGTTTTTCCTCCATTTTCAGCCTCTAGACTGACCCAAAGTGACTTAGTTTCTGTGTTGTCATTTTGGGTTATAGTCGCTTTTGTGCCTTCCTTAATGTACATAGCCACCCCCAACTCCCCTTTTCACCCAGTTCTGTCCTTCTGGAAGAGACTGTATCCTGGGATAGTCATTTCCCAGTCATGGTTATTGTTTAACCAGGTTTTAGTGATGGTGACCTAGTCCAGATCCGCTTTGGCAATGATGGCTGTGAGGTCAGCTATTTTATTTGGTAAGCTCCATGTGTTGGTGAACATAGCTTTACAAACTTTATTCCTACCTTTTTCTGTGTCGTGCTTTATTTGTGACTACTTTTTTATGTTATCGGTCTCTTCACCCAATTGGTGAATCCTCTTTTTATTATTTGTATCAGTTTCCTCACCCATTTGGTGAATTGTTTTGGTTTTGCTTGTAGCCCTGATTTGGTGGTGTTTTGGGGGAGAGGTTGCAGGTCCTTTTGTCAGTACTGTCCCCTTCCCACTGTTCAGCTTAAACATCCAACACATACGTCCAGTTTCTGCCCTAGAGCTGTGCACGCCTTCCTTAGTCAGGTGTAGACCATCGTATTTGGAGAAACTCCTGTCCCAGAAGTCCTGCCAGTTCCCTATGAAGAGGTGCTGTCTCTGGAGCCAAGTGTTAAGTTACTCTATTTGATCCTTGTGTATCCTTTGGCTACTGCCTTCTTTCCCCCATACTGGGAACATTTTGGAAAAGGCAGTAGTTGAGGAGTGCAAGGTTAATGTCTCACCTAAGCAAGATATGTGTTGTTTGTTCTCCTTGAGTGTCTGGTTTGCCATATCGTTTTTACCTATATGGACAAAAATGCCTGTGCATATACCTTGCCTTTTTAGTAACCTGTGAATGCGTTCCGTATCCCTTTGTATGGAGGCCCCAGATAGGTATTTGACTACCACCTGTGTTTCAGGATGCTGATTTATGCATGGATGCATTCCTCGGATCATGGAATCTCCCACAATAAGTATTTTGTTTTGTTTCCTTTTGTTTGAGTCCTTTGTAGTTCCTTCCTGGTTTGACATTGTTGTACATCCTAACTGGCGGTGATTGGTGTTATGTCCATGTTCCCTGTATCTATTTGCTGTTACAATCAATGCCTCGTGTTGTGCCGCCTGTTGTTGGAACCGACGCGACTTTCTTCTGCCCCCCCCCTTACCACCTGCCATTCTCCAGGATCACGGGTGTTGAGGGATGGTCCCCTGGTGGAGCTGGTGAGGTGTAAAAGGGTGAACAAGTTTGAGGCTGGCATTCCGGCTGTGTAGATGTTTGATTTGCTACAATACCTCTCTGAGTTGTGCTCTCAGATCTGTTATTGTCCAGCATGTGGGGCAGTGCCCTATTGCCTGAATATGTGCCCTATGAAAGGATGCCCCGCACCACTGGCATGTAATGTTTGCCATGTTGCTTGAGGATCTTAATGTGGACAAAGGAGAAGGAGGTAAGAATATATTGCTTTAGGATCCTAATAGGGACGAAAGAGAAGGAGGATGAAGAAAGAATGAGGAAACTACCAGAAATAAATGTTTTTTTTTTAAATTTTATTTGTTTAGGTTGCTATGTTTAGGCACCTCCCCTTCCTGTATGGAGGCAAGAAGCTAGGGTGTGTGTCAGTGGCTGTAAACGAACAGTAGCCGGGGGTGTGTGGGATTAGGGGGAAGGGTGGCTGGGTAGTCCTTCTGTCCTCTGCTCGGGTGAAAAACAATCGGCCTACATGTCCTTTTCAGTTTATGGGGAGAGTCGAGCATGTATCTTCCTGGAGCCGAGGTAATCTGGGCAACCACGAAGTAAAAAGAAAGCCGTGTGCTGTATCCGGAGCAGGGTGCTTGCATTGCATTGCTAATCTTGCACTAGATCTGTTGTTGCTCTGGGGGAAAAAGTGTTAGTTTAAACCTGTCAGTGGCTGAGTGAGGGAGCCGAGAGCTGCTTCTGTGGCTGCTCTTAGCCTTGCACTAGACCTGTTGTTACTCTGGGGAAAAAAGTGTTAGTTTTTAAGCCCTCCTTGCCTGCGGTTGTTGTTTAAGCCCTGCCCTCAGTACCTGCACTGTGCTTGAAACCCTGCCCACCGATAACAGTGACACACAGCTTCTTTTGGGTCTTTGTTCTGTCGGCGGCTGAGTGAGGCAGCTGAGAGCTGCTTCTGTGGCCACTCCTACTCTCACTCTCCCCCTCCCTCATGGAGACCAGCTATCTAGATCACCAAAATTCACCTGCAGCTGAAGGGGAAGTGTAGGGTAGAGTGTTCCTACTGCTCCAGTTCCCTTGTAGCCCAATGCACAGCTGTGGCTAACTGCCTAGGTCACTGGCTTTTAATGCCAGCAGTCCTGTTTGAATCCGGCACTGTGCTCTGATAGGGTGGTTACCCCTTACGTCACACAGGGAGTCAGTTCCCTGAGCCCCGAGTTTGTGAACGTTGGTCCCTTCTGTCCCCTGCTTGGATGAAAAACAATCAGCCTGCATGTCCCTGTTCCATTTATGGGGTGAGTCGAGCATGCATCTTCCTGGAGTCGAGGTAAGCTGGGTAACCACAAAGTAACAAAGCCATGTGCTGTATTCGGAGCAGGGTACTTGCGCCGACCTGCTAACCTTGCACTAGACCTATTGTCTAGACTTATTTTTCTGGGGGGGGGGAGCATTAACTCAGCAGACAGTAAGTCTAGGGGTGGACCGCACTTGTTGCATGCCTCCTAGAGTTGCCCTTTGTGTCTGAGCATAGTAACCTTACAAGATAAACATAAGAGGGACGATCTATTACTACTATACAAAATTCTTAAAGACTGTATCTTGATGGAACAATGTGGCATTCAAATATCCAATCGTCCTATCCCCTTAAGAATTCATATTAAGCAAATTATAATATCTCTAGCACCTTCCTTCCTTCCTTTCTTTTTTCATTTTAGTAACTGGGTAAGTCCACTGAGACAATTACAGTCCCTTTTTCAGAGCTGACCCGGAGAATATAGCCATAGGATTACAGCACAAATTAAATATGTAACAATGTATATACACCTGAAGAACAATAATAGCAATGGGAGAAAGACATGCATCACAACAAGACTGAAATAATATACTAGTATTATGCAAACTTTTACAACAGGTAATGAGAAACAGTATATACACATTAGCAACAACATGGTACACGGCTGAGCCAAGTGAGAGCACAATGCTCCAGAAGAAGAGTGTGATAAGGGAGAGGAGGAAAGCAGGAAGGGAAAGTATGAGAAGGCAGTGGGAGTGGATGAGACGGGGGTACGGGAAGGGCTGCAAAATGTTGGAATTTACTGCCACAAAGAATAGTTGACGCCCCCAATCTAGACAGTTTTAAAAACAGACTTGATTGGCTGGCCAGGTGGCGCTGAGGGTTGAGGCGCTGGACACCACACCTCGTGCCACACTGGCGACCTGGGTTTGGGAATGAGCCCAGGCCGCCGGGGGTCGGTAGGGGAAAGAGAGAGGATCGAGTGTCCGGAGGACTGCTCTCTTCTCTCAAGGGGGATCCAGGCTACTGCCTGGCACTGCAGCGGCCCCCGGTGGAGACCGGAGGCACTGCAACACGTGAGGGCTGAACAGGGAGTTGCAGAGCCGTGACAAGCATGTCTGGCGCCATTGCACACTTGGGCTCTGCTGGGGGGGGGAGCGTAACAAAAAAAAAAAAACAGGAAAAAATCCCTCCCACTGACAGGCAGGTCCAGGAGGTATGGCTCCACGCCCAATGCCGGGCCTTCCGGAGGTGCTCCTCGGGTCCTCCCTCAAGCCAGCGTCGCATGCCAATACTATAGAAAGGGCGCCGGAGGTGTGGTGGTCCTTCCCTGGAGGACGCAGACCTGAGGGGTCAGGGTGGCATTGAAGGAGGCGGGGAGTCTGATGACCGAGGAGCACCGACGGGGCTTCATGTAGGTGGGCAGAGCTAAGCTGAGTGACCTCGCTGGAGAGAGGTAAGGGGAGGTGAGAAAAAGAATTGGAAAAAAAGAAACCCAACCCCCCCCCCAAAAAAAAACAGCCTGATCAGTACCTTAAAGTAAATGTGTGATTTTAAAAGATCACAGTTTGAGCTTTGTAGCGCGCTACTCTGGGGCGGCAATAGCCCCTCTGTGTGAAAAAAAAAAACATTTTTACTCACTGTATGACGTTTGGGAAGGGATCGTAATTTTGTTTGAACTGGGAGCCAGACGATCCTTTCCCACTTCCGAGTCTGCTTGATAAAAATGGGACCCTATTAGTTGAGCAGTGGCTTTCATTTTTATCAAATGTTAGTTTCAAGCATAATAAAATCGTTTTAAAAGTTAGCCCCATAGACCTGTATTAGGCGCGTCCCTGTGCTCTCCCTGGTAGCACGTCGCAAAATGGGGGAGCGCGGGGGCGGATCAGGCAGACTTGGAAGTGGGAAGGGATCGTCTGGCTCCCAGTTCGAACAAAATTACGATCCCTTCCCAAACGTCATACAGTGAGTAAAAATTTTTTTTTTTCACACAGAGGGGCTATCGCTGCCCCAGAGTAGTGGGCTATGAAGCCCAATCTCTTCGCTCACACAATTCCTTTAACTGGAATAAACATTAAAATATTTGCCCACACTGTTGTGGGAGACATACTCGATAGGGCCTATGGCCTCCTTATGTCTAAAAATCCTAGTAAATCCTCGACATTGTGGAAGTGGTTTATAGCTGTGCCCTTCCCTCTTCACTTGCCAGACTGGATACCCTTTG
Source organism: Neoceratodus forsteri (assembly GCA_016271365.2). Lineage (NCBI taxonomy): Eukaryota > Metazoa > Chordata > Ceratodontiformes > Ceratodontidae > Neoceratodus > Neoceratodus forsteri. The sequence continues at coordinate 8,547,730 of JADMNL010000040.1, forward strand.
TAGTGCTTTTTTTTATTGCCAAATACTGGTGTGGCTCTCTTCCCTCCTACCTATCTTCTCTCCTCTCCCTGACCCCCCCCTTACTCTCTATGCTCAAGGGACACCTGCACCTTTTCTATTCCTCACCCTCACGTATCGGTCAAGCTGCTTTCTCTTACCGTCTTCCCTTCCTTTGGAACTTGCTCACCTCTCCCCTTCGTCTATCTCCCTCCTGTCAGACACTAAAACGCCTACTAAGGCTGTCTCTTCCTCCTCCATGTATCTGTCACCTCTCTTCCTTGATCCTCTGTTGCCTTTTTCCCAACAGTTTCTTTTATCCCCACTAGCCTAAACCTCCTTTTTCCTGCTGTTCCCTGAACTCTGGGCCCTCAGTCTGCTCTCTTGAGGGTTGAACTCAACCAAGCACACTTACAAGCTTTTGTACAGCCTGTCCATGTACGGCGTGGGCCTCTTAATTCATTTGCAGTCTTTGTAAATTTGCTGTTTTATTTTGTTCTGCACTTGTACCTTGCTGTCATTGCACTTCTGATGCATGTAATGCTTGTATGCCTTACTCCCCCTCCCTTCCCTCTCACCTGGGTTACACCTGGAAACGAGCCTCAGCTCAGCATGCCTTTCCCAGTTATCAAATTGTAAATAAATAATAAAGTAAACCCCAACTACAAGTCATTCAGTTCCTGTGAGACAATGAAAAACAACATTTCCACCTAGGGGTACTCCCTGATTATAACCACAGATTTAAAACAACCAACCTTGAATAAAACTGTAAACGGAAACTTGAAATCCCCATTTAAAAAACAAACGACCATTCACAATCCTGCCCAATCCTACCAGAGGCTGAGGTTGCCCGGTGGGGTTTGGGTTGGGAGCTCAGTGAAATACCAGGGACAAGGGCCAGAGGAGAAGAATATATGAACATTGCTGCTAAAGCACAAGCTTGCCAAGGCTGTTGGTCGGATAGGTATGGGGAGACGGTGTTTGTAGTGATGCACTAGCTCATGCATGGCACTGCACCATGGAAGGGTATGCATGACCTCGTACTGTGTGCCTTTACTGTACACAAACCCAGTTTATGCACAGTTACAGCTGGAATGCCTAATTTGCATTCAAGGTTTACACCGGGAGATGTCTGCCCCCACTGGCACAAATCTGCTGTTCTCTGTTTAGAAGTTTTATAGGTCAGCACAAAGGTACACACTTTGGACCTCAATTTTTGGCAGAAACTGAAAGTGAGATATGGGCTCATAATTTATTTAGTCTGTTTTGTAGGGAACTGGCTTTTGATTGCTAATTTTCTTTCTGTTTGTGCCACTGCCCAGCTGATTGACGGGTCAAGTCGTTCAAGCAGGCAATAGGGTGTATTGTACAATAAAGGTGGATTACACAGTTGTTCAATAGAAGGAGCAGATGATAGAATAAGTGTTAAATAACTGTTGTTTATATCTGCTGTGGTGATAGTGAACTGAGAAGATTATATTGAGGAAGCCAACAGGTAGCTAAGTGACCATACCTACTACAGAGTACTGGAAAGTGACCCTACTACAGAATATAAAAGAGAACTACAGGAGTTAATTGGATCATTTCCTCACCATGTCCAAGGCAGACTAAATGCCCTCATTCCCAGTGAACCCAAGCCAGGGACATTCTACGTGCTTCCTAAAATACATAAATCTGGTAATCCAGGTAGACCCATAGTCTCTGGTAATGGTACCCTGACAGAGGGGATACCAGGGTTTATAGAAGCAATTTTAAAACTGCTGGTTATACAAAGGGATAGTTACATCCAGGACACTACACACTTCCTTTGTAAACTTTCTGGTTATAAGTATTTACCACTGAATACCCTTTTAGCCACGATGGATGTAACATCCCTCTATACTGATATTCCACACACAGATGGCATTTCAGCCTGCCTTAAATACCTGCATAAGAAAGGATTGGACCACATCGACCCTGGAGTAGTGGGAAACTTACTGAATTCATTCTGACACATAACTTCAGCTTCAGTGGTAAACATTATGTTAAACCTATGGGAACAGCAGTAGGCACCAGGATGGCTCCACAGTATGCTAATCTTTTTATGGCGAATTTGGAGGAGAACTTTTTAAGGCACTTTACACATAAACCACTTGCTTATTTCCGTTACATTGATGATTTGTTTATAATTTGGACAGAGGGCACTGACACACTTAAGAATTTTCATCAGGAACTTAATAACCTCCACCCAACCATAAAGCTTTCCATGGAATATTCTGCCACCAGTGTAAATTTTTTGGATACCACTGTCACTATCAAGGATGGAACCCTACATTCCTATATTTACAGGAAACCAACGGACAGAGATACTTACATAGGAAAAGTAATCACCCGAGCCACACAAAACAATCTTGTCATGTATAGTCCAGTACTTCGGTATCACCACCTCTGTTCAAATGAGGAAGACAGAGACACACATTTGTCAATGTTGAAAAACACCTTTATTGAGCAGGGACACTTGTCCAGAGAAATTGACAGAGCGGTGAAATGTGCAACATAGGTCCCAAGAGAACAACTACTGCAATATAAAGAAAGGACCACTACCAACAGAATACCCTTAATAGTCACTGACCTTGAACTTCTACGTAAGATTATTAAGGACCGCCACCGAATAATTAGTGACGATGAAACCCTTAATTGTATTTTTCAAGAACTACCACTACTATTTTTTAAACAACCACCTAATTTAGGCAGTCTGATTATTAGGAGTCAACTTGAACCAGAACAGAATACCATGACATCATATGGTACACGACCCTGTCATCAACTCAGATGTAAAACATGTAAGCTCATTTCCACTTCAGATTGTGTGGTTACATCACAAAACAGACAATTCAGGATACAAGGTAATTATACCTGTACACTTGTAATGTTGTCTATGTCATCCAATGCAAGAAATGTCCTCGTAAAGGTTATGTGGGGGTAGACAAAGCAACAACTCCGCACTAGAATGAATTCACACAGGCGTTCTATTACTATGAAGATGACTGACAAACCAGTAGCACAACACTTCTCTCAGGATGGCCACTCAATCTCAGATATGTCTGTGATGGTCTTAAAAGGACATTTCAACAGTACACAACAGAGACAGGCTTCTGAAATTAGACTTATTTTACTTCTCAGTATGATGGAGGGTGGAATGAACATTGATGTGGGTTACATGACACATTATTCCACTTAAACTTAACAAACCTTTACTTCAAAGGATGGACCTAAATTAGTTCTTCAGTGAGCCTTTGATTTAGTTTCTGGTTATCTGCATGTTGGCTTCTCACCTTAGCACTGTGTGAGATAGAGTGTGTGTGTGTGTGTGTGTGTGTTTGTGTTTAGTGTTTGTGTGTGTGTGCGCGTGTAATCATGTATGTGTGGGGGGAGTGTGGCATGGGGCAATTTTTATGTGGGTGTTGGAGTGGTTTTGTGGGTATAGTGGGTGTGGTTATTGTAATATTGAGGTAGGCTTTTATTCAGGCAGATGACATAATGGTGTTACAGTGGCTAGGACTGTTAAGTTCTCATATATAGTGAACATTTACTTCCTTCTACTGGTCGTCGGTGGTTGGATTACATACTGTCACATTTTTAAAATCTGTTCATTTTAAGATGCATATCTCATTTATTTGAGGATTCATGAAAGGTTTAATTCCTTTGAGTAAATATTGCAAAGATTGGTGTGAATGATGATGTATTAGGACTCGTGTACATATATTCTCATTCCTACAAGTTTATCTTTCCCAGGGAAGGGGGCTAGGGGATTTTATTCCTGAGTTTTTATTTAGATTCCTTAAGACTGATTATGTACATGTTCGTTATACACTGATACTGTATTGAATTCTGTACATATCAGGCTCATGGTCTCATTTTCTTGGGGGTCCTTGACAAGTAGTTTTTTTTTTTATTTGACACTTATACTTACAATTGATATTATCATGTCCTGTTACAACGCTGAAGGCTTTAATGTTTTTGTAATGTATTAACTGGTTGAGAGTATAGTTGGGAAAATGTCTCAAGTTAAGTTCTATATTACATTTTGTGTGAAACATTTGCTCACTTTGAGTAAATTTCACTTTAAACCCTTTGTATGCCATATGTGTGTGTATATGTATGTATGTGCATATGTGTGTGTGTGTGTATGTGTGTATATATATATGTATTTTTATGCAATAAGGGTGTACATATATTTAGTTAAATAAACACATTTATCTGAGTCACTGTATGTATAAATAAATTTATACATACAGTGCCGAACTACTTCCAACTTCGACATACTTTCACTTTCTGGCACTCACACAGTCTTTGCTGGTGTCTACATATCTTGTCCCATCCATCCAAAGTAAAGCATCCAGTTAGAAAATCTGTGTTTTTTTTTTGTGCTATCTCCCCAGCATCATCCATCTGAACTTCCTCACACCATGAAGCAGCATTTCTCACGCGCAGTTCTCCGGCCAGTATCGTGTACCCAACCGCATCCCAAACTGTCTCAGCCTCCGACTTCCTAATGAACTGCCAAACAGCCGAACTGCAGCTTTTTTTTAAAACAAATCTCTCCCCTGCATCCATGACCTACAAACAACAGAACTGCTGACCTGAAAAGAAAATGCTCCAAAACCGCTCTTTTTTTTTTTTTTTTTTTCCTTTCTGCCCCACTCACTCGCTCACACTGCGAGTACAGGTCGCTGAACTCAGTCGCCTTTTCCTCCCGATGCCACTCATTCCACTCCAAATTCACAGCTTTCTT